>CM076670.1:883620-919822 GCA_038496675.1 Rachycentron canadum | reverse complement strand
ATGGATAAACACACAGAAGTAAAGCAGCAAAGCTCCAGTCAAAGGCTCAGACTGATCCAGATCTGAACTAACTTCCTTCATGAGTTTATCACTGAAGTCAGTGTCACACAGGACAAATCAGGGCTTGTTAGAAACAAAAAAGAAAAAAATATAACAATGCTGCCGGAGCAGTTTTAATTTTTCAATATTAAGAAAATATTCCTTTTTATTACTTTTTCATCGAACTTAAATGTCTGAATGATGCAGCTGCTCAGTAGAACAGGTAGTTTAAAATGTTTTACTTTTGCAGACACATACCTCCATCGCGGGGCTCAGCAGCTCCTTCATCTTCTGTTTCCTTGTCTTCCTCAGCACCGTGTTGCTCTGGTATGGGGACGTATTTCTGGCTACGTTGTGACTTTGTGTTTTCCTCTGAATCCCTGCTCAGTGCGACTGATATGAGGGACTGTGATGGTCCGTAGTCCTGTATGAGACACATCACCTCATCATGGCCGCTGCCGCCACCACCATCCTCCTGGAACAACAGTGTCCCATCAGCCCCTGCGTGAAGGTCTTTAGCTTTAGTTTCCTCAGAGTCGAGGTCACTGTTGTCACACTCTTCTTCTTTGTATAAACTGATCTCTGTTTGCAGGTGAGTGTAGTGCTGCTCTTGGTGCTGATCCAGCTCCAGGTTTACCTGCTGTAGATTGTCAAAGATGCCCTCGACCTCCAGCTGCTCATCCTCCTCTTTTACCTCCACTTCGATGCTGGTGTAACTCTGCTCTGGGGCCTGGTGGTTGAGTCGATTGCTCGGTCCTGGAGCTTTCATACAGTCCACTAGGCAAACAGAGACCTGCTTCAGAACGAGGACCGAGCCGTCGTCTGAAAACAAGTGGATCGACAGAACACAATTCACACACTGAGGCAGGTTCACACATGTGACAGCTGAACACATCCGTCCAGGCCATGGGCAGACAGAGCCAACTTGGCGGCCGCTCACCTTCTTCCGGGGTCCTCGTGCAGTCCAGCAGGTGGACCGGCGGTTGCTCGAAGCCCAGCAGAGGCTGAGCGCCGGGAGACGCCGCCATGACGGTTCCACTGCGGTCGGTCAAGACAACCACGGCGCCACAGGGTCAGGACTGCGGTGGGAATCAAAATGCTGCTGCTGTGTGTGTGTTTGGAGCTCGGACTGACACTCCTGTCCTGTTAGTGAAAAGGAAATATCTCCATTACTCACCAAACGGACCCGACTCCAGTCTGTTCCCGGGCTAATGTTAGCGCTAAACGGCTGCCGAAGACCAACCCCCGGCTTGTCCTGACGTAATAATTAAAGTTTACTTTTTCGTATTTCGAGTTTTTTTTTTTTTTTAGTTGTAAGTTTATTTTCTCTTCTTTTCATGACGTGGCATTTGAAAACGAGGCTCAGAAAAACTAAAAAAAAATCTCCGAGAGTAAAGCAATCTACGTTTGTTTTTATTTCCGGGGTTTAGTTGACAGACAGTTTTCGCTAACCAATGGGGAAACGCTGAAGTGCAGAGGAGGCGGGATATATATGTTGCATGAAAACGGCAGACCGTGTAGGACAAAAATATTAAAAGACGCGTTTTTCCTAAATTCGACAGGGTTTAAAAACAAAAGTTTTTCTTCGTGATAATTAAATGACCGTTTAAAACTCGTTGTATTAAGAGATCCATCATTAGCTTTACGTAGCTTTTCCTGATAACTTAATTTTTTTTTATTACTGTGGATCTACTTAGTCTACAATGTCCATCAAAGTAAAGTACAGTTTTTATCTATTTGCACTTTATTTGATAATTTTAATTCCATGCTTCTTTATACTTCTATATTACAATATTTGAGCGCTTTTAAACTCCACTACATTTAGGTACTAGACACATTTTACATTAAGATGGCACATACGTCAATTATAAACAATAAAAATAATTTGTAAAAAAATATGACTCATAGAGTTACAAAATATGAAGCTTTGCTATAGGTTAAAATGCCTAACGACATTTAATAATAAAAAAAAAAATAGCCTCACTCTGCAAACACTTAAGTGCTACTTCAATTTAATGCAGCAGCAACAACAGCCTATTACAGTAATCAAAATGATAAATGACTGTGGATGGGGTCAATTTTTATTAACAGTAATGTTATTGTGTACTTTCCCTTCTCTCTTAACTCTTTGTTGGTTTGGAGACGTGACCGACAAAAAGACTGAAATAAGAGAAACATTATACTGATACCATCCTGGGAGATTTAAGTTTTGTAGCAGGAAAAATAAGACAAAACAAATAGGTGTTGCATTAATGAGAAACCTTAAATAACTAGATTACTTCTCCTACTTTATGCAGTAGCATTAAGTGTAGAAAAATCCCAAAACAATCCTGGGGAAAAACAGACAGCACATTAAAACCTCACTAAACCTATGAACTATATAGCTCTGTCCTCTGTGCATCAACTATAAACGCCACTAGATGGAGTCACATGATAAATGTATTTCCTTTGCAGTTTTTGTCGAGGTTTCATTGACCTGATGATTTGTAATAGTTTTAAAAAAAACAAGTTTAGCTTCATGACATACTGTTTCAAAAGGTACAGTCAGAGAAGCTAAGTGACTAAGGCCTGCTCGGGGTTTCTAAATGTGCAGGAATTGGATGTGGTGAAGCATTAACGCGACATATGTGTCAGCATTCACACTGAAACAAAGCCTCTGTCCGTCAGCGTTAACAGGCTCATTGTGACACAAATATTTCTGTACTGAGATAAAAAAAAAAGAAAGAAAGAAAGGAAAAAAAGACTGAAATAGATTCTGAGCCTCGAAAAGAAAAGACATCCTGCAGGTCCTCAGGCTGATAGCGGATAAAGACTTGAACAATCGTTATAAAACTGCAAGACTGATGACACACACACACACACACACACACACATACGCCCACGAACACACAAATTCACAGGCTGAATCCTTTGATAATTTGCTCTTTTGAAGATGGACATTTTTTGAAGTCCCTTTGAAGTGACTGTCACTGATGTTGTTGGTTTGTGAGCCTCAGTTAATTGACTCAGTTATTTCTAATTCAAAGACTCTTTTTCTTCTATATAACTGATTAATATAGAGTAGCTGGACTAGTCCGGGCGCAGGGAGCGAAGAGCCACATGAATATGTCTTTAATCTTCCAAGTCGCTGTTGGAGTTTTCACTGGTCTGAGACACAGCTCGTGAGCTCAGTTGCTGTTTTCTGGTCAGTTTATACTTAAACAACACTTCAAATCACATTTAAAACAAGTGTTGGTGGCAGGTAGGGTAGCACTCAATTATATTATTATTATTATAGGAAAATATAATTACATACATAGATACATAAATAAAATTACTTGCATTTTTATTAATTGAATTACCCATAAAATTCTGCATTTGTTAAATACTAAGAATTAACCATTGACCATGACATTTTAGCCAAATAAAAAGAAAGAATAAATTAACCAATCAAAGGTACAAGGTGAAGGGAGCATTATGAGGCAAATTGTAAATGAGCTAAATCAGTTTTTGCATAATCAAGAGTTAATTTCCTGACGACTTTTTCTGAAGCCAAATTTAAAAATTAAAATGTAAAATTAATGCAAGAAACAGAAAAAAAAGGCCGTTTATCATGTATGAGGCCAACAGGGGAGGTGTTTGAGCACCACCTGAGGTCTGTCTGTGCACATGCCTGTAATATGACAGATATTTAGTCTGTCAGAATCAGAACCAACCTTAAAAAACATAAACACATCATATAAAATCCTCCTTGAGTCATTAAACCCCACAGGAATATGACCTGTGGTAGTGGTAGTGTTGTCCCCTGGTCGTACCCGACATCACTGGATGGCTGCAGAGCTGTTAAAATATATGTTGGACTATTTCCATGGAATTTGGCTTTAATAACCTTGAATGTTGGAGATGTGGGGCTTGTATACTTTCCTCAGGTCCTTAACTAACATTCAAAACTGATTTATCTGTGCTTTCAGAAATGTGTTTCCCAGCTGTAATTATGGTTTTGATTTTTGATGTGAACGCCATTTACGAGGCAGAAACTGGTAATTACACTTTAAGTCCCACATGACATGTACGGCATATTCAGAGTGTGTCGCCACTGCAGTTGGAAACACAACAACACAGCTGGAAAACCTGAAAGTGAAATGACCTAAATCACCTCAGTGGCTCAAACAGCTTCTGAAGGTTTTGATGAAGGACTTGATGTTGTGTTTTGGAAAATTGCTCAGTTTTTTCTGAATACTGAGGAAAATAATTTAACCTTGTATATTTTTCCTGCTATAGTTGTGGCTCCTGCGAAGAAAACATCTACTTTTTTTACATTTAATTTACATTTTTCATTTCCTTCCTGTTCTTTGGCAGAAGGTTCCTATAATGGGACATGGAAAAACCTGCCTTGTGATATCAGTTAACTGCTCTCTTTCTTTTCACTGAAATTACCTCAATCAATCACAGTGAACACGAAGCCTTTATTTGCTTTGTTGAGTTTCTGATTTATTTCTTTGACAGGCAGCAGTATTGGACATGTTGTGGTGACGGAGCCACTAGATGTGAAGTGAGAGAATCAGCTGTTTTTATTATTCATCCTATGGGGAACATGAACATGAACCAAATTATCAGACAGTTGTTTTCACTCTGAACCCAAAACGACTTGGTGATGGCACTAGAGGAAAAATCTGAGGATCAGGATCAGCAAAGTTGGGAGCTTTCATCCTCTGGGAACCAGGAACGCTTATGCCATAGTGTGTGCACATCCATCCGGTAGGAATCAAGCTGTTCATGACATGGCCCACATTGATCTGGTTGGTCAGGAGCAGGACAACAAACCTAAATGTCCTCTGAGTCGGACCAGTTCAAAGTCTGTTTACGAATCCACGACTGTAAAGCGTAAAGGTAAAACTCTGTCACATTCCCTCTGGGACGCTGATCCAGTTTTATATTTGACTGTAGAATCTGGATTCATCACTTCCGGCTTGGAGCAGATTTCCCATTGGTGTAAACACCAGACGCCTAAATCTCTTTGGCTCTCCTGCGTCTCAATTAGAGAAGATGAAGCTTTAGTCGCAGCCCCAGTTGGTGGGTTCACTTTTCTAAAAACTCTTTAAACATGTTGAAATAAAACACAGGTTCAAGACTTTCAGAAGTAAAACTATAAAACTATTAACTGACCCAAATATGAGAATATTTTTTCTCCGGAGGCTCATATTGTAATGACAGGATGTTCTTTCTTTAACTTTTACTGTACTGACTTTTATTGAAACAGAAACAGGCAATTTAGGAAGCCAGAGTACCCAAAGAAAACCTATGCAGGCACAGGGAGAACATGCACACCTAAGGGCCACAGGCTCGGGGTTCAAACCCAGAACCTTCTCATTGATGCTGACGTTGGAACAGGAGGCAGAGGGATGTTTCTTCCCAGCCGCCTGGTGGTGAAGAACTGGTACACCTCAGGCAGGAGGCAGCAGCTCGTCCCAACGCACCTATTTGCATTCATTACCAAACCCTAACCCACAACCCTGTCCACACAGGCCGCAGAAAGAAAACAGACCAACACAGTCATAACAATCATGGACTCAGCGACGTGGATTTACTGCCTTTGAGAGCCCATAAAGACATTTTACAGGATAATGGGCTGTTTCTGCTGTGAAACCTTTGAAGATTCTGCAGATGTTCCTCAGGGTTCGGGAGCTTCCTAAAGGTCGTCTTCCTCAAACTTGGAGCAAAATCCAAAGATATGTGACCCCCCCATATAAGAGCGATGGAGGTAGTATGTGAAATCAAGAACACAAGTTGGTAATGTGATTCAAAGCAGTGCTTGTGTGATCGCTGAGGATGGGACAGTGTTCGATTCTAAAAAGCACATTATTATTGTCCAACACGATCACAGTCAAAAGAAAAGATTCCTCCTTTAAAGCCGAGATCTTTAAATTCAGTTGTTAGTATTCAGTCTGTAAACCACGTCTGCAGTGGCTCAACATTTTGACCTCAATTTCACATATTCCCCTGTGAACGTTTAAGCACACACACATAAATACACAAGCACACAACCCTCCTTCCTGGTGCCCTGCGAGATTACAGAGGTTTACCTCCTCCTCCTCCACCATCAAAACCCTTTTACAAGTTAATACCTCAGGTACACACAAGCTCCGCCACACACAACCACACGCAGCTGGCAGGTCAGCATTTGCACACAAATTGCCTGGTCGCTCTGTGTGTTTTGGTGAAGCCCTGGAGGATTCGAGCCGTCGTTCAGAGAAACCACGACATGTTTTAAGGAAGATAAAGTCCCAGCAGGAAACCTCTTCTTCTCTCCAGAGGGAGTCACAGGTCTTCCTCCTCCACCCCCGTCCTCCTCACCTTCTGTCATCGTTCTCTCACTGCAGAGAGAGAGAAGAAGAAGAAGGTGGAGGGACGAGCAGATCGATACGTCAGTGGCCTGAGTTTTCTCTTTCATGCAGTTTCAATGTTTCATTTTAACATTCAGGACATGAAGCCATGGACTGAACCCTGATTGGCTCAGAATACGCCCCAGTCCCACGGCCTGAGTCTGGTCCATATAAAGCGTTATGGTCCAGATGCTTCCACATCTGGAACGATTCTGGCAAAGACCTGGCTGTCAGTCAACACCAGAGGAAAACAGCTGGAATCTGCCCAGATGTGGACGTGTACAGACCACACTTTGAGAAAGTTGCCAAAGACACCCAGGGGCCAAGGGCCAGAAAAGTGGCACCAGACACCCAGGGGCCCCAAAATCCCTAGATTTACGATATACAATTCTTATCTCAAGCTCATATTTCCTGTGTTGGCCCTTCCTCCGTCTTCCTCTCTCTTTTATTTCCTCCTCTCTCTCCATCAGTGTCTGTCGTTTCCTCTCCTCTCTCCTCGTCTCCGATGCTAATTGGCCTCTGATGCATTTTTAATGTCCAGCCAGCGACACTGCGGCGTTCCTGCCACCGTGAGCGTGACATCAGATTGAATTTGTGAACTGCCGTGTGTCACCGTGTGTGTAATGTCAACAATGTGTGTGTGGGTGTGTGTTCGTGTGCTTGTTTTCGAGCGTAATCTTGTCGCAGGAAGTCAATTTGTGCTCATCTTTTCTCCACTGTCCCAGCGGACGCCTTAATGGCAGACGGACAGAGCTGAGTAACAGGAAGTCAGACAGGAGAGTTTCTTGTCCATCGCTGATATTTTGTGGCGAGCAGCTTTTCCCCAAACTATTTAACGGTAGATGAGCTTCATTAAATGAACTTGCAGCGTCCTGTTGTGCTGCCAACAAACTGGGTCACTCGTGTGTGAGGGAGAGTGTATGTGTGTTTGTGTGTTTGTGTGTTCTCATACCAATTTGTCCTTAAAAGGGTAGAAACAGGAAGAAAATCCTCTGCTGCGGAGACAATCTGGGAAGAAATGAAAAACAAGAGTCGGTTACTAAAAATGACAACGTTCACGCGTGACAGCACAAATTTATGACTCCGCCGGGAGAAGAAAAGTCAGCTGATGTTGTCGAGGTCTGGGTGGACGGATGAGTCAACACAACGTAAAGCTGTAACAGGAAACTGCTGCTCGTCTCTTGACCACTGTCATCCCCTCACGTTCTTCTCCAGACGTGTTTGAAACTCTGTAAAAACCCTCTGACTTCCTGTTTGAGGAATCCAGGCTACGTCTTTGTTTCCGTCCAGACGACCCTTTTAGCTCCGTATCAGAAACGACCTCAGTCCATACAAACACACGTCACATGACCATTCATGGACACTAAACAGGAAGCAGATTGTCTCCTCTGACTTGGTTAGTTACAGGAACAGTAAAGAAATGCCAAGGGCCAGAAGAGTGGCTCCACTCATCGAGGGGCCAAGGGCCAGAAGAGTGGACCCAGACAACCAGGGGCCACTTTTCTAGTCCATTAATCCAGAAGTGAACTGAACAACAGCTGTGACAAAGACCAGGTCAATGTTACTTTAATTCGTCTTCACGTTGTTTCTCCACTGGACGTCGGGTTGATACGAGCCAATCAGGGAGGGACCGGGGAGTTGATGTCATCATTTCCATCGACTCCATTTCTGTTTGTCCAGATTACCGCACGACTGTTGGGTCAGGGTTGGAGTAATAGGGATGGGTCAGGCCTTAAGCCCCGCCCACCACCTGGGGAAAGGGCATCGAGTACCAGGATGGTTAGAGGAGGAAACATCAGAGAGACTGAGTCAGACCAAGAACCAGATGAGTCTTTTGAGGAGGTGTCAACCTTCCCTGACGTCACCATCGTCTTCGAGCTGCTGTTTTGAAGCCTCCAGTTTGTAATTTGTCTGTCGGCCATCTTGTTTTTTTTTTTTTAAACCAGTAGAAATATTTGGAGGAGAAGGTGGAGCTGAGGAGGAGTGAGGGGTGGAGCTGACCTGCTCTGTACTCTATCCTGATTGGGTGGTACAGTCTGTCAATCACACAGAGACCACTCATTAGGAAAACGTTTACTGAGCTAATAAATCAAGGAGAAGTAGGGACATTTTCCCATAGACTTCAATACAATCTGACTTCTCTAACAACCAGTGGAGTCGCCCCCTGATGGTCATTAGAGAGAATGAAGGTTTGAGGCTCTTCAGCATTGGCTTCACTTCACAGAGTCCAGGTCCAGGTCCAGGTTTCCAGACGCTCTACGTGTCCCAGTGAATGTCCTCACAAGTATAGAAGTCCAGACGTGTGTGACAATACGAGTCGTCTCATCTCTGCTGGTTCCTGTCGAGTGAAGCCAAGTGTGAAATCAGGGAACATTACTCTGTACCTGGAATATAAAAACCTGCTCGATCAGCAGCAGAAATGCCTTATCTCATTACACACACACACACACACACACACACACACACACACACACACACACACACACACACACACAGGATTAAACAGGGAAGTCATGTGAAAAAACCAATAGTATTATCCCTATTTATATTAGAATTAGCTGTGAATGTACCTGTCGATCTCTGGTCTTCTTCTGTTCTTACCCATCATTTATTTTTACTTTATTTCTTTTAGAGGAAAAAAAAAGTTTGTATAACTTTGAATATGTGAGTGTGTCTGTGGACGTGTTGTTGTATGTTGTGTATAAAACCTGACAGCAGGACAGTTGTGTGCGTGCGGCTCCTCGGAGGAGATGAATTAACACGTCTGAGCTGTGTGTGCGACGGAGATGAACGAGTCTCTGTTTAATTATTCTGGAAGGTTCCTCACACATTCTGAAAAAGAAAGAAAGAGATAAATTACAAGACAATAGATGTGCGTCGGTTGATGCTGTATTCTACACACACATTAATCACCTGTGTGTGTGTGTGTGTGTGTTCATTTGTGTTGTTCTTGTATATTTTTTACACTTGACCAACTATGTTTCATGATTATCTTCTAAAATATTAAAATAGCTTTTCTATGTGTTCATTTACATGGAAATAAAAACACCTGAACTATCTGGGGTCACGTTTCTGGCCCCTGGTCCCTGGGTGTCTATGGGCACTGTTTTGCCCTTGGCCCCCAGGTGTTGGGAGGCCTTTTTTGGCCCTTTCTATAAGTGTTTGCAAAATGTTCTTAACTTTTTAAAGGTGCTTCTTTCTCTCCACATATTGTCCTTACTTACTACTTAGTTATTTCATTTGCACTGTTGATATAATATCACTGTTTTCAGATAAGTTCTTTTCTTACAAGGTTAATATGGGATTTACCTGAATGCCTATGATGAAAGGAAACGTACTTATTGTTTGTCACCTGAATAAATTTTGTTGAAAAGTTTTTTTTATTCTGTTCTATTATTTCCATTAATGACTTTAAATAAAGGTTCCAGGTTTCTGCAAATGTTCACCCTTTCATAAAATGCACCTGTTTGAAAACATCCTCACTTTCTTCTTTCCAAAATGTGCGTTGCCAACACGTCCTTGCTTTTGAAAAATGCCCTCGCTCTGAGAATGTATATACCCTGAGGGGACCTTTAAATTACAGATCCATATCAGTGGTTCTTCATCTTTTAGTCCATTAATTAAAAGTGTTATGTCACATTACTGCCTGGAGCCAGTCACAAGGTTTCTTTCATAAGGTTAAATTCTTTCCTTCCTGGAAGCCAGTGATTTGATTTGATGCATACACTATAAAAAGACAAGATGCTTTAAAGGATCAGTTCACTCAAATTACAAAAAACCATTTCCTCACCTTCCTCATCAGTTATTATCTGTTCAGGTTGTAAATTTAAAATCTGTATTAAAGGAGCTTTGTCAATCATTATGATAATGATGATGTTAAAAAAGTGCAGCAGAGGTGAAAAAGAAAAATGGAGCTTGTTATCTCCGGTGAAGAAATAAATAAATGATAGAAACAGCTTTCTAAACTCAACAAGGTTTCAGGAAGCCAGCGATCATGGTCAAAGTTCAAAGACTCGTCCTGAATAATCTATGAGCGTTTCTTTTATTCACGTGAAACCGGCTGTGCTGTTGTAATCTGAGCCAGATTTGGGCCTGAACATTCATCTGGTGTGAAGGGTGAAGTCCCCACAGAGCCGTGCAGGGGTGGAAAGTTCAGTGCAAAAACAATAAAAAATAAAAAATGAAAAAGCTGGTTTTCTGTCTCTTCGTTGTTACGACACAGGCGGTGGATCCAGACTCTGCTCATTTCACCGGGTGCTGTGGGATTTGGATACTGACTCAGAATTTGCTGAGCTCATCACTTATGACTGGACTGAAAAGAAGGACTCGGCAGAGAAACTATAATCTTTGACATCACATCTTTCTCTCCAAGGACCAGTGTTTCACCACTTATTGACTCAGAAACACTGGATTTAAAATGTAATGTTACTCTCATGAATGAAGAACCGACAGAAATCAGAATCTGAAATCGGGCGGAGAGAGAAATCTCATCAAACGAGTTCAATAAAATCCCAAAAGCTCCGAACAAGTTCAATGAAATCGTTGCATTATTGAACATCTTTGAGGCCTGTCAGCCAGAAAAACTGAGAAATTCCATTTGTTCCCATTTATTCAGAGCTCCGACTGTTTCCATGTAATTTTGACACCTTTTCCACTGTAAGAACTGTCGCCAAGTTTCTGTTTGCATGTACAGAAAATACACATATACCTTTTATATGTCACATGCTATGACCAAATATGGCAACAAATACATTTAATGTATATACAAGTTTACTAAAACGTTATGTTATACATATAAAAAAATGTTTTGATCAAATTCTTATTAATAATTGAATATGTCCCTGTGTCAAGCGTAACATGTTTGTCATATATAAGAGTACATATTATTATCACATATACGCATCATCTGGATATATGAAGAAATAAGTTATATGAAAATCAATTGTATATATGTATCACATGTTAAATAGACATATTTAATTTCATATGCAAGTTTATTAAAACATTGTGCATATAAAAATTGTATTTTCTTACATATATTTTCTTATTAATTTCTTATATTTTTGGAGCATATTGCATTTAATATCAATATGGATGAATGGATATATATTTATGTAACAATGTAATGTAACATCTACAAAGATAAACACACGTGTATGTCAATATATGAAATTGTCACATTTTTACATATGTGTTTATATTTTATATGTGTAAATTACATATACAGAAATTAAATATATGTGTATAAATTACATTGGTGTATGTTAGGGATGAGTCTGAGGGAGCAAGTATGTGAAGGTAAATAGTAAAGAGTTTCCAGTTAGCATGAAACACAAGGATCACCAGGGTCATTGGGCTTTATCCTCTCAGGACTATGAATTTCACAGCCAAATTTCATCCTGACATTCATGGTCCCCAGAGGGTGCGGTCTGAGGGTGAGCTCTGGGGACCATGAATGTCAGGACCGGCGATTGATGTGATTTATTTGGGTTTTTTGGTCTGGATGAAAGCAGCTCAACTGAACAAACAAAAAATGCCATTTTTACATGGTGCTTACACAAGAAGAAGATTCTTCTACAAGACTGAAACATGAAAAATGCATTTTTCATTTCATGGGGCCTCTAAATGTCTAAGCATCAGTTGTTCTCTTGTTGTGTGTTTAATAAGTAGAACAGCTTCCCCAAGCAGAGCAGAGGTCCTGAGTTCAGCGGGGACGACACAGCCTGTCTCTTCACATTATCCCATCATCGTGAGGTTCAACCAGGCCACGGCCCCAGCTCCGGCTCGAACTTCCCTCCGCTTATATTCTGCCTCAGATAACTTCTCTTTCACGACCACGGCCTGTGGGGATGTGCTGCTGTTTGACTCGATGGACATGTGCATCTGCTAAATCATTGTAAGCAGCTCGGTTTCAAATTTGCTAAATAAAACTGGCTCCGTGCTGCTGACCTACAAGCTCTAACACCCTGAACACCTGACCACAGCGTTTGATGACCAGTGTTTCAGATCGTTGTGTCATTGTTAAGCATCTGTATGAGCAAACAAACAAACACACTAAGGAAATTGTTGGATGGTTCATATTCCAGTTTCGGGGCCAGATTCTATTAGTGTTAATGTAGAGTACATTTTGATTATACTGAGTTACATTTTAATAAAGGTTTACTTGCACAAAATAACTATTCAGTTTCATTATCAGGCCAATCCCGCACTAACAGAAAAGTCCAACCAATTAAAGGAGCTACTCATAAGTTTTGCTATTGCTACACAAACAGAGCAGTCTCCCTGAAAAGACGAGACTTTACAATCCATCCTCCGGGCAGACTGGACGCTGCCGCGCCTTGGAATCAGAAAGTGATAAGACAGGACAACAGGCTAGCTGGTTAGCATGCTAACTTTACTTTAGTAGAAGAAGTGATGTAATGGATTGCTTTCCAACGCTGGTGACAACTGTTTTCTCTAGACTCGTAAGTAAAAAGCTGAGAATGCTGATGTTAGCGATGTTACAAATAGTAAATGAAAAAATAAAGTCAATCCTTTAAAGACATCTCAGATTTTTGAACAATTCCATCCCTTGTATTAAAAGAAATATATATAATATATATAACACTGACATGCATGTATTTGTCACTGAAGGTTGAGCTCTTGCAGTGTTACATCTTTCCCCAGTATCTGGTTTCAAGGAGAAATACTTCCCTCTAAGAAAGTAATTATACCTTTTCACCAGAACTTTGAAGTTTTCCTTGAGTCAGCAGAAGCACCTGTGGTTTCCAAGGACACCTCAGAAGGTCGGACGCTTGCCGGCATCCTGTTTCCTCCGATTATTATCAGGTACAAATGTGCTTTATCATACGAGTTTCTTTTAAGTGTGAAGTCCTTGAGTTGGATATGGCAACGAAATTAAGAAACTTTTAATGATTCTTCAGTTAATCAACACCTAGACCAGATAAATTTTGGAAATTGGGAAAAGTGTCTTACCTGCTTTAAGCAGCTGGAAGTACTCGCTAATAAGAGAACAAAACAACTCAACACATTCACACACGCACACTTGTCTCTCCCTACATCTCAAAGTAATTTAGAGAAAGACTCTGCAGTAGCTGCAGGGAAATAAAGGCAGGATGAAAGAAGAATATTAATGATCTCATGACGTGGGGGACATCTGCACGTTGACTGTACTTGGAACCAAACCTCAGGTGGATAAAACAAATGAAACTACAGTAAAATAAAACCAGACTTGACCTTTTTACACTGTTGGTATAATAAATGTAGATATAAGGGATAATACAGTATTTTGTTTTCACATTGAACGCAGGGTAATTTAGTGGTAATGTGAATATATTAACCTCTGAATCACAGAATGTTCAATTTATCTTCATTTCAAATTAATGTCTGATTTGTTTTTGACAGTAAATGTCTCTAAAAAGTCACAGTCTCCTCATGCAGCTGCTGAATTGGTTAGAAATACATACTTATATTTCTTTGTTCAGACTAGACACACAGATTATCACGGAAAGTGTTTTGTTTTGTTACCAGTTTTGCTGGTATGATGTCAAAATAAGTGTCAACAGAAACAGCTACATCTCTGTCCAGCAGTAAGTTTTTATGCTAATTAATTTTAACTGTGGTTTGGTTTTAACACGTCACTTTTGCAGCATTTATGGACATTATTTTCATTTTAAAATGAAAACTGCATTTTTATGTGTAGTTACACCACATCACATTGGTGCTTAAAGCTAATTAACCTGCAAAATGTTATTGGTAGAATAACACAAAACAATGTAATGACCATGAAACTGAAAAAAAACCCCCACCCAACACCAAAGGAAAGTTCTACACGTGAAGATGTGTGCGTTGCTTTTTATATAGTATATTGGAACACGTGTCAACTTCAGAAAATCCAACATGTCGTCACGTTTGCTCTGTTTTTGAGAGCTGTTGCTGGGAAATTGGACAGAAATCAATGGGAGGTGGCATCTTGATCCCCTTCCCCCCCCAAAAAAAGCTTCATGCTGTTTCTGAACTGTCAGTGCAGCGAAAAAGCAAACATAGCTGAGCTCCCCTGTCTTGCTGTTAAACTGTGTTTGAATAACTGCTGCAGCTTGTATGCATTAAGCCTCTGGTAACTATTTGAACAGAGCAGTGGGTGTCTTTGTATCTTCAGCCTCGTGCCTTCATGGTTTAGAGAGCTCAGCGTGCAGTGCAGCAGGGAGTCTGGATCTTCTGTGAGAAGACACTGAAGTTTGGCGTTCGGCGTTAAGGACATCATCAGAGGTTTCTGATGCTTCGCCTTTAATATTTGATTATTCTAGTCTGAATAATGGATCAGTTCGCCCCTTTTTAAACAACATGTTTTATCACTTACATCTGTTAGTATCCATCAAAGGAGATTTTTATTAAGCTGGCCAGATTTATGCCTCTCCAATATAATCTGCTCAGTATAAATCTAATGCTTAGGAGCAGCCGATTGGCCTGAATCTGTCCAGGCTAGCTGTTTGTGTAGCTAAGGCTACATACAACAACGCACACAAACACATACATGCACGAGGTGTAAACAGGCGGTTAGCTGAACATTGCTAGTAGCAGGACAGCTGCTAGCAAAGAAAACAAGGTCAGCAACGCTTTGAATTCATTATTCATGTTGCTTTGAGGCTGGTAAAACTGGTCCAGCAGCATTTTCAGAAGCCTCCGTTTTAGTGGCGTTGGATGGGAGACATCGCAAAAGAGATTCAAAAAGCTAGCGTAGCCTTAAATTAGCAGCTAATTAGCTTATCTTAGCATAAACACTGGAGGGAAATGAACACTTGACAGATATGTAGGAGTTTCCCCGTTTCCAGTCTTTGTGCTAAATTAAGCTAAGCCAGTTGATTTTCCTTATTTAGCTCTTAGCATTAACATGAATGAGCGTATTTCTGCAAATAAAATAGTATTAAAATAAAATATAAAATTGCCTTCAGAGGAGAAAAGTCAGAAAGTCAGAAATGAAACAAAGGATCGCTGTCCTGCAGGTCTCCCTAAACCTCTACCAGGACAAATCCCCGCTCAGGCCTCAGATGATGGTGGCGCCAGAGCGATGCTCCTTTTACACAGAAACCAGCCAATGACCTTCATTCTATCGAATGACCATCAGGGGTTGTAAAAAAGTCAGATTGTATTGAAGTCTATGTGAAAATGGCCCTAATTCTCACTTGATTTATTAGCTCAGAAATGACTCAACTCAAATCACGTGGCTGCTTCAAGACATCAGCGTAAAAACGAAGTCATGTGGAGCATCGCTGTCAACTTCAGTCGCAAGTGCTGATGGAGAACAACCTGTTTTTATTTGATGTTTGTTTGTTGACTGACCAAGTAAAAATGGAGATCGGATCATATGAATTTGATGTAAAAAAAATGTTTTTTTGTCACTTTTTGTTGTGATGGATTGACTGTGGATTAATCCTCAGATAAAACTAGTCCCTCAAAAACACTTCCTGTTGATGTGTCCAGTGCTTTAGTAAAAGTACTGAGGCTTTTGTAAAAGAATGAAGGAATATATTTGAGTTGTTTTTAAAGATTTCCATCCTCAGTAGGAACCAGTGGTCTTGGAGCTGAGAGAGACAGATTAAGGAGGTTAGAAAACATTCAGAGACGTTGTTTTCAGTCTTTTCATGGGAGTTTAACAAAACAAACACAGAGTTGGTTTTATCCTTTAATGGACACCACAGCTAAAAATCAGCTGAGAGCGCAGGTGTGAACCCCCGGTGGAAAGAAAACCACCTTCTGTCTGGATTAATGAAGCTCACCGCCGCACGAACGCTGCATTAAAATGTTTTGCACGAACTGTGGGAACTGGCTATAAACTTTAAGTGTGTGTGTGTTTGTGTGTGTGTGTGTGGGTGTGTGTGTGTGTGTGGGTGTGTGTGTGTGTGTGTGTGGGTGTGTGTGTGTGTGGGTGTGTGTGTGTATGTGTGTGTGTTTGTGGGTGTGTGTGTGTGTGTGTGTGTGTGTGTGTGTGTGGGTGTGTGTGTGTGTGTGGGTGTGTGTGTGTGTGTGGGTGTGTGTGTGTGTGTGTGTGTGGGTGTGTGTGTGTATGTGTGTGTGTTTGTGGGTGTGTGTGTGTGTGTGTGTGTGTGGGTGTGTGTGGGTGTGTGTGTGTGTGTGTGTGTGTGTGTGTGTGTGGGTGTGTGTGTGTATGTGTGTGTGTGTGTGTGTGTGTGTGGGTGTGTGTGGGTGTGTGTGTGTGTGTGGGTGTGTGTGTGTGTGTGTGTGTGTGTGTGTGTGTGTGGGTGTGTGTGTGTGTGTGTGTGTGTGTGTGTGTGTGGGTGTGTGTGTGTGTGTGGGTGTGTGTGTGTGTGTGTGTGTGTGTGTGTGTGTGTGGGTGTGTGTGTGTGTGTGTGTGTGTGTGTGTGTGTGGGTGTGTGTGTGTGTGTGGGTGTGTGTGTGTGTGTGTTGAGCTAACCTGCTAAATGAGGAGGAAAGAATGAAAATGTGCTGTTAATAATTCATGTGGAGAAACACATGCAGCATCCGCTGCTTCCTGCCTGAGTGTGTTTGGCATGTACTGAATTTTTCATTGCTATTACCAAATAATCTGTTGTTATGCGTGTTTTGCTGTAAACAACGTGTCTTCGGCTACACCTTCCTCCACCTGCACAGTCCACTGTTCACAGCGCAGCTGAAGAAGAAGTTTGAACTGATCTGTTTCTTCACCAGGAGCCGAACATTTGCACGAACCTACAGGATGAAATCAGACCATCACGTGCAGCTAAACTAAATCTGAAAGCTGGAGACGTGTCGGCTCTAAAGCAGAGGTGACGTCTTTACATATGTTTGTGTTTTTGTCACGGCTGACAGCTTGAATATCTCTTCATTACTTCATTACCAAAGAGAAGAGGGTCAGTGTTGGGCATTTGAGTCAGGATGAGTTTTATATTCAGAAACAATAACGTGATGACAAGCTTTACTTTCCCCTTTTTTTCAGAAATGCTCTTGATCAGATTTTTTATTATAGATCATCCGTATGTTTTAATGAATAAATGAATTTATTTTATTCAATGTTATATACACTATGTATATGGTCCTTATAAATAATAATAATATAAAAGATAGCCTGTTCATCATGTAATAATTATAATTAGCCTGAAATCTGCTAGATTTTTATTGGAGCCAATCAGAGGAGAGGATCTGATCCTCTGATCCATGTAGGAACCTGCATCCATGGACGACTGCTCTTTGAGACATTAATGATATTTGAACTAGAACAACAGGAAGAAGTTGAAGGGAAAATTAATATGAGATGACGTATATGTCCACACCACTGCTCTATAGTCTTCTGCAGCCGCCTGTGCAATCCACAAAAACATCACATGGTTTTAAGGCAACATACTGAGCTTCGGATAAACAGGATGCCACTATTACATCTTTGACAAGTTCCCTAAATGTGTGTTTGCTGCTTGTTAAGCTTGATGACGTGATCCGCGGAGGCCAGCGGGCCGACTGTGAGCTTTCTGATTGGCCGGAGAAAAGAACGTGTCCAGTCCTTCTCTTCTTCTGGCCTTTGAAGGTGTGAAGATTGTTTCTTCCACTGGGAGGTAATTAGTTCCACTATAAGAACAGAAGGTCAGCATGTATATTGTATGAGAAATTAACCAGCTACACCGATAATGATGTGTGTGTGTGGGTGTGTGAGATTAACTGTGGTGAAGAATGTAGTTTCCCACTGACATAAGGTCACATTATTAAGGATTAACTGCAACTGCTCCAGTGACACTTTGTGTTTAATACATCACCGTTAAATTCATTAGTGATCTAATCCTCCACTTTGAATTTATTACAGTGTAATAGTCTTGTGAATTGGGACAGTGTTAGGAGTTAGACTCTGCAGCAACATCTCCAAACCTACGACTGCATCAGGAAAATCTGATGGAAGAAGCATCCAATCACCAACCTACAAAGCTCCCGGATTTTACACTACGGGTCCATTATCACGTGACTTCTCATCAGATTTTTGCAGCTCCTTTCTCAGGCTTCTCAGAGAAACCACATCCTGGCATCTCAAGACCACTTACCTGCCCCCCAGCAAGGCCAAGTCCCACAAGTTTTCCTCCTTCACAGCTGAACTCTGGACGTCGGGCGGCAGCACAGGCCGTGGAATCAATCAATCAGCCAACGAAGGGTCCTGCTCATCGGGAGAAAAGTTCGACTGAAGGGACCGGACATGTTTTAGTATTAAAGTATTAATTTCAGAGGTGGAAACATCAGCATGTGAGCTGGAACAATGAGTCACATCAGGGGGAGGACAGACTGACAGATAAATGTCAGACAGTAAAAAGAGATATGACGGGGAGAGGACAAGATGATTATTGTTTACAGACAGCTGATAAGACCATGTCCAATAGGAAAATCGAAATGAGAGCGGGGGAGGGGAGGGAGACACACAGGGAGCATCTGAAGTGTGTCTGGTCTAAACTGGACTGTCTCCGTCTTCGTTATCTCCGTCTGTGTTGTCGTCTTTCATAGCTGGAGGTTTCATCTCGCGTCTCTGGCTCAGGAAGTAAAAACTGTTGTGTTTTTGTATGAATAAATAAATACATAATGATCATTATAATAATAATCAACAAAACTTAGCTCTTAATCCTAAAACTAAGTCTGAGCCCTCAAATGGATCTTTACAGAACTGAGATCTCATCACTTTCTCACAATAAACTCATTTAAATCTCCTCATAGTCTACAAAAGACCAAAAACCCTCCTTTTGAACAAAGTCTTTACTTTTCACAAGAAGAAAAACAAAAAATGACCCCCCTTTCGACTAATGACTCTCTTTTGATAAATATTTTTGCTTTGAAAAATGTCCTCACTTTTCCACAAATGTCCTCACGTCACTGTCCAGTTCACAGAAACACAACATCTGGTTCCTACAGAGACTGAATGTGACTTTTGTAATTTACTTAGAAGAAAAAAAATGAATGTTATCACTTGAAAAAGAACAAATACATATTGAAATGTGCATTGGAGCCACGAGGACTGAATACACAAACATGGAAATACACTTAAAATGGAAAGAATGAGTCACAACCACAGCATTTTATGAAGCTGTTTATTGAAGAGTTTTCTTTCAGTGGGAACAAAGTAAAAATCAATTTGCAGGGATCTGAACTTCACTTGAGACAAAAGAAAAAGAAAATGTTTTCACCTTGTGGTGTGTTTATGAAAACCTATGAAATAAATGAGTGAATGATGCTTTCAAGGTCAGAAATGAAAACACTGATTCACATATAAGAAGATATAATAATAACAGCTGCATGCATTAAAACTGTTTAGCTCTCATAATGTTGCTGATGTTATGGAACATATTATGGAATTTGATGTATTTTTGGTGATCAACAGTAAAAGAAATGAAGCTTTGGCTTTTACCTGAAAATAATTAGCCTCAATAAAAACAATACAATGCAATACAAATCATTTTTCCTGGGTTAATAATAATGACGTGTGATAAGCAGTAACACAGACAGACAGACACACTCCATTAGTGACATTAAGATGAATGAATTTGTTAACGTTGATTGCGATGCGGCCCTGAGCATCGTCTCCGTGGAGCTACGGGTTTATTCTAACTTTAAACTCCAGATCGCTCGCTCGCTCACTGAGGAGGGAATGTGCCTGAACTCTTCAACCCAGACGCTGCAGAAATCTGCAGAGATGAACAGAGGGAGAGAAAGAGAGAGAGAACTGGGTGAGAAGGGGCGAGAGAGACTGATGTACACAATTATTATATTATTATATAACATTATATATAATTATTACTAATATTATTATTTGTCTATCAGTCATCCATCCATCCATCATCCATCATCCATCATCCATCATCCATCCATCCATCATCCATCATCCATCCATCCATCATCCATCATCCATCATCCATCCATCATCCATCCATCCATCCATCACCCATCCATTATCCATCATCCATCATCCATCATCCATCCATCATCCATCCATCCATCCATCACCCATCCATTATCCATCATCCATCATCCATCATCCATCCATCATCCATCCATCCATCCATCACCCATCCATTATCCATCATCCATCATCCATCATCCATCCATCCATCCATCCATCCATCATCCATCATCCATCATCCATCCATCCATCCATCCATCATCCATCCATCCATCATCCATCCATCNCCATCAATCCATCCATCCATCCATCCATCCATCCATCCATAAATACCTTTTTTTCCTGTTTCCTGGTGAAGACTGGTTTTCTTCACACGTTTTACTTCAGCAACACACACACACACACACACACACACACACACACACACACACACACACACACACACACACACACACACCATGATTATTTTGTTTATCAGAGTGTTTTATCTGCCTGAGGTCAAATATCTAAAACACCAAAACATTTCCTGGACATTTTTCCAAACCTCAGTTTCTTCCACCCGCTCCCACGCCAGTGCCATCACTGACGGGAGCTCAATAACATGATGAGACGAGACCGCAGGCGTTTAAAAATCATCTCTGAAACGCTCTCTGACGTTGACAAGCCATTTAGTTGGCTTGTCAACGTCAGAGAGCGTTAGTCAGGAAATTGATTTACAGATTGAAAATCCATTTAGGTTTTAAAAAGCTCACAACCAACTGAAACGACCTTTCAAAGCGCCAAATGTGGAGGTCATCGCACTTTTACATGTTCTGACACGGGAGCTTATGTCCCAGATTCCTACTGGACTCCATCCATCTGTTTCCCAGGATGCATTTCATCTCAGCACCAGGACACATGCAGAACAGTATGTTCACATTCATATAGTAGTTCAAATCCTGGACATAACAACCCAGGTTTCATTAGCGTTAACTAACTTCCTGCTCGGTTACATTAAACACTCATCAGTCAACGTCAGCTGCATTTTAGGCTGTGGCTGAATGAGGAAACTTTCAGGGTGACTCATCCCACAGAAATGCCTCATGTCGGAGAAAACTTTAACCCTGTTAAGCAAAGGAAGTATACGCCTCCAAAAATCACATCGTCTTGGTTTGAGCAAGAGGCCTAGCTGTCAGCTGCTTGTAGCCAAAGTCTCTGGGATCAATCCTGAATTTTTCTGATCTCAGAGTGAGGAGAAGTTGCTCTGAGTTTATTTTACTGACAGAATAAAGACAGAGAGACATGGACAATAAGATATTTAGAGCAGATTCTGAATATGTGGAGACTTTTTAAAACCGACAACTTCAAATGGGAAAACAAATAAAATGTATGGACCTTTAACATCTACCTTTAGACTGTATGGACCTTTAACATCTACCTTTAGACCGTATGGACCTTTAACATCTACCTTTAGACCGTATGGACCTTTAACATCTACCTTTAGACTGTATGGACCTTTAACATCTACCTTTAGACCGTATGGACCTTTAACATCTACCTTTAGACCGTATGGACCTTTAACATCTACCTTTAGACTGTATGGACCTTTAACATCTACCTTTAGACTGTATGGACCTTTAACATCTACCTTTAGACCGTATGGACCTTTAACATCTACCTTTAGACCGTATGGACCTTTAACTGCAGCCTTGTTTTATTTGTATAGATGTCAATCACCCAACATACAACCAGCCAGATGACCCCCTACCACACATGAAACATGATATTTCAACAGTGTCCCAGTGACGACAAGAAACACATGTAGAAACATTTGCAGAGGTCTGCAGCCAGCTTTAAAACCCACTTCCTGGCAGCTTCAGTGGATGAACAAAGCCCAGTGAACAGTGAGCATTTTCATTTCCTTCTAATCCAAAACACCCACTACTGAACTGTCCCGCTCCACCATCCTGTTTTCAACTGGATCTCTGTCAAATCAGGCTGGAACAACACCAACACATTCGTCCTGTGACTCTATTCTACTCCATTTTCTGTCTTTACATTCTTCACAAACTGAAATGAGGTGAAACCAGTGGCTGCCTGAAATTTAAAAACATGACACATGCTTCTGGGAAATGATCAGTAATAAACTCAATTTGTGGTTGATGAGCTATTTTCTAAAGCTCGGGTCTGATTTGTAGGAAATT
Organism: Rachycentron canadum; assembly: GCA_038496675.1. Taxonomy (NCBI): domain Eukaryota; kingdom Metazoa; phylum Chordata; class Actinopteri; order Carangiformes; family Rachycentridae; genus Rachycentron; species Rachycentron canadum. The sequence goes on along the minus strand of CM076670.1, from coordinate 897,359 downwards.
GTTTCTTCAAGCACAAAGAGACTTGGTGAAAAGGTTGAGGTCAAACTGTGCAGGAGTGAAAACGAAGCCTGAATGTGCCTCTGAAAGCTGCAGAGGACTGTGTATCATCGTGTTGACGGCACTCACAGAGAAGGTGGTTAAAAGTGAATCCAAGTGACTTTGGTGCCAAATGTCGTCTGGGCCTCGCGGAGAGAAAATGTCCCGGAAAAAAAATAAATGGTGGCCAACAAAATCCAAACCATCAACACTGGGACGCCGTCTCCTTTTGTTAGAGCATGGAAACAAAGCACCACCAGTTCCTGCAGTTCCTTTAACTGAGGATGACAGACTTTAGTGCTTTGTCAAATCGCACCTTCTCTGCTGTTTCAAACACAGGAAACAGTGGATCCTTCTGCTTTCCAAGCGAGAGGATCTGCTGAGGACTGATACACAAAACTCTCAAAAGCTCAAACATAAAACCTGCTTGGTGGATGAGTTTTTAAAGCCCTACAGTCAGTGTCATCTGTTCCTCCGACAGAACAAACAAGCTCAACTTCCTCAAATGGACAGTCGGCCACATTAACGATCAACACTCAGTTATTAGCTGTTATCAATTTATGAATGGTGCTTATTTCTCACAATAAAAGCATTTTTAAACCCAGGATTCATTGGAAACATGAGATTGAAGTCCGACCCATTGTTCCTTCATTCCCTTTGATGTGTTATATTAACGCACTGAGGCGGGAAAAGAAGCACCTGGTACCAAAAGTCAGCAGAGTCAAGTTCAGTCGACAAAACGGTGAAAAACAAATAAATAAAACAAAAGCTAATCGATAATTGATCAAACCCCCAGTTTGGTACAAGCTTCCTTCCTTCCTTCCTTCCTTCCTTCCTTCCTTCCTTCCTTCCTTCCTCCCTTGGACTGGAATGGACCAGTCATTCCCAGCAGGAAGTCACAGCTGTTGATGGGGGATTACTCTGCAGTTTGAAGGGTTTTACTCGTGTTGCATCACTAACCAAGACTCAATGTTAAACTGTTGAAGTCAAAGCTCTAATATCACCTCCGCCCGTCCACGTTCACCAGCACAAGGAGGGAAATTTACATTTGATTAGCTTCTCTTTAGAGATAATTGATCTTAATTACAGGCTGTAACCAATAATTTAACCAATCAATGTGATCACTGGACGTGTCATTTGCATAATTTCCTGCACTTTGCTAAATTGGTGGAAAATGTGAGACAGCTGCAGTCAGCAGTCTCAGCCTCCCACCGCCTCTCAGACCAGATCACACACTTCTGACATCAGCAGGAAACACACACACACACACACACACACACACACACACTTGTTACCATAGTAACTTGCTAATCAATGACACTTTCCTGCACAGATGCAAGTACAAATTATTTAGCTGTATCTTTACCTCAGGGGCAAAGTTCAACATATTAAATATGATAGAAAATGGACCATAACGGGGATGAACTGGGGGGCGTGGCTACTGAGTGATTGACAGACTGTAGCACCCAATCAGGATAGAGTCCAGAGCAGGTCAGCTCCACCCCTCACTCCTCCTCAGCTCCACCTTCTCCTCCAAAGATGGTTTCTACTGGTTTAAAAAAAACCAAGATGGCTCAACGACTCCTTCTACTGAGTGGACCTTTAGTGGACTCTCTCTTTACCCATCACACTGTTGCTGTGTCAGCTCCCCCCGTTTTTACATGTGTGTCCTTGGTGAACAATATTCCTGTATGCATTCATTTGCCTCGTCTTGCTGCACAAATGTCTCCACACTGAGCTTTAGAGCCGTGTGCAGAAACACTAGAGTGTGAGAGAAGTTGCCGTCAGGTTTGTCCTGTGGGATTAAACGTTTCTAATGTACGTGAATCACGCTGGATCTTCAGAAGGTTAATATATATATACACATACACTGTGGCTGCACTGCCCAGCCAATCAGCAGTGGGCGTTACTGGAGGGAATTCACAGTGATGGAAAACAATCAGAGGAGAAGAGCAGCAGCGTGGATAGATTTCACCAACGCGTTCATAAATAAAAGGCCTAATGGGTAGTAACCCTGGAGGGAGACATTCTGCCTTCGAAAGAACTATTCATGAATAGTAATCATAAACAGAAAAGATATACAGAGTGTGAGTGGTTTGTTTTAAAGGACAAAGAACAGGCAGTCGTCCTCATTTTAATCTGAATATAGAATGAATGGAAATGTGGATTCATTGCTGTTAAAAATGGCTTTTTAATGTCCTGGGAATATACAGAAAAAATGAAACAGAAGAAAAAAGACATATGGCGTATTACCCCCGTGGCTTCCATATTATTTAGCATAAGAAGCAATTATATTTCTAATAAAGCGCCAGCAGCAGAGCTGGAAGGCTGTTATTGGCACAGCTGGCCAGTGTCCTTGACCAATTAAAGAGAAGCTGAAACTACCTGCTGGTCTTTCTTCATTCAAAGAATGAGGAGAAATGAGCCGTCACATTCAGGGGATTAGTGAGTGCTGATCACATGCAGATTGGAAATGATGACACTGTCACGTTTGTGACGTATGTTCTCAGACCTGACAAAGAAAGTGCAATCACACATTCAGGATTTATTAAAACGTGTCACTTGGAACTTTTTCTCCTGATTTTGACCTTCACCTCATCTCATTTAAAATTATTACTTTAAATTATTATCATTATTATTGCATTTACATAATTTTATACAATTTAAATATAATGTATTTCTTCTCTTATTTTAAATCATAATATTTTTTCTCAAATTATTTTCTAACTGTATTTCCTTGAAACAAAAATGTAGAGTTTTATTGTTTTGTTATATTTCACACATCATCTGATGATGAACAAAAGTAGTTAATTGTCTCGTGATCTTTTCTGAAAATTGCCACTACAGATAAAATGTATTGCTGCAATATAACAAAACATCCAAGGTATTTTTGAAGATGTGACAGTGAATGAATATCACTGATTGGTCTTTTGTCATTATTACTAAATACTCAATTCTACTATATATGGATGTTTTGATCAAACAACATTGCCATTCCTTATAATTCATACTCATTTGAATTAATGATGTTTTCTGGAATCATAAAGTTATGTGATATGAGAGAAAGTGATATGTTGTTATTACAGTATATTACAATCACATAATAATATGGTTGCTATTAAAAAGAATAATAAAAAGAACAATGTCATAAAATTTAGAAATGTTTCCTTCTGTTATTACGGCAGCATTAAGCTTCCATAGAAACAACAACTTTAAGCAAAAAAAAAAAAAGACATTAAAGTAGAAGATGAAGTCAGAACAACAGTGACACAGTTTGCTCTCTCCATCTCCACCTCGGATGATTTCTGTCAGAGCTCTGGGGTTTGTGGCTGCTGACAGATTTAGAGCATCACTGTGTCGTGTACCTGTTTATATTCACTGTCACTTTTTTTCACTCTTTTCTTTACAGTTATCAAGCAACATAACCTACATTACTTCCCCAGTACAGGGAATAAACACAGCAAGAGGTCAGTTTGTTCTTATTTTAAAAAACAAAGCTGTAAAAAAATAGACATTTTATCAGATTAATTAAACCGCAGCTGAAACTGGAGCAGAATCTGTTTGGTCTAATCTGGTTTATACTCTAGTTTTTAATGATTTATATCAATGTTTTCATGTCTTTTATATCTGACTCCAGGAGTTTCCATGAGTATCCAGAATCTGGTGAAGGAAGCTCAGTGAGATCTCAGTTAAAACAGCGTTCACACCGACACCAGGGCAGAGCTGCATCGTCTCAGGTTGTTTCTTTCACCATTTGTGACGTCAGCAGATGAAGCTCATGTACTTTTTGCGTATAGAGTCTCTACAGCAGTTTCTCATCTCATGTCAGTTATTACTCTCATTACAGTCCTGCTGGTTTTAGACGTGGTTCATTTGAATTTAACACATAAATGATGGCGTGTTAGTGAATAGAACTGATAACCATTAAGATCGTAATAGATTTTGTTTTCATCACTTCAGAGGACACGGGCACAGACAGACCTCAGGTGATGCCCTTTTGGACTCAGACTAGAGAGGTGCCCCCCCCTTTTTAACCTTTTTTCAATTTATTATTTGAATTTCATCCGTTCTCATCTAAAACCAGGTCTTTGTGTTAAACTGACCAGGACACAGTTACTGCTGGTGTTTGGATGGAGCTGATCATCTGTGTTGAAGTGTGTGTTTTCTGCTCTGTTGTGTAGAAATTGACAGATTGTGCATGTTTCTACATATTTCTGTGTCGATGTGTGTGTGTGTGTGTGTGTGTGTGTGTGTGGTGACACATTATTGATGTTTCCTTGGCTGCCCTGGTGTGGGTCTGTCTGACAAGTTTCACACTGAGCTGAGCCTGAGGGGACAGTTGTTAGGCCTCGGATCTGACAGACTCACACCAGCAGAAAAACACTGACAGGACTCTGGTGCAAACGGGGAGATGGGGGGGGGCAACTTTGTTTTAAGGCCTTGGAAGAGAAACGGCTGAAAAAAGAGAAAAGAAAAGAAAAAGGAAACAAATAAGGGTAAAAAAGGATCTGAAGCAATGATAGAAGCTGTGGAGGAGATAACTTGTCTCAGTTTGTGTCTACGAGTTCATTTCCTTCATTTTCAACCTAACAGCTCTGTTACCGGAGACAAAGTGATGGTTAAATCTCATTTACATCTGTTTGTTTTCAAGAGCATCAAAGACGACAGTTGCTAGTTTTTTTTGTGTTTTTGTAGCTTGGCACATACACACAGCTGTATACACAGACAGAGTGCAGTAAGTGGCACTGGTTCCAGTTTATACTCTGCTCCGTTGGTCGTGGTGGCGGTGAAAACAGAAATGTGGAGGTCACTGAGTATTATCACACATGTACAGCCTGAGCCGCGGGAGACAGGCGTTACACCTTCCAGCCTGGTGATGGATAACAGGCAACAGATGAGCGACAGCTGAAGGCTAAAAACATGGAAAAGCAACATGTCGTCCTGGACTCAGACCAGCGCTGCAGGGAGGGGGGGGTGTTACTGTGGAGGATCAGGGCTGGGGAGAGGAGGCCTGGAAGCTTCTGTCCTCCGTTCATCCTCCTTTGGTTGGAGCTCTAGAAACTGCATGAAGTTTCCACCCTCCGCTCGTTGTATGTGACAGAACGAGCAGAGCAGTGGATCGGAAACAGACGAAGCGGTGGAACTGTGTGACCTGGATTTCTGCACAATTAGATAAATCGATATTTTACTGCAAAAGTTATGGATCAGTTTGTATTTCACACTCACTCCAGCATCAGAGGCAGTTTGAGGCTCCAGCTAAAAGTTTACTCTCAATCATTTTCTCAAACTCCAAATGATTGTTTTTAATGATTTTAAATGATAATAAACTGTTTCAGAGACACTTGTTTCAGGGAAAGTTCAAATTTCTGAAATGACTTGTGGTTTTTATGTGTTAACAGATTGAAGCTACAGTTGATTTTTCTTTTATTGGCCTAGAGTTTATTTTTATGAGTGAATGAGTGAACAAACTACTGAAGGAAATCATTTCTGACAAACAAGCTACTGGATGTAGAAATTAGAAAGATTATCCATGAAAGCAGTGCATGGATGTGTGGGTGGCAGGAGCACACAAGGTTAGAAAAATGTTCTCTAAGATACACAAAAGGACACAAAAACAAGAATCCAAAGCCGAACCAGGAAAATCCAACAGACTTAAATACACAAGGTAATAGGACACAGGTGGAACACATCAGGGTGTGGCAGACAATCAGAAAAGGAGGGAAACAACAAGACAAAGACAGGAAGTTAAATAACCAAGACACATAAGGGAAGCTCCTTCAAAATAAAAGAGAAACTGTCCCTAAAGCAAAGCTCAGGAGTCGAAAACAAAACAAACAGTGAGTTCGAAACCTTCAGAGGCCAGATTGTTGTGTCCTGTTTGACAGGTCAGAGCCTTAATTTGATTCTGTTGGGGTTTTTTAGGACGTTTTTTAGGATGATGTCCTTGGCAGAGTATATTTGGGAAAGGATGTATTTACAGCTCAGGGCTCGATCAGATATTTCACACCATATTTATTATCTGAGTTTCCCTTCGTTCAATTTCCTGTCAGGCCGACTTATAGTTTGGGTTTTTACATTTTCTCAATCATTTTCTGCCCTTTTTCACAGTTTCATATGCACATTGATCAGCCATAACATTATGACCACCTCCCTAATATGGTGCAGGTCCTGACCCTGGAGGCCTGGACTCCTCTAGACCTCTGAAGCTGAGCTGTGGTATCTGGACCCAGACCTTAGCAGCAGATCCTTTAAGTCCTGAAGCTGTGAGGTGGAGCTTCCATGGACCCTTGACCCCTGACCCTGTCTGTGGTCCAGTGGTTCTGCAGTGTTGGAGAAGCTCTGACCAGTCGTCTCATCACAGTTTGGTCAAAGTCAAAGTCCCTCTCATCCTCACACTTGACCATTTTTCCTGCTTCAACACATCAACTTCAGGACTAAATGTTCAGCTGCTGCCTGACGTATCCACCACATAATGTTGTGGCTGGTCAGTGTATAAGTTTTAGAACCAAAAGCAATAATACTTTCATCCTGTTTACCAGCTGAGACCTGTGCTCCAATTTGTCACCTGAAATGAGGTGAGCAGCAGCAGTGACATGTTTCCTGTTTGCTGTGGCAGGAAGCCGAGCATCATAACCAGGTGTCTCATTAATGGAGCATCAGCTTCTCCGTGTTTTTGTTCCCATTCAGTTTTGATACTTTGACTCTCGGTGTTTTCCGTGTCGTTGACTCTTGTGTTTCCGGGTGTTTTGTTCCCTGTTGTTTTTCTGTCTCTTTTCAGGGATTGACTCAGCTTCTGTCTGTGGCTCATTCAGCCAAACTCTGCTGTCACCATTCAATAATTATGAAAAGCGTTTGCCAAAGTGAGGACAGTTATCTGGTTAGGTGTGTGTGCGTTCCTGTTCCTCTATCTTTGTGAGGACCGATGTGGACCAAAAAGGGGATTTGAGGATGTTTTGAATTTTTTTTTTTTTTGTAAAGGAAGTTAGAAGGTGAATACAGTTTTTGCTCTGTTCAGATTTGTGGATAATAAGGACATTTTGGGAGCTGAAGAAATCTTGGAACTAGATTTGAACATAATTGAACAGTCAGGGGACACTACATGGACCAAGTTTGGACCAGGACAGTGTTTCTCAAAGGACCACTTGGTCATTACGCTATATATCTAATAACTAACAGCTCCAGGCCGTGACATCAGCCTTTTTTGAAATGCGTTGTTGAATTTGATTCATTTCATCATCATAAGCCACGATGAATCACTTCAATCTTTTTTCCTTTGTCTCAACACTTACAATCTGATTGCAGCGACGAAGTGGATGACTTCGAACTCTGAAGTGGAGAGCGTACATGAAGCTGGGAACAGTCATAAAGCGCTCTGAGAACTTCAGGATGTCCTTGAGGAAGGAGTGCAAATGGATTTCTATTCACTGATGTCCTGAAGTATTACAGGGTTTAGTCTAACTACAGTAAAATCCACTCACTCGCAAAGATACAACAGTATCAGGTGGATCTTGTCCTTTCTTTTCTCCATTTTTAAAGATGAACAGACAGACTTTACTTATTAAAGGTTAAACTTTACATCTTTCTTGGTCAGATCTGTACACACCAAACTAGGTCACGTGAAGGGGCGACTCCACTGTTGTTAAAGAAGTCAGATTGTATTGAAGTCTATGGGAAAATGTCCCTACTTCTCCCTTGATTTATTAGCTCAGTAAACGTTTTCCTAATGAGTTTATGGTCTCAGTCTCTAGTTTCAAGTCTTCTTCAGTACAACATGATCATCATCAATAATGTTGCAGTTCAACCTCCTGAGCCTGAGATTATTTTGGTGTCTCTGTTTGTGGAGGTTTTAATGGAAGAGTTTCACCTCCTTCCATAATAAACTCAATGCCAGATGCTTCTTCTTTTCTTCAGCTTTAAATTTATTGCAACCTTGCAAAGAACAAGTGTCGACTCTGCATCCTCAGATTTGATCATTCTGGGCTGTGTCCGTACATTAAACCATCTCATTCTTGTATTGACAAACATCCTTTTACAACCCTTTGCTCCAATGACCACTTCTCTCAATCAATCCACCCACTCTTTAATTTCTTCCCTCACCAAGCTGAAGATACACTCATGGGAAATCGCTCCACATTATCATTATAAACACCTTTTATTTGTCCAACTCAAACCACTTGTCCCTGCAGCCTGTAACTCACTCTCTCCAGCTGAGTCATTATGGTTCAGAATGAAATTGGAATCTAGTGTTCTGTCGTAAAGGTCAGAGCCATTGATTCTGTCCCCTAATACCAACCATTATCCCATCAGATCAAGTCAGCTGGGAATATATGGACTGAAATAAGCTATTACTCTGTGTCCCCCCTGTGTGGGGCCCCTGTCTCTCTCCATGTTCTCGCCCTCTTTCCTTATCACTGTCAACATGATCCATCTCCTCGTGTTTACTCCCAACGGATTCGCCGTCAATAACTCACCGTCTCTGTCTTTATCTTCCTCTCCCCCATGTCTGGTGTCATTCTCTGCTGTGGTTCTATCACCCGTCAGTCTTTGTCTCTGCAGTCTTCTCTCTTTCTTTCTCTTTTACCTCCATCAGGAACCGCTGATGTAACAGTTGCACCCTGGTCACAGCTTCCATGCTCATGCATAATGATCAGCTGATCCAACACGAACGTTCTTGGGTTTCTGATCATGAACATTTTGATAGAAAGCTCCTGCACAGGTGACACTTGTTTCCTGTGTTTTATCCTTCCATTATACTTTATTCATTCATCTAACCCAGCCTTTCTCAAACCACGCCCCCTAATCCATCCCCTGCTTCCTGGTCTATTTTCCTCTAAATGGACCATCATTTAAAAAACGAACATCATGTTGTATTGAAGACTTGAAACTAGAGACTGAGACCATAAACTCATTAGGAAAACGTTTACTGAGCTAATAAATCAAGGGAGATGTAGGGACATTTTCCCATAGACTTCAATACAATCTGACTTCTTTAACAACCAGTGGAGTCGCCCCCTGATGGTCATTAGACAGGATGAAGGTTTAAGGCTCAGACCAGAGTCCAGGTCCATTTTCACACAGTCTCTTTCCGCTGACTGAACAATGAGTCTGTGTTTGTTCTGCATGTTCATCCTGTCATTACAAATCAAGCTTCGTCAGGAACCTGTGAGCATGACGGCCTGTTTGATTTGATCTTTTAGCTTTGCAGAGTCTCACAATGACCTTTATGTGTCTGGATAACGTCTCACTGTGCACACAAGCTACATCCCCTCATCTTTTCAACTGCCTTGAGTTTTGCAGCGTCAGCTTTTTCAGAAGCTGCACCAGAGCAGGGAAAACAACTGTGTTGAAGGCAAAGCAGTTTCTGTGCATTTGCTCATTCGTTCTCCCAGATCACTTTTCCGTGAATGTCAATTATTAAGCATCTAATAAAGTCCAGAAATGATGATATTAAACTCTTGACAAATTAATCATGTTTAAATAGAATCAAATTTGGGGACAGGATGTCAGCTCTCAGTGGTTTTTTGTCTGTACTGAACTGATTCACTGCAATTTTTCAAGCATGACTTTCAGATTTCAAAGAAACCTGCCACAGTTTAAATGCAAATGAGAAACAGAAATTGGTTTTGTGTTAAGAAGTGGACTGTATGAATACTCATCCCACAGATGCTGGACTGGACTGAGATCTGGGGGATTTGGAGCCAAGTCAACACCTTGAACTGGTTGTTGTTCCTCAAAGCTCCTGAACCATTGTTGCAGTGACAGGGAGCATTATCCTGCTGAAAGAGGCCACTGCCATTAGGGAAGACTGTTTCCATGAAGGGGGGGACTTGGTCTGAACCATGTTTAGGGAGGTGGGACGAGTCAAAGGAACATCCACATGAATGGACCCAAGGTTTCCCAGCAGGACATTGACCACAGCATCACACTGACTCCACCAGCTGTAGTTTTATTTTCCATCTATCATGTTGTTACCTATGAGAAGTGAGAGTTAAATGTCTGAGCTGCTTCCTGTTCTGGGAATGAAGTTAAACTCTCTGCTACACACTGAGGCAAACTAACTGTGACTGAGCATCAGTCACCTCTAATGAGGAAACAACCTCGCTGATATTTCTGCTGAGGCGGATCACACCTGGAGCTGCCAGATGGGTCCGGTGCCAACGTTGGAGGGATGTCAGTGAAGCCAGAGGTGTTTTAAAATAAAAATTCACTAGGCACTGAGGAATGGCTCTGCAGCTGTGACCCTGCTTACACACACTGGAGATAAATTGAAGCTTCTCCACACTGTTGAACACCACATATTGTAATATATATATATTTGTGCACTCACGATGCATAAACATAAAACAAACTGAAGTCTGAAGGGTTTGGTGTCAAAATAATTTTAAAGTGATGAATAGTTTTGCTGAATTTATTACACAAAACTATGAAAACTTGTACTTTAAATTGGATCTTGATGCAAAATAAGTCACTGGAACGTCTCATGACAATAAACACACACTCACAGGCGCTGAACTAAACTGTGTGATTCATAAGATCATCATTTATAAACAGCAAAGCTCAGGGCTCAGCTGCTTGTTTCGTGAAAAACAACTGAACAAAATGTTGTGTTTAAGAAAATCAATTACAATAGAACGAGATGTGTGATCTGCCAGGTCTGTTGTCATCTTGTGCTGCAGATGGATAAGAAGCTAAACTTGAGCTGTTTGCTTGATGCATATCAAGATGGGAGGTTCTGCAAACTCTGGTTGCCATGGAAACCTGCATACTCATACATACAGCTAATTAGGATCTGCTGAGAGTAAACTAATTAGATCTGAACTGTGGCCATGCAAATAAACCCTGAAATGCTCTCCCACATAGACACACACATCCTTGTCTTAACGCATTCATGGGGACCTACCAGGGAGATTATACATTTCCAAGCCCCTCAATCTGATCTTAATGATCTTAATGACACAACTGACTGACTAACCTGGAAATCCAAACCCCAACCAACCCCAACACAAAAAACTTAGTCTTAACCAGCAGTCAGACACCAGGTGTGTAGTAGGCACCCAGTCCCCACAAATGTGATAGAACAACACACACACACAGTAAAAAAAGAGCCAGGAGGCTTTTTTGTGCTTGAATAGTACATCAGTTGTTGGACACAGGTAAAGGCCAACAGTTTGTGCTTGGTTACAGTCTCTGACACAGTCGATATTTACACAGAATTACACAATGTAGAACATTACAGCCATGTTACAAAGCAGTTTACATTCATGTTTAATAAAGGTCGAGCAGCATCTGCATCCTCCTCATCAGGAACGCGTCCGAACAAACGAAATATCTCTTCAATTATTTTCCATAAATAAATGAAAACACACAAGGAGCATTTAAAAGAGAGGTTTGTACCATTTTTGGCGTCATTTTGTTTACTTTGAGTTCATCCCAGCTACATCCTGAGCACAGTAGAGGAACGTTATTATTTTGGGATTCAAGGTGGACTCTTTCGCCGACCTCTATCCAAGGAGTTTTTTTAGACGTTGGTGGAACATGTTTGTGCCTTTGACTTTTTTACCAGATATTTTCCAGCACAGTTCATCTTTTGTTCTCATCCTGGAGAGTTTTCTGTCCATCCAAGCCTTGAAGTGCTTCAGCAAAATGGACTTTTACTGAACGGAGCCCTGAACACCCCTGAAATAACTCCCAATTCCCAACTCTGTTGACAAGAGTGGACATTGACCTGTGCGTGCACTGCATTGTGGGATAGCTTTGGGGACTCAGAGCAAGCCAGATGACATCAAAGTATTTCTGCACCTCCCTCTGACCTGCTCCCGTATGAATTTAATACTGTTCAAAAGTCAACTGTAAAAACATCCGACTTAAATTTTGCTGTCATTCAAATAAAGCACGTTATGGTTTACTTTTAAAATGGCTGACCCGGAAAACAGTGACGTTTCAGGTGGACACTTTCAGCTTCTCTGGAACAAAAGCAGACATTTCTCATAGTTATTTTATGTTTGTCCCGAGACAGAGAGAGAGAGACAGAGACACCATTTCTAGCTTGAAGCATGCATTAATAGGGAAAGAGAGCAGACAGGAGACAGACGAGGAGCTGGAATGAGGACGGAGATAAACAGCTGGTTAGTTTCAGTGGGATGGGAACAGAGGGATTGTGGGATTGCAGGTGCAGGCGAGGCGGTGGCGCAGATCAGATCGAGGGATTGAAGAGCACAAGACACAAGGGGGACACAGGCCAAGTCCCGAAAAACTCAGTTTATGAGACAATTCAAACTAATTCCCGCTCTAATGTTCATTCATTGGGCAAAGGTCATTATTCAGTCGTCTGTGTTTACACATAATTAATATGTTGACACAGCTCCTGCCAGAGTGAAACACAGTTCTAATTACGATATGGCGATGAAATTTTAAAAACATAAACACAATTACTTTTGGCAATGACATTTTGAACAATGAATTTAATTTGCAAAGTGAAAATTAAGACTTAACTGCAGGATTTTTTTTGTTGTGAAGCTAATGGAGAAGAGTTTCTTCAAATTAGCCGATGGTGTAGCGTTGATGCTGGTTGGAAATGTAGCTACTGGGTAGTAAGTTTGATTTAAAAGTCCGATAGTTTGTTAGGCAGCACCTGCACCCAAGGGCAGTGACACAAGAAATGCACCTTTTATGGGATAGGGTGGGGCAAGAGGTGGGCCGGTGGCATCAAAGACAAGAAGCTGGACATTCAGCCTTAACCCTTCATCCTCTCTAATGACCATCAGGGGGCGACTCCACTGGTTGTTAAAGAAGTCAGATTGTATTGAAGTCTATGGGAAAATGTCCCTACTTCTCCCTTGATTTATTAGCTCAGTAAACGTTTTCCTAATGAGTTTATGGTCTCAGTCTCTAAAGCAGGGGATGAGTTAGGGGGCGTGGATGGCGTGTGATTGACAGACTGTACCACACGCAGCAAACTGCCTGACCCCTCTGTTGTCACGGTGGGTTGACACTTGCTCCAACACACCTTGTTTAAGTTGTAATTAGGGGCTTTTATAATGGTTAGTAAATCACTGTATGAACAACTGTAGTGTTGCCATGTCACATGTGAACGAGCCAAGATGACGGTGGACTGCGAGGTGGGGGCATGAAGCTCGTTGGCATCGCCATGAAAGCAAACTGAAAAAGTGTGTTTGGAGACAAGCACCAACATTAATTCAGTCCATTTGGTTTCTGGCCACGTTTGGAGTGATTGTGCCCCCAGGCTGCACCTGCACTGAGACTCCTGAACCCTTCACCTCAATTTACCCTTTTAATTGGCAGAGCTTGACTGAGCCTTAATTCATCTCTGTCTCTGGCAACTGAAGCCTGTTCTGTTGAGTCAAGGATGACTGCAAACACGCAAAAGCAGTATGAAGCCTTTTGAGTTTCTGGGAGGGGCTTGGTGAGGTCTGATAGGTACTTTCGAGTGATGTCACTTGAGTCAGCAGTGGGTGGGGCTAAAAATGTGAAGTTGGGGGTGTGGCTCTGTGAAATAAATCTAACTGCTGGTGCTGAAGTTGCATTGTGGGTAATCTAGGCACCAGATGTCTCTGTTTTCTACCCTTTTCTATCCTCTGGACGCTCCTATTGGCTCCAGTGGGTGATGTCACAGCCAATCAGAGTGTCTCCTTCAGAGGCCTAGCTGTCAGCTGCTTGTAGCCAAAGTCAATGGGATCAATCCT
>CM076670.1:854253-868745 GCA_038496675.1 Rachycentron canadum | reverse complement strand
TCTCTCTCTTCCCTGAATGAATCCATTCTCCCTTGTTTACTTGTTACATTGGCTTTCTCTGAAGTTTGTGTTAAGGACAAAATGTCCTGATAAGGTCTGATAAGCTCTCAGTTCAGCAGAGGTAATTTCCCCCTCCCTAACAGCCCTGCACCACTTCACACCCCATTACTTCTCCCTGTTCATGTGTCTTATTTATTAGCTTGTCTGCTGAAGCTCTGTTTAATAATTCTCCCATTTATTTGTTTAGTTGTTTAATGTTAATTCATGCATGTATTATTATGTGTTTAGTTGTTTATTTATTGCACGGTGCTTTGTTCTGCATGTTTTAATTGAACTTCTCACTACTTTCAGTGTTTTGAATTAATACCTGGCTTTAGATGAGGTGGTTGTTTAATTCCTACAGTGCCTACAGTAGAAATAAAAAGAAGAGAGGTGACATCGCCTGCTGTGCGTCCAAGCTGTTTGTCTGTGAAAACTTTATTTTTGCCTCAGCATCGAACCGATGATTGGTTACGTGTCGGCCGCGACTTCTGTTGTTGTTTGAGTTTTAAAATCCTGTGTGATGTTTGAGGTTCAAGATGAGATGTTTTCCAGCTCATTAAAAGCTTAGTTAATTCCTTTTTACTATAAGTGCAGAAGAAACAACACGTTGCTGCTCAGCTCATTTGGTCTTATCATGATGTCGACAGTTTTCTGTGGGGGCGGCTGCCCGACATGCTCAGGTAGAGTTTACGACAATAAAACTGGAAAGTGCAGAATCATTTCAACCTTTAAACTTACATCCAGCAGTGGATGCAACTGAGGACATGTTCAACTGCTGACTGGATCAAAACTGCATAAAAACACCAAACGACACAGGAAGTAGCAACATTTACTCGGCATGGTATTACCACACACCGTGAATAAAGATGGAAGCAGCGCCCATGACGTCGCCTGCAGGTTCCTGGAGAGCAGCACTTCAAATTGGTTTGTGTTAAGATTTTAAGAATAGACTCAACCACCTGTCACGCAACAGGTGAGTCACCGCTTCAGGAACATGGGCAACAATAAGCTCAGAGACTTCAGCACCAAAGGGGACTAAAGAGAGACTGCAGGACCATGGACAGCGACAAGCTGAGAGACTTCAGCACCATGGACAGCAACGAGCTTCAACGAGAGCAGAGTTCGAGTCTCGTTCCCAGAGAGAGTGAAGATGGAGAGGAAGGGGTTAACGTGAGCACATCGTCAGCACGGACACACAACAAACCGCCTCGGGGAGCTGATGCTTCAGAATCTGTACAACCACGCAGTCGGGTTGTGCGTTTGTTTCTGCTCTCAGACGTGTGAATGTCAAACACACAGACGTGTCTGTGTCTCTCCCACACACAACAACAGACACTTCGCACACATCACACAGGAGTAGAATATAACAGCTGACAGATGTTTGAGTCATCATCAGCGACGACCTACAGAGGGCAACACACACACACACACACAGATACACACAGAATCACACAGGCAGATGCAAACAGACACACAAAGAAGCCCTCAGCTGTAATGACAGCACAGTGTGTGTGTGTGTGTGTGTGTGTGTGTGTGTGTGTGTGTGTGTGTGTGTGTGAACATACCGACAGCCAGGTTAGCGATGAAGAAGTTGGTGACGGTGCGGAGCGTCTTGAAGCGGTAGATGACGTAGATAACGAGAGAGTTACCCAGAACCCCCAGCACGATGATGGTGCTGTAGGCCAGGATCAACACCACCTGCAGACAAACAAACAGCAGCAGCTGTAAACATCTGCTGACACTACAGGAAGTACTGATGCAGCTGTTGGCGACGAGGCTGCTGGTTAATGTTCTACGTTAGTGGACGTAGTTGTCACACAGTCAGGTCACTTTAACGTTCTTGTTGATGTTCTAGTCTCAAAAAGACTTTTATTGTGAAATGTTCCAGGGCAATGTTGAGACAGCACCTTTTCCTCTTAGACACAGTTTTTATGAACCAGTCTGTCTTGGCTCTACCTGGACGCTCAGCAGCCTGATGGGATCCTCCGGAAAATTCACTCCCTCGAACACCAGCGTCGGCAGGGCCGGGGGGACGGCGCCGGCATTAGGGTCGTAGTCAGGGTAACCGAGGTTGCCTGTGTCGTCGTCAGGCAACGGTAGGAGGTGGAGCTGGTCCTGAGTGTCGTTGGCTGCGCTGACGGCCTCCATGTCCAATCATACGTGTTGAGCCAGCAGCGGCATTTTACAGACACACACACATGTTCTCTCTGTTCGCCTGTGGGGGGACAGAGAAACAGATGGACACATGAGACACGTGATTTTTTTGCCACTAGGGGGCAGAATAACACAAAGTCTAATATCTACACTCCTTTTAGCATAGCTTAGCTCTGTAGCTGCTAAATGTTCTACAGTTGTCTCTGGAGAGCTAACTCTGTCGAATTAAACCTTCTGAACCATAAACTCTCACTTGTTTTAAACCTTCATCACAGATTTCTATCAGTCAGATAGAACAGACACAGCCAATCAGAAGAAAGACTCAGAGCCAATAAACATGGACCTTTAACGTAAAACGTGGACTTTAAAATGAATTATGACTCTTTAATAAAATATATTGACCTTTAACGCATGAGGGTTTTTTTAGTAATCAGGTCACACATGTCTGGGACTTTATGTTCAGACAAACAGCAGATAATTAGAAGTTAGCTGGATCAAGCAGGAAATCTTGTTATGTGAGGCTGGTTACTTCCAAAACCCCAGTTTATTTCCAGGTTGGTGAGCAGCCAATAGTTTTTGCCCCGAGTCACCCACCATGCTGCTGTGGACAAAGACCATGAACAACACAACGTGAAGTTGTTATTCTCTCCGCCACTGTTTCGGCCACAAAGCAGCAGCTGACAACACTCTGCACCTTTGTGATACTAATGCTCATTAATAAAACTGTGTTTTTGTTTCAGAGATACAAACATGAAACGTGGCAGCAAAACATATGTGAAACCAAGCATGTAAGGAAGGTCGAAGGCTGGTGTAGCCTGCAGGCTTCATCTAATCTAACAAGGACAGACAACTTCTAAATTATACTAAATAATGACTGGTGTCATTACTGGTCTTTATCTAATATTCTCCCAGCACATCTCTACTTCCCCTTTCCTTGGGGAAGTTTAAAGGTCCATACAGTCTAAAGGTAGATGTTAAAGGTCCATACGGTCTAAAGGTAGATGTTAAAGGTCCATACAGTCTAAAGGTAGATGTTAAAGGTCCATACGGTCTAAAGGTAGATGTTAAAGGTCCATACGGTCTAAAGGTAGATGTTAAAGGTCCATACGGTCTAAAGGTAGACCTCCACTGAGCCCTTTGATACTTTCAGTCTGTGTTCAGAAACTGAGCCTTAAAACTTCTGTAACCCCTAACCTTAACCCTGATCCTCTCCTCTGATTGGCTGACTGAGCTGTTGTTGCTAGAGCTCAGCCTGAGAGAAGAGATGGAAAACTACACTGAGATGGTTTTTGTTTCTTAAAACCACAAACATATGTTTTTATGGAAATCAGCCCTTCAAAATAAAGCACTGGAGAAGGTAAAATATGGACCTTTCATGACAGACTTCTGAACGAGTGACACAATCACCAAACATTTTCCATCTTACTGGGTTATTCTCAATCCCTTAACCTGGAAAAGTAACCTGGATTATGATTGAAAAAAAAGAAAAAAAAAAGGAGATCAGATTATTTCCAAAAGGAAATCATCAGATTATCTGTAGTACACGTAGTCCAACATGTCTTTAGCAAATAAAGTGCTTTAACATTGCAGCAGATTATTGCAAAGGCTCAGAGATGTGAGGATTTTATTTCCCATCACCACTGTAACTGATATTATTATTGTTAAATCGTTCATTTCTATAATGTAACATTCAGCTCTGTATTCAGTATCTGCCTAAAAGAATAATCACTAATGATTCTTCTTATCTTGTCGCTACATTAAAATAATCAGGTCTAATTAGATCTCTTTCCTGTGCAAATCGTCAAGGTTACGAGCTTGAAATGACGATCTCATCTGCTCAAGAGTTTATCTTGAGACTCTGAAAGCTCTGTTCAGGGTGTTATCAAGGTGCCCTCCAGGTACGCGGGATATCATATCAGCCTGGGTGATGGAGCAGCAGATGGTGGTTGAACTGGGCAGCTCCCAGTGGCCCGACTCCCTCCGGCTGCAAATACTCATGAAGAAACTCAGAGAGAAGTTTGCAAGTTTCCCTGAGTTGACTCAGAGCACGTAGGCGAAGTGAATTAGAGCATTTCATCGGCCAAAACTATTCCTGTACTTTCTCTGTTTCATGTATGTGACCACAAAATGTTCACCACACAAGCAAAAGGTACCTTTCAATGAATATATCACCAAGGTTAATTAAAATAATAATAATACAGTGTCATCCAGAATAAAATGAGTTCTGCAAAACATAACTCCCACTCCTGTTCACACACACATTCTTGTTTTGGTGAATGTGGGGACCACCTTCTTTACCAAGAAGTCAGAAACAATTCAGTCTGACCAAACTTCACACTTTTAAATACAAAAATCATTTCAATCTTTACAGCTTTCCGTAGACGTGGGGACTTATTCTGTTTCCAGTACTTTTTGGGGCCACGACACTCTAGAAACTTCTCCTCCAATTAGTAGATTTATAAAAGCTGCAACACCTGAAATTAAAGTATAGGCATATAAGATAAACAACAACTTGAGAAGCTGATAGGAAAGTAGGAAATATTAAATTAAATGTGTAAACCTGCACCCTTCACAATAAAAGCCTAAGCAACAATACCCTGTTCCTAACATACATTCTACTGCACATGAACTGAAAAGTCACTGCACAGACTCACACTTAAACTCTGGGATTCACAGGTGGGAAAACATCACACCAGCTGTGTCATTGCTTCTTCACACACACACACACACACACACACACACACACACACACACACACACACACACACACACAGCTGTGGCCTCTCCACTTCGCAGCTCTGCGATGTAATTCAGAGCATCTGGCCTCTGGGGATATTTCAACACTAACACACTCAGATATTAGCACGAGAACACTGACACAGAAACACACAAACAGCCCAAACACAACTGCAACCTTAAACCATAAACTCACATGGGAATGATACACACACACAGACACACACTCCAGTGCACTGATTCACTGAGCAAGTTGCCTGAGGGCGTCCCCCCCCCCCCCGGCTCGGCGCTGACAGGATCAGTTATGGTGCCAAACTCCCGCTCGCCAAGAGAAACCCGACACAGCGAGACGCCGCTTTTCAAACTCACCTTCCAAACCGAGTCTGAGGTGTTTACATCGTAACGTCTCCTCTTCAACGCAACATCGAGGTCAGTCTCAAGAAGCACACATGATAACTTTTTTTATTTAAAGCCACTAAAAGCTGAGTGAAAGAGTTCACAATTCACAGATTTAACAATGAACAAACAAACACTATGTATTTTTTCCTTCCTCGACCACTAGACCTCGACCTAAGACTAACCCTCCCTCCTCGTGGAGCTTTGTGTCATTTAACGTTACCTGTGGCACCTCAGACAAAGGTCAAGGTGTTTTTAGGTGTCTACATATTAAACTAGAACCAAGTTCAGTGCAAATCGCCTTTTCATGCCTGTATTACTTTGAAAGAACTGTAGAGAGAGGAAATGGGGCAGAGAGAAGCATTTGTGTCCACGTGGTATTCATGCTAACGGTCAGGTGACTTTGTTTGTTTACTTTGGACAAACTGACGACACTGAAAACAAACATTGGAAACAAAGGGCCAACCTCAAATTTAGAAGTGAAGGGAGGGCAGTGATTGGATAATTCATCACTTCAGTAACATCTTAGCGTTAGCTGCTAGCAAACAGACAAGACTCGATCAGCAGTCAGAGACAATTAGAAGATCTGGGCCGAGCCGTCGAGGCTACCAGCTCTTCATTACACAACCACGTGAGCCAGATGTTTCTGTTCATGCTTTAAAATGACAAAGAGCGGACGTTTAAGGAGAAGTGCACCTCCAAACTGCTCCCAGACCTCCAGCCGAGGAAACTAGGCAGCATCATCTGTAAAAAGCTGACACCAGCTCCACAGAATGACCGCTGACCTAAAAATACACAGCCGCCACACTGGAGCCAGACTCTAGTGGTCTGTCCAGGAACAGCAGGTTTTGGTAATTAGTCTTTTTCACAACAAACTCATTTTCTAATTCTCACGAAGCAAACACAAACTTAGCGACTCGGCTGGAGGAACACATTGATTTCATATCATTCCTGCCAAGTGGCTTCATTGATATTCAGCGGACGACTCGAATCTTACCGGATCGCCCCCAGAAGACCGCTGTTCATTATTTATTCGTGCAAGCTGGTCCCAGTGATTAGCTGGGACAAATCAAAGAGACACGGTCCTTAGAAAACATCAAGAGGCCCAAGACGAAAACACACAGGATGATGCCGCCACTCCAGGCCAAACCAAGTGTGAGTAAACGCTTTTTCCCATCACGCTGGTCTCAGAGGTGTTTGCATAAAATTGAGTGACCCAAACAAACCAAGGTTAACAAAGCTCTCCTGACTCATTTGCCATTATTCTCCATCCTCAGTGTTTCCATGTGAGCAGCAGAAATCCTGCTCTCTGGGATCAAACCGCCACGCAGCTCTTTGAGTTTCTCAGAACAAAGCGGCGGCGCCGAGCTGAGTATGACGGCGATAAGAGGAGCTGAATCCTTTCCTACTCTGGGTAATCCTGCAGTTTTAAAGTAATGTGAACTTTCCTCATTCAACCTCTTGCATTAGGCGTTTTAAAGTCTGACACTCTGGGTCCACATTAACATGTTGCTGTATTATCTCTTAACTCCATTCTGCTTTTTACTGTGTATTGGGACCATGAAAAGTGTGCTGAAAGAGCCATTGGTAAGTCCTGTGTGCAGTGTATCATGGATGTACAGGTGAGTATCACTGGATTACTGTGATACTGAAGACAATTTAAAATCGTGATAATTCTCAGGCAGGTCTGGTGTCTTTCCTCTGTGATATCTCAGAGGATTTACAGACATTTATTCATGATGGACATCTGAGGTTGTGATATTCTCAGAAAGTATAAATAATCATCACATCTTCATCTTTGGATTTGACTGATTTATGAGGAGGCGTGTGGCTTTTCACACATCCTGCAGCAATCGATTGCCAAGGTTTTAAGGTGCCTGAATTAGCTCCATTAGCTGTCGAATGTGTACATAAGCGTCCATCTGAACGTGCACCTGTTTCTTTTACGTCACACAGTGTCTCTGACTCATGTCAGTCACTGTTTAAAAACCTCTGCTCCAATGTAGAAACATGACAACGTTTTGGCTTGATGACTAATTTACCATCCGACTGACCCCTAATTCAGTAGATAAAACGTTGTCTAATTAACTGCCTCATTGACTCAAGCTGTTCCAGTTAAAGAGGTTAGTATGTCTGCACATGTTGTTAATTTAAAGAGCAGAAATCCTCAGTGACTTTAACCTGATGTAAGTTCATACTAATTGAGCCATTAGCAAGATTTCTACTGATATTTATAACATATCTACTCCGACTGCACAGGGTTGTGAAACAGGAAAGTCAAACTAAAGCAGCTCACAGAAATGACAAAACCTAATGGACACCACTGCTGTAACACAGATCTCTATTCTGATTCTGGTTGATTGATTATGTCATATTGTTTTTTATGTCATATACTCAAATATTTCATACTGACCAACATTTGGACCGATTTCTGGATCACAGTTTAAATAAATTTCCTCCGAGGATAAAGTTTAAAACTTAAAATTTCATTATATATATATATATATAATGATTTCATATATATAATTTCATTTCTATGTTTGTTTTTATAGCAATAGTAGAAATGTGAAACAGCACCAAATGGTTCCTAAAGAATAAAGACTATAACATAAAATAATTATACTTTCATTAAAGCTCTTTATAATTTTTTCCTCCTACATCTTGCTCTGATTAACGAGTGATTTTCTTCCTGATATCACAGATTTTATTGATTCTATGTGGTGATTGAACCTGAGTTCGCTGTTGTATCATTTTCATTTTATTTTTGGTATTTCATTCTGTAGTGTCTTTTATATTTCTAAGGACGTGCTTGGTTCTCGGAGGTTTGGTTTCCTCAGCAGGAAGCGCTGGCATCAAACAGGCTTGACCTGTCTGCGGCCTGGTGGAAAAGGAAGTGGAGCAAGGAGAAAAGAGTCAGACAGAGGCGACGACAGCTCAGTCACCCAGTGGCCCGCGGCGCTTTAACACAACCACGCCGGGAAGGGCCATTTACTTCGACTGTGGAGCGGGAAATGAAACTGCCCGAGTCGAATGGAAAATCCAGGTCAACGTTGCATTTAAGGTCATTTTTTTCATTTTATGTGTCCGGGGAACGATGAGCGAGCAGCTCTGTTTGAACCTGAGGAGGGAAAAGACAGCGGGGATCTGATCTGTTTAACCACGAGACGTCTCTGCGGACCAATCAGAACCGAAGCAGCTCCACCAGGGTCAGCGAGTGCCTCTAACTCACTTTTGCTGTCCCACTTTGGAGTGACAGCCGATCACCGCAGCATCAGTGACACTGGAGCCTTTAGCTCCGTGAACGTGGCGTTATCACTTTGTTGTGGCGTCACTGTCGGGCTGCTTGACCCAAGGCCACACGTCCACTTCAATGGACTCTAGTTCAGACCTGAGATCCACAGGAGAGAGAGATGAAAGGTGCAGAGGAGAAAAAGGTAGAGAAGCAAGTTGTTGCATCACTTTGATTATTTTCATATTCCATCTGAAGATATTAATAAATTTAACTTTGCAGGACGAGTCTGACCTGGAGTATCTGTTTCATACTGACTGAAAGGTGAGGAACAGATACAGTTCAACCAAGTTTCCCCTTATTTTATCTCATCATATCACACTGACTCTAATCCCATCTCACCTTATTTTGTATCATCTCCTTTTATCTTATCTTAAAAACAATAAATATCTATTTTCTTACATGAACATTCAATTTTCCCCAAAAGAAAATCAACTGTTTTAGAAATCTACATAACTGTTTGTGCTGTTTTTGCCTCCCTGAAAACACACTTACATGCTCCAATGAAGGTTATGATTGTGGCACGTTTTAATCAAAATGTGTGTAATTTACTTGTGTTAACAGGCAAATATCATCAGAACAAACAACACACGAACAGATTATAAAGCAGCTCTGGTATAATAATAACAGGTTTTCATTATGACTGATATTCAGATGCAGATTCAATGAATTAAAATGTAAATAAAAATATTCTGACTCTTGTGATTTAACAAATTAATTCAAACCTTCATGTTAAAACAAAACATGGTCCATTTCTGTTGTTGGAACATTTTGTACTTGCTGGAGGGTAAATCCTGAATTCTTACACGAGCGATAACGTAACCACATCGCTCCATCACCTTGAGGAAGAGGCCGACCTCTGACCCCTTAGGTCCGTAAATATGTCTCAGGGCGACACGACAGAACACAGAAGACATTGACGTGTGCGTTGTCGTCCCTGGATTAAATACTGGTAAATCTTTTCTGGCCGACAGTACATGAGAGGCAAAGTGCATCATGGGGAGAGGTGAGCTACAGAGGGCCCAAGGTGCTGTAAATTTAATCAAGCTGGGGAGCAGGGGCCCTGAATGCAGCACGCCAAGAGTCTGAATTACATTTCCATCTGAATAACTAATGGAGACCTTGATGCTGCAGAGCTCATGGAGAAAAAACTGACCTCTAACCTCCAGAGTCGATGAAAAATGTGAACTATGCCCTTCACGTATTTTAACCGAGTCAGTCCTTTTGGTGGACACAACAAAAATAAGGGGGGCAAAAACCCTTCTGTAAGCAGATCAGTCACCTTCAGTGTTTAATTATTAAGAGAAATCAGAGTGTAGAGAGAATAACGGAGATGAAATATTTAAAACTCTGTGAGGAGTTCATCCTCTGGGGCCCGATGATCCACTGTGAAATTCACCAGCACTGACTTTTAATCATCGTCCTGTCAGTCAAAGTGTTGGGTTCTACAGGTCCACGCAAAACAACCAAACTAGTGCAGCTCCTTGTTTGTCACAACTGAGTTTAAAGGTTTAAAGGTTTAAACCCACAACCTGGTCAGCAGATATTTCCCATTGGAGGTGGTGGAGACCAAAGCTGGAGCTAGAAATAGAAGATAAACTGACCTATATATGAAGATGTTGTCTATTTTCCTCTAAATGGACCATCATTTAAAAATGAACATCATGTTGTATTGAAGACTTGAAACTAGAGACTGAGACCATAAACTCATTAGGAAAACGTTTACTGAGCTAATAAATCAAGGAGAAGTAGGGACATTTTCCCATAGACTTCAATACAATCTGACTTCTTTAACAACCAGTGGAGTCGCCCCCTGATGGTCATAGAGAGGATGAAGGTCTATGAATGTCCATGACTTTGTTTGCTTGTTTACTCTGGGACCCCTCTAAGTGAAAGTAACTGTTGATTTTGAGTGAAAGCACAATTTCCTGGTTCGGTACCAAATATTAACAGACAATCTGATACTGATAAAGAGTCAGATATTTTCTGACTGTTTTTGTTGAAGCTTTGTTCTCGAGAGAGTAACGTCTGGTCAGATGAATGATTACTAAACATGTCAAGTCACATCCTTCACAACTCTTCTGCTCCAGTTAGAAAGAGAGACAAACAAACAGAGGGAGGAGATGGGCGGGAAAAGGAGGTGGTGAGCGAGGGAGGGGAGGTGGTATAAAACAAGCGAGACAAAAAAGGGAAAAAAAAGGAAATGGTGAGAAGTGGAGCAGCAGCTTTCCACTGAATCCCAGCAGCTCATTAAACTTTGAGAAGTGACACAACTCTGCTGATTAAGAATTGATCGTGAACGAGACGTCACATTGTTCATTACTTTGTCACATTGCCTGACTGAAAACCCACTGCCATAACAACCAAAGGGCAAAGTGACAATTTAATTCAACTAAAAAAGTAATTACTGTTTCTACCAATTTCTGATTTGTAACTAAAAGGATTTCTGTCGCTTTATAACCTGAGGTTGAGCTCAGGATTTTATTTCAGCTTCTCAGTCTCAAAGGTTTCAAAACCCAAATGATTTAAATATTGCAGAGAGAAAACTCATCAGCTAAAAGTGAAATAAAGTCATTATCTGTGACATTTTCATGTCAATCAATAAATCACCAATTTATTTCCAGATTTTTACTCCCAGCATCTGCAGCTCATTCTCAAAAACAGAAAGAAAATGAAATGATTCACAGCAGTTTGTTCAGGATGAAGAGCAGAGGAAGAAGAACAGCAGTGGTGAATGAGCAGCTCTGGGCCAGAGGACTCAGTGGGGCCCTCACCCCTGTCAGGGCCAAACATTGTTTTCCACCCAATCTGGAATCTATTTAAATAGGGTTTAACATCAGATTACAAAGAAACTGACAAACGTGATGTAAAACGTCCTGGATCTGCCCCTTTTAACGGATCCATGTGTATAATGGGTCAGTCAATGGACACTGGTCCATCCAGCCACACATTGAATTGATCCTTATTTATTATCTCTTTATTAGACACTGTAAACCATAATAACCAAAGAAAACTTCAACACATAGAGTTACACACACGTTTGTGTTGTTCTAGAGCTGATTTAAAGTTTCTATCTTCTATTTTTTTCCCCTTCTTCCTGAAAATTCAGTTCAGCAGGTTCACCCATGTTTAAAGACCCATTTATACCCACTAACTTTGGTGTACGGGGGGTATAAGAGGTAGCCCTGAGAGAGTGGGGCCCTCTCTCACTGGGACTGTGTCCAGCCCCCTACAACCTTATGGACTAGTTTGAAGGATCAACCAACCATCTTAATTGTTAGAAAGGGTCAGATGATTGAGTTTTTTTCTGGCTCCAATGATCATGGAGGGTGTTTTATTTTGGTACACGATGAGGTCATGAATGAGAGGAGGTCGTTCGAACTGACTGTCCATGTTGTTTGACTGACAGCTGAACACGACGCTGTCAGAAAACCTAAACGCTGCAGATTAGGGCTTTAAACACCAGATGGTTCTCCACAGTATCTTCAGTTGTACAGCCTCACCTTTCGTCCAGGTGCAAATCACTTCCTGATTAGACGGATCGGATGAATGGCGGCAGCTTTGGCTCTTTGGCTCTTCAGGTTCGAGACTTCAAATCTCTGCTCGACACTGAGGCTCACAGTGTGAGGATTAGTGTCAGACTGATGATTACAGATGGACAGACAAGCTGCTGTCTGGCAGCCCAGAGCCTCTTTGGTCTGTTCTGTCTCTCACAAGCAACGAAATTCACTCCAACAATAGTCAACTGTGAAAACTGGGTTTAATGGGGATAAATGAAAGCCTGTCCCTGTGCGGTGATTCCACACATTCAGTCATTCAGCTGCTTATCAAACACCTCATCTCTGCTCATCTCCGCCCACAGACGAGCCTGAAATGAGCAACAGGTGTGAGGATATGTTGATTTATCCAAGGATCAGCCTCTGAGGCTGAAACCTGGAGCCAACATTCATGGTTCACAGAGATGGACATTTTTAGATTTAGTCACTTCATGTTGGTTTTGGACTCTAGACTTTGAGGCTATTTCCTGTTTTATTTTGAAGCAGCTACCTTTCTGTGCCCTGTGGTTATCTTACTTCCTGTCTGCTACACCCTAATGTGTTGCATCTGTGTTCCATTAAGATGTGAATTTAAGTCTTGGTCACTTCATCTGTTTTTTCAGTTTGCTTGTGTTTAGACTCCAATAGTTCCCCTGGTTTTTCAGTTTTCGGGCTCTTGTTTTCCTCCACTTTAGTTTTTGTTCCTGTATATTTACCTGGATTTCTTGCGCCCTCAGTCTGGATTTGACTCACACTTTAATGTAACTCTGTGTTTGTTTATTAAATCCTTCACCTGAAACCACTGTGCGTTACAGTCCACTAGAGTCTGGCACCAACAGTGAGTCATGGACGCCCACGTTAAAATGTCCAACAGTTTTTTTGTCTCTACAGCTAATTTAGTTGGTGCTGAACCACTCGGGCTTTCTCCTCTGTCGAGCCTGTTTTCTCACCCTCTCGTTTTTCATGAAACATCCGGGCAGAGTGGTCGTCAGCCTGAAGTGGTTCGCCCGGCTGTGGGCTGGGCAACCCGAGGAAAGCTGACTGATTCTTTGTCCCATACTGGGCCTTTTACGTCATAAAAACTCTGAAGGACAGCAGCAGCTCAGCAGGATAACATGAGGTTGATTGATCCAACACAGCTAATTTTGGAAAAATGTGCTTGTGAAGATAATTATTCCCCTGATTTGAGGACAGTAACTTCACTTTCAGTTTCTCATTCTTTCCATTTTTGAAGAGTCTCGGTGACAAACTGAATGAAACGAAACGTTTGAACGACTGAAACGCGACATCTGATGCAGAACGTTGCGTTGGAGGCGCCTGAGCTCGGCCTCGTTCTGCTCGAGCTCCCGGGGACGAGGACGAGGACAAGAATAGAGGTGCTGCGACTGACAGGGACGTGAGATAATGGACCGATGAATAAATCAACGGCTGGAGATGTGCAGCTAAATGGAGACAGAGAGTGGATTCCTGTAAATACACAGGCACGTCTAACATTTCAGGGAATCACTCAACACTGAGCTAACCTGACCGAGGACCTTTGGGGGGGTTTCATTTGCTTAAAAAAAAAAACAAGACAGCTGTGTCGTCCTGTGCCGTCAGGCAAAGTTACTGTTGTGTAGAACAGGTTTAATGACCTCAAATGCTCTTAGTCAATAAAATATAACCCGTGACCAGAGGCCTCAGAGAGATGAAGGTTCAGGACTCTGAGGTAAAATATCTGAGCTGGAAAAACCTAAAACCTAATGACCAACAAAACCAAACAGGGGCGACGGCAGAGGGAGGAGAAGGACGGACTGACGGCCACATCTTATATAGTGCAGCCGGACCAGGTGAGCTGAATCTACCTGATGACCAGACCCCGCCCATCAGGCTCCTGCAGGGCGGGGCCAGAGGGTCGTCACATCAAACCACATTAAAAGAGAGATTAGTCAAGTCTGTGCTCTTTGTCAAACAAATTAAACTTCCACAAAATAAAAAACAACAAGTTTACACCAGTTGTTGTGTTTGATTAGACTCCTGCAAAAGTGTCACCACAATAAGAAAAGGCCCATCTTTTAACTTCTCCAGTCTTTTTTGAAATCCATTAGAAGATATAGTTGTAGTTTTAAGAACCAAAAACCATCTCAGTGTAGTTTTACATCTCAGGTCAGTCAGTAAAACACTCAGAGAAATAAACCTCACATTAGACTGTATGGACCTTTAACATCTACCTTTAGACTGTATGGACCTTTAACATCCACCTTTAGACCGTATGGACCTTTAACATCTACCTTTAGACCATATGGACCTTTAACATCTACCTTTAGACTGTATGGACCTTTAACATCTACCTTTAGACC
>CM076670.1:750772-839670 GCA_038496675.1 Rachycentron canadum | reverse complement strand
CCAGATCTGAACTAACTTCCTTCATGAGTTTATCACTGAAGTCAGTGTCACACAGGACAAATCAGGGCTTGTTAGAAAGAGCTGATTCTCTAGTTGAAGGAGAAACAAAAACAAAACGTCTGCAGCTCAAACCAACAATGATGTGATTTTTGGAGGCATAAACGCTAACGTGGGCTTAAGAGAGTTAGACCACTGAAGAAGAATTAGAAAAGTTCCAGTCACAGCTCCGATGTGGAAACCTCACCCTCACCCTCACCCTCCTCACCCTCAGCGTAGCTCCTGTCTTTTTTATTTTCTTGCATACACATGTTGTCTTGTGGGACATTATCAAAGATTGTTGACTTGTGTTCACCAGCTTCTTGGATGTTTTTTTCAGTTGTCGTAGGTTTTTCAGTCATTTTCAGCTGCTGGACTCGTCTGCACCAGATTTCATTTTCTTCCTTCAACGGCTAAATCACATTTGAAAACACAAACAAATTGTTTCTCATTGAACTTTCACTACATGACCAACCTCGCAATTAGCAATGTAAATAAAAGAGATGGGATCACTGGAGTTTGTATGTTTTCCATAAAGCAAAATAAAACTCAGTAGTAACAGGAGAAATGTATTCACTCTGTCATTTATGCCCCAGTTATTTACAGCAGCAGTGCACAACTCTCCAGTCGATACGGCTCAAGACAAAATAAATAATTTTTCAGCCCGACTGGTTAAATTGTTCTGTGCAGTAAAATAACAGTCAGTCATGCATGAAGGTAAGACATCTTCATTCATCACAGAAAACAGTGCTGCAGTCAAGTCATTTTCCTGACAGACAGACTGGATGAAGCACTGAGTATCAAGTCGACTAATAACAAGCTGTCAGTCATGTTGAATAAGTCTCCTCAGCTTACAGGTCCACCCCCTGACTGAGAACAGGAAGAGCATCAGGAAACATGGGGTTTTTTTTTTTGCACTCGTGCTGTTTTTCAACCCTTCACATTTTTCTTCCACACATTCACCCGTGGAGATTCCCAGCAGTCTGTCAGCCAACTACGACAGAACAGCAGGGCTTGGGGCGTGACCAGTGACTGCTTTGTTGTGACATCACAAAGTTCCAGAAGTCCTGACGGCTGCTTTTAAGGCTCAGTTTCGGAATACCTAACTTTAGATTATAATGGACCTTTAACATCTACCTTTAGACTGTATGGACCTTTAACATCTACCTTTAGACCGTATGGACCTTTAGACAGAATTTAAAGGACCATACTGCTGATTTTTACATATTGAAGTGAGTGGCCTTTTTTATGTTAATTATGTTATGTTTTACGTTATTAATTAAAGCAGCAGTGTGTTAATGCTTCCTTAATTGGCTTCATCTGAGTATATGTAATTTCTTTATCGTATTCTCTGCTGATTTCTTCAACACGTGCATGTGAAATGAGTGCAGTCAATGTAACTTCAATACAATGAAGTCAGGCTCTTGGAGGAAGATGAAAACTCAGCCTCACTGTCTCTTCTCTTTAATGAGAATCGATGAAACACAGAAGAAGGAAAAATGGGAACAAAAATGGGTTCCTATTGAGAGCTGTTTTTTATGTTTCTGTTTTTCAGGCATCGTATTAATGTTGGGCTTCAGAACAGGCCTTATACTTTCAGATATGCTGCCAAATATTAACATAAATATTAATATTACATAATAATTTTGAAAATGAGGTTCTATAAAACTGTAAAAATGAATAACATCTATAAAGCGAAACTCATATAAAGTGAGTCAGTGCCGCTCTTTCACAATAAAAGCACCCGGAAGAGCCTGGTGGTGAAAGTCAAAGCAACACTTGAGGAATCTGAAGAATCTGGAGTCCACCAGCCGCTGGGGGTCACAATTTACATCAACCAGTCAAGTGTGAGTGTCAACAGGAAGCCTGGTTTATATCACTGCTCTGTTGTGTGTCTGTGTGTGTGTGACAGGCAATGTGTGAAAAAGTGTGTGTTTGCTGGAGCTCAACCCTGATGTTTAAATATGTTGTGTGTTGTGACATCGAGGATTTGAAGCGTTCGGTTTGGATTAGCATACGTGTGTGTTTGTGTGTTTGTGTGTTTGTGTGTGTGTGTGTGTGTGTGTGTGTGTGTGTGTGTGTGTGTGTGTGTGTGTGTGTGTGTGTGTGTGTGTGTGTGTTGTATAGCCACTTGATGTAAGTGTGAAAGTGTGTGTGTTCGCAGGGCACTAATTTAAAGTGAAATGAAATGTGGAGGGTGGTGGCGTGCCAGAGCGGCGTGAGGATGGAGTCGGCGGAGCATCAGCCACACTGCAGCTACACGACGTCCCCGTCATGGACTCAGATTCCCATCATCCACGGCGTCACAGCGTTTCATATTCATTGGCCACGTATTTCTGCTTCCTCGTGTAAACGGGACTCAGGAACAAACACTTAAAGAAATCAGTACCTGCTCTGCTGAGGTGTGTGATGACGGAGAACGGCGAAGTCTTCACTGCGACTGACGGACAGAGTGATTCAAAAAGACTTGATTTCATGAATCGTTCATGAGAAATGCTGATGATTGATGATGCGAACGCCACCTCAGACCTTCAATTCCCCAAACACGACTCAACGCAGAGCTGCAGATATGGAAGCCTTGAAGGTACACTGGTGTCGTTACCTTTGGTTTTTAATATGTATCTGCCATGACAACGATAATCTGTAATAAGCTATTATCAATATGCACAATGCTGTTCACATTTAAAATAATCAAATTATATTAAAGTATAATAATTACATATAATAAATTAACGTAAACATAAAATAAAGTTCACAATAAAGTTCAGACTTAAAAAAAACAACTGGAAAAGTCTGTTAAAGTTTTGGTTGTTGACATTATATATCACACAGTAGCCACACCCCCTAATCCATCCCCTGCTTTCTGGTCTATTTTCCTCTAAATGGACCATCATTTAAAAAATGAACATCATGTTGTATTGAAGACTTGAAACTAGAGACTGAGACCATAAACTCATTAGGAAAACGTTTACTGAGCTAATAAATCAAGGAGAAGTAGGGACATTTTCCCATAGACTTCAATACAATCTGACTTCTTTAACAACCAGTGGAGTCGCCCCCTGATGGTCATTAGAGAGGATGAAGGGTTAAGGATCTTCAGCATTGGCTTCACTTTACAGACCCAGAGTCCAGGTCCAGGTTTATAGACAGTCTCTGATCCACATCCAGCTTTTGTGGACTTGTTGCTCGGTATCTTGTGGCTTGTTTTTTTCTTTACAACCAGACAGGAAGCTCTCGCTCTTACCTCTCCAGCTGCTCTCACAGCTGAGTGGGAGTCAGGACTCAACTGCCTCCAGGCAAAAAGTTGCATATTGTAGCATTTGAACAGAGTCTTCTCTTTTTCTTGGTGTCTTTCTTCCCTCCCCGCTCTCTCAGGCGGCTGTCATCATCATCATGTGTTGTGCGTCTCGTCTGTGTTTTAATCCCAGACGCTGTGACTGGCAGGCTCATTACAGCGCAGGCTTCAAACACTGACGAGAAAGAGAATCGACCGCGTCGCTGCTGTGACAAATTTAGACGGCGGACACATTACTAAGTTTCCAACAGCGCTACCAGAGATGTTTTCTGTTAAAAAGTGTGTGTGGAGGAGGAGGGTGTTAGTGCCTGTGAGTGTGTTTAAGGCAGAGTTTTGTGACAACCGTGGGAAATGAAATTCCCTCAGACAGACTTGTGGATATTAAACCATCCAAAAAATTCTCCATTTGATGGAACGAGAGCCTGAGTATGACCTATGTTATATAAGTGAGTGTGTGTGCTGGGGAGATGAAGCATTAAGTCTGCTATTTACACTCTGCTGGTGGTCCTGCCAAATGTAATCTGTCTGCTGACAGGATGATGCAGGCCGCGCAAAGTCCTGCAACTTTCTGCAGCGTCAGGAACCAAAGTTTAACCACAGTCACTGCAGGTCAACATGTCTACGAATACTGGACCACAACTACGCATCCACTGATTAGCCATAACATTATGACCACCTGCCTAATATGGTGTAGGTCCTGGTCCTGGAGGCCTGGACTCCTCTAGACCTCTGAAGTTGAGCTGTGGTGTCTGGACCCAGACCTTAGCAGCAGATCCTTTAAGTCCTGAAGTTGTGAGGTGGAGCCTCCATGGATCAGACTTGTTGGTCCAGCTCATCCCACAGATGCTGGACTGGACTGAGATCTGGGGGATTTGGAGCCAAGTCAACACCTTGAACTGGTTGTTGTTCCTCAAAGCTCCTGAACCATTGTTGCAGTGACAGGGAGCATTATCCTGCTGAAAGAGGCCACTGCCATTAGGGAAGACTGTTTCCATGAAGGGGGGGACTTGGTCTGAACCATGTTGAGGGAGGTGGGACGAGTCAAAGGAACATCCACATGAATGGACCCAAGGTTTTCCAGCAGGACACTGACCACAGCATCACACTGCTTTGTCCAGGTCCACAACAGATAGATTCATACATTATTTATGCTCTGAAGGAAATTCAGGTGTCCAGCAGCTCATTAGTAGTTATGATAATAGTCAATAATAAATGGTACAATAATAATTAAAATTGTCCAGTTTCTGAGCCACTTCCTTTGGCCAAGATGTGATACAGTCTGATGCTGCAACAAATTATTAACAGTCCTTATTTTATATTTTATGTTAAGGTCCAATACTTTACACTAAAGGCAGAAGAGGATCTGATCCTCTCTTCTGATTGGCTGACTGTTTTCTGAGTGATCCAATAAAAATATAGCAGACTTCAGGTAAAACACTCAGAGAAACCAAATCCATCCGAGGTTGGATGGTGGGCCCAGGTGGGTGGGACTTGGGGGCGGGGCTGAGGTCGGTGCTTTGTTGCACAGCACCATCATTAATTAAAGACAGTGGCTGTGCTCATCTGACTAACAACAGAGTCTTAATAGGAAGTTTAATGAGGTCAACTCACAAGGGTTTAAATAATCTATCACACTGTAATGAACACAACTGACGTCCTGCAGCCACCATGTTGGCTGAATGAAGACGGGACGATGATGGAGATGGATCATTTCTGTGCAGTCAAATAAATCACTGAATAAAAGCTGAGAAAAATCAAAGAAAACAAAGATACCATTGATGAAAATGTATCATCATGGACGTTAAATGAATGAATCAACGAATGAATGAATGATAATTAATTGTCATTATACAAGAACTGTCCAGTGAATGATCTGAGCTAATGAAAGACAAATAAGAGCAGATAAAGAGCTAAACAGCAGCCTAAAGCAGCATCAGTATAAAAAGTGACTCTAGTGCAGATAAGTCCTTGTTAGTGTGCGTGTGGTTTGGGAAATAAATAAATATAATGTTACAATAAGAACATCAAGAAAAATAATTACAAAACACAAAAAGACAACCTCGTTCTCCTCATATTCAAAAGAGATCTCACTTGTACGAAAGACTCAAATTGACTTGTATAATAATCTTAGCATCCATCAGTCAAATATTGTTTCTGCTTGATCCATAGACTATATATACAGGGGGCAACTCCACTGGTTGTTAAAGAAGTCAGATTGTATTGAAGTCTATGGGAAAATGTCCCTACTTCTCCTTGATTTATTAGCTCAGTAAATGTTTTCCTAATGAGTTTATGGTCTCAGTCTCTAGTTTCAAGTCTTCAATACAACATGATGTTCATTTTTTAAATGATGGTCCATTTAGAGGAAAATAGACCAGGAAGCAGGGGATGGATTAGGGGGCGTGGCCACTGTGTGATTGACAGACTGTACCACCCAATGGGGCAGGCATCACGAGCCACATTGATCAGGTAAACGTGCTGAGGTTCCTTTGCTGCATTTGAAGCCTTCCTCTCAGAGTTTTCTGTGTCCATTATTTCCTGGACTGACGGCTGCATCAGTGAACGCTGCCCATGTGATATACGTCGGATGGCTTTTTCCACGAGCTGCTTCAACATTATTGAGTTTCTGAAGGAGCAGATAGAGAAAAGTGCAGCGTCTCCTTCCTGATCCACGCTGATAAGATTTCACAAACACACCCGCCTGGGGCAGTTTGACTTTCATTCTTCCAGGAGGTATTTTGCTGAGAGTTTATGCTCTCTCACAATGTGCAGCATGATTTTTTTTCTTCATGGGAACAAGCAGAGGAGAATGTGTCAGAGAGGAGCAGTATCAAACATTACGCTTGTCAGCAGTACATTTACCATCATAAAGATGCCTGGTTTCATTTACATAAAGCTGAAAATAAGCAGAGTTGTATGTTCTCTTGATATGGAATATGTTCCTCTGCTGCACATTTTCTATTTTTACACAAATTATCCTTGTTGCTGCCGTCTTTCAGTGTCACATTCGCAGGTTCTCACGATCGGGATTAAAGACAATCAGATGTCACAAAACGTGGAGAGAACACCAGGAGGGCTGAATGATGCTGCACATCAAACCAAATCCTCATCTCATTTCTCATCGTAATGTTCAGGAACGAAAGGACTTATCATAACAACTGGAGTGGACGATTACAATCCCCTGTGTTTAGGCCTTCCTCAGTCCTTAGTATCTCACTTGCAGTTGGCAGCTGCAAGGATGTTGACTGGTACATAAATGTCGCCACATCCCCCCAGTCTGAGCCTTGAGCCTTAGAATTTGATTTATGTAGCTTAACCTTGAGAATCTTGGGATATTTTGGATATTACTGAACACTTCTGCCTCAATACACCATGTTCAACACTTCTTACTAAGCCAAAGCACAACTTCCTCCATCTGACCCTTTCACTTTGACTCAAAAAACATACAAAGCACATAAAAGAGCATTTTGAAAATTGTGTTTTTTACTAACTTAAAAATCAAAAAGCGTTCTGAAACTTCCAATTTTTGTTTTTTAATTCTAGGCACTGGTTGCAAAGGCTGATAGCTTTTTGCTTTTCCCTCCAAATTGTCTCCCTTCTCCCTCTTTCCGACCTCCCTGACCTCAGTTCACCCCCACCCCCCGTCTGAATACTTTACACATGGAAAAACTAACAGGCTGCTTCACGTCAGGACTTTCAATGGAAGTTAATGGAAACACCTCACTGGATAATGTAATACAGCTCAACAGCCCCACACAATACATCCTCTGAAATGATCATGCAGTTAATTGAACACCTCTCTAAAACCATTTGACAAAAATGTATGTTTAAATGAATTTTACATATTGTCTTTTATTATTATTTTAATGTAATTTAACATTTGGCCAAGGGACACACAGTTCAAAGTGAGACATTGGGCCAAAACTGATAAATGTGAATGATACAAAATAAACAGAAATGTGGCTCCTGCCTTATTAAAGATTTCTTATTTCTGCAGGAGACGCTTCAAGGATCCCACTCATTACTGGTCCTGTCATTTAGCCTGAGCACTTAGTGACTCCGAGCCTTTAAAGAGGATGTTTCCTTTTGAAACGAGTGAAAGCTGAAACCCTGCCTGTCTTTGTGCTGGTGTTCAATCACATCGGATAGAAGACTTAAAGATCAACACACATCCTGCCTCAACTATCACATCCAAATCACAAGACAGTATGTTGATACTGTGATCCAGTGTGTAGCCTCACAACAGCATCAACGAAGGTCAACCCGCCCACACTGATGTATCTGATTAAACAAATCCTACACAATTTTATAAGGCCTTTGTATTGTAGAATCTATGGATTCATACACACACTCAAAACATAAGAATCGACATATGACTGAATGCTGGAGCTTTTTCTTCTCTGCTGCAACAACACAAAAAACTCAACGCGTCACAGCCATCAAGGATTAGCTCGCTGTTGGCAAAGCTTCCCTCCACACAAAGCCTCAGAGTGGTGCGTTTGACATTGTGTGTGTTGTGTTCAGTGACAGCGAGTCACCAAACTAATGGTGGTGGAGGGGAATACAACTGCCTTCAGAGCAGCTTTGTCCATCAATATTACAGTAAATCACAACACGGGTTTACAACAAGAGTCAAGTCCAATATACTTCCTAGTAATTCAAAGGATTTTTCACAGACTTGATGATGATTTATGGGGACGCTGATTACACACTGCATTATGGGGACTTTGTGAAAAGAAAGTCCCCACAAGGTGAAATATTTATCTCAAGAATAAAGATTTTGTTTCAGGGTTAAACAAAAATCCCAGTGTTTTAAAAAACATGACATGATTTGAATTCTTTCCAAGAGCTAGATGAATGGATTGATATCGATCACGTGTGTTAAGTGTATGTTAGCTTAGCACAATGTAGAGACGAGCAGCAGGGAAAACATTGGACGCAACACAAAACCTCTCCTGCTGCTCACGCAGTGTTTTTCCTGGGTTGAACAAATGGTTGATTATTTTGGAAAACAGTCTTAAATTGATTTCGTTTCAAAAATATGTTAAGCGCATGTTAGCTTAGCATGACGTTAAGTCTAAAAGCAGGGGAAAACAGCCAGCCTGATGTATCCAAGGATGAAAAAAGTACAGCTCTCAGCACCTTTAATGTTTACCTTTAACCTATAGGAGTGTGATAAATCAGCTGAGGAAACATGATGAGTAATAAGACCCAACCCTAACCCCATCATGGTGTCTTCAAAAGTTTGTATTTCTGCACGTCCAGAATAAATCACCTTCAGCTTTCAAATGAACAGGGTCAGCAGAGATGCCAGACTCCAGAGACCTTGTTCATTTTCAACTATACATTTCAACCAATTAAAACAATGAGCAGCAGCTTCACATCTGTTTTATTCTGTATTTTTACAGGTTATAAACCGCCAGCTTGATGTATCTAATCCCCTTATCTGTTTGTTTTGAAAAGGAGGAAAAGTGTGAATAATTCAGCTCCTGTTAAAACCCTCCTGAACCACTGACGCTGAAGGAAAAAGAAATTGATGTTGATGTTGATGCCTTAGGTAGATTATTTGTTTTTTAGTTTGTATGTCACAGGAAAAATGAGGAGAAATCTAAAGCAAGCAGCGAGTGTTGAAGGTTGTGCAGGGTGTGAGTAGACAATAACCTCAGAGGACAGCTGGGAGGAGACGTGGCTCGGCTGGTAATGGAGATGTGAGGGAATGCAGGGAGAGTCCGTGTGAGGGATAGCAGTAAATCACATTAAATGATAAAAAACACATCACAGGATTTTTTCTTCTGTGGCTCCAATGATGAAATGAATGAAACGCACTAACAAAAATCACCTTTACACTCATCAACTAACCTGTCAGTGGCTCTTAAAATGGAATAAATGATGTATGAAGTACAGTCAAGACAAATATGATCATCTATTATATTATAAAACCAGGTTGGTGTCGACAAAAATTTACATTTTACCCATCGTTTTTTTCACATACCTTTGCTTTTCACATTCTTTAGCTTGGGTATGATTTTTTAAATACATGAATATTTATACAGACTTGAGCTGTGTCCATAGACTGAAAATGAAGCCAATGCTGAAGTGCCTGAAAACTGCATTCTATCAAACATCAAGGGGCAACTTGTATTGAAGTCTATGGGAAAATGTCCCTACTTCTCCTTGATTTATTAGCTCAGTAAACGTTTTCCTAATGAGTTTATGGTCTCAGTCTCCACCTCTGGTGGTTTCTTTCTAGCTTTTGTTTAAGCTGTAGAAAAACAAGATGAGAATATTTTATTTACAAAGCGTTTTAACTTGTTAGAGGAGGGGGAAACGAAAGGACACAACTAACAGCACTTTGAAATGGAAAGCTCATTTTTTCTGACGCTGGAAGATTGGTGGGTTTGTTTTTTTCAAAGGCAGCGCCCTGTCTAACCCCCTCCTCTCTCACATCAGGACTGAACAAACAGCAGGAAGCCGCAGGATTTCAAAGATGTGACTGACATGACAACAACAATACAAACAGTGAAACACCCTTTCAACAGATTTTCTACCTTCTACTCATACATTTACTGTCACACTGTACTCCAACATACCGGTTAGGTTAATATCACTGTACAGATGATGTGAACTGGACTGGAACCCTCCGGAGCCGAGGTCTGTCTCCTTCAAAACATATCATCATCTCACTGTTGTATTTTTTAAAACCTTCCAGTAAAGCTAATTGTTTATGGTCTTTATTTTTCTAGAATTTAAAGAGAAAGATTTGAGGTGATTTCGACAGCTGCCCAAAGTTGAGGAGTTTTATCAATTATCACAGGTATCAATTACCAGAAGATATAACACAATGTTTCCTGTGTCTCTGCAACTGTCCCATCAAACTTTCAAATATAAAAATCCATATATTTGCATTCTCACACTATTAACTGTAGAGAAAGTGATTTCTGGAACTTTGTGATGTCACAACAAAGCAGATGTCACCTTCAAGCCCCGCTCACCTGGACCCACCAGCCTAGTGTTTACCTGTAATCTGCTCTATTCAATTGGATCACCCAGAAAACAGTCAGCCAATCAGAAGAGAGGCTCAGAGCCTGATTGGCTGCCTGGTCTGTTGTTACTAGAGCTAGAGGAGAAAGAAAAGGACAGTAAGATAATTAATGATGAGTATTTAAGGTTCAGTCAGACGGTAAAATTCACTCAGGTCACAAACCAACTAAAACAATTCATGAGCACAAATAACAGCAGCTCAGTTTTTAGCACTAATGATTTTCATATATCGCAACCATCTGTCAGAATTATTTATTTTTGTGCAGTCAGCTGGGAAAAGAACAATCAGAGCATCGACATGGTTTTGGATGTTTGATTTCACAGACTCATCATCTGTCAGCGTCACGTAGTGAAACTTAATCTTGAGATTTGATCTCCTATCTCAGGTAGATCTCATTTCCAGCATCGTCCTCTTGCTCTTCATCCCTTAACCATTCAGTTATTTAGTGCAAAAGTGTGATTGTGTTGGAAATACAATTAGGTATGAGGAATTATTTCCTGTCCTCAGGTTTGTTTTCACGTCTCATTCGTCTACGTCAAACTTTATTTGTGTAGCCATTCATCACAGTGACAGCATCGAACAGCTGCATTACAGCCACATTATGAGACAATAAATGAAGAAGACATTCCCAACTGCTGAAGCTGCGCAACTCAGAACAACTCCAACGAAAACTTCATCAGGAAAATGAGAACTCTGTGAATTTATACTTTATAAATGACCCTTTTACAAAACCCACAGCTGCCTCTGTATAATTAATTCAGTCTTTGATGCCCTAAAATTAAGAGAATATTTCTAATAATAGTTCTAATTTTTTAATCAATTATTTCATCAAGCAATAAGTTCTCCCTTTAGAGCTGGAAAGAAGAAAGTGGAGGGAAAGAATTAGATATTTTGTTAAAGCAGGTTTCCTGACAGTTAATGAAATGTAATCATTTTCATCCCCTTGACGTTCAGTGGGGAAAACCAATCATGTCTTTAGACACTTGAGACTAATCAAATATTCGCCTGGTCTGACTCTGATTTAAATGGATTTACATACATTACATACATCTCCCCTGATGTCTCACAAAGCCGTGGTTTATTGAAGGACACATACAGAACAATTAATTACAGGTTGTGTTGTTAAGTGTCTGATTATCATTGTTTGTCTAAAATAGAGTCATCATCTGAGGAATTGTGGGTGTTTCATCGTGGGGGAGGAAACAATACATTCACATACTGACAATTTTTATTCATCACCAGTGTCTGATTTCATTTGCGTTACCCATTCTTGGAAATTTATATGGAATAAAAAAATTCTGTTTTTGCCTCCCATTTGTCTTCCTTTGGAGGTTCTTCCGACTGCGAGGACAACTCAGGGTAGATCCAGACCTTAATGTAGGAATTAAATATTCCATCTGGCCTGGGAAAAGCTTGGGATCCCCCAGGAGGAGCTGGAAAACACTGGCAAGGAGAGGCAGGCCTGGAATACCCGACTTAGCCTGCAGCCACCAAAGCATGATGGGATGGTTTTCCTGCAAGAGAATGCTTCAACCTTCATCCTCTCTAATGACCATCAGGGGGCGACTCCACTGGTTGTTAAAGAAGTCAGATTGTATTGAAGTCTATGGGAAAATGTCCCTACTTCTCCTTGATTTATTAGCTCAGTAAACGTTTTCCTAATGAGTTTATGGTCTCAGTCTCTAGTTTCAAGTCTTCAATACAACATGATGTTCATTTTTTAAATGATGGTCCATTTAGAGGAAAATAGACCAGAAAGCAGGGGATGAATTAGGGGGCGTGGCTACGGTGTGATTGACAGACTGTAGCACCCAATCAGGATAGAGTACAGAGCAGGTCAGCTCCACCCCTCACTCCTCCTCAGCTCCACCTTCTCCTCCAAAGATGGTTTCTACTGGTTTAAAAAACAGACTGGAGGCTTTAAAACAGCAGCTCACAGACGAAGGTGACGTCACAGTCGAACATGAAATAAATAAACATCCCTGAATCATCCATCTTTCTGTGTGGTTGAAATGTTGGAGTCCACAAAACAAAACTTTTTCACTGCTCAGGAGTCAAAGACAAAAAATGAATAAATAAGTGAATCAATACTAGTAGAAATACTCGTATTTATACTTGTGCTGCACTCTGAAAAAAAGATGACATGAATAAGTAAAAAACAGCTTTTTAGGATTGAAATTTTAATTAGCAAACCATTTGTTGCCAACATAATTATTCCCTTATCCCCACATTTCTCTGGAGCGTTCACCAAGTTGATCATTGAACAGAATGAGACGTGACCTTTAACAAAGATCAAGAAACAAAGGTCAAGAATAAATGTTACATTGTCCTTAAATGTTCTATTTATAATGTTTTTTTCTTCTTATGACAGTTCAATTGGGGCCTTTGGGTTTGCCTGGAGGCATGCTGGGAATTTTACTAAGTCACTGCCTCACACAGGAGCAGTTAACAGGAAGATTTGTCCAAGAAAAAAAAGAAATAATGTGTGTTTTGCTCTTTGTTGCAGAGGAAGTTCTGCCTGTACTGATGCCAGGGTGGATGATTTCCCAGTGGGAGCATTAAAGTTTCATCCCCACCTCTGTTCGCTGTTACAGAAGAGCATGATGGGGGATTTAACAGCTTGTATATATATATATAGGTCAAGAATGTGTCGTCTAAGATCATTACATCTCTGGTGTTTAATTGCACCGGGATGATAACAGGACTGTCTTTCCTCCCGTCTGTCACCCCTTCCTCCCCCACCTCCCCTCTTTTTTATTTCCACTGGTTTTAATATTCACCTTTTCTGATTCCTGTCATGTTTCCTTCATCTCTGTCATTTTCCCACCTCTGCTCTCATTATTGTCCTCATAAAAAGTCACACATCACCCATCCATCTCTTTTCCCTCCATCATTATGATAATACCTTCACTCCATCTGTCCTATGAATCCAACCCCGCGCTCCCATCAGGTTTGTGAAAACAGCCACTGACATAAAAATTGCACATATTCCCCCATCACTAGGTTGTCAGAGGAGTGTGTGTATGTGTGTGTGTGTGTGTGTGTGTGTGTGTGTGTGTGTGTGTGTGTGTGTGTGTGTGTGTGTGTGTGTGTGTGTTATCAGAGGTAAAAGCACCAGTGATGTTTGAACCACCGTCTTTCTCTAAACCTGGACTCTGGGTCTGTGACGTGAAGCCAGTGCTGAAGAGCCCTAAACCTTCATTCTCTCTAATGACCATCAGGGGGCGACTCCACTGGTTGTTAAAGAAGTCAGATTGTATTGAAGTCTATGGGAAAATGTCCCTAGTCCCCCTTGATTTGCTGGGCTGGGCCGAGCTGGGTGAAGTACAGGAGTCAGCAGGGTGAGGGACCAGAGATCACAAAGGTGAACGGAGATCTGAACCAGGCTTTTATACAGAGGTGAGTGAAGGTGGCTTGAGTGCTGATGAGAGGCAGGTGTGCAGGAGAGTGGTGTCCTCAGCTCCACCCAGCTCCAGACAGACACAGACAAGACTCACGCCCCCAGGAGGGAAGGGAAACGATGGAAAAGCACTCGGATCCTGACCCGTTCTCTCATTTGGACTGAGTTAACTGGTCCAAAACAAGATGGCCGCACCTCATACAGATTCATTTCCTCTCTCTCTTGTTAGATGAAAGCATCAGGAGATTCTGTTTGTCACTTTTTCTTACTAATAAAAATTTAAAATAAATAAATTCATGCTTTCTTCCCTTTCCTCTCCTCTCTCTCATGTTCGTCTTCACGCTGACCAGCATTAACCCGGGGGCCCTTTCAGCTCCTCAAAACTGGCGGAGGGTAATTTTGATGCGTGGGCATCAAGTCCCACACAAAAAGTATTTTGCCTTAATCGCCAGGAAGCTGACTGTTTCCTCTGGTGATGTGAGGTTTGCATTTGACTTCTCACCTGTCAGCGTTGACACGGGGGGGGGGGGGGTCAGGACTCAGCCTTTTCTTTTGTAGAGGGGAGAGAGATTCAATGGATCTGAACCCTGGACTCTCTGTGGTGACGTCAGCTGGACAGATACTATACAACAATTATAATATACACACACAACAGTCAGCCATAACATTATGACCATTTTTTACCATTAACTGAACTGGGACACAGCTTATCTTAAACCTCCATCACTGACTCTTAAATTGCTTCAGCTCATCAGAGCATTAAGCCAGGGTTCACTTCACATATTTACATTTCATCTACATTTTCAGATGATGCCGTCACTCAGAAGAAGAATGAGCTTAACCTCCTTTATCACGAGAGTCGCCATTACTCCAGCACAACGACAATTTGTCAGGTTTTTTTTCTATTTGTGGAGAAATGTTTGACTCAGCCGTCGCACGACAGCCATAAAAAGAGCTGCTGGGCTGAAATATGCCAGGTGTTCATCTCAGCACCTCATCAGCAGCTCAGAAATATGTCACCTATTTCCTCCATGCCACCTTCAGATGGATGAACAAAAGGCCTGGAGCAGCACATGCTCACTAAATCTTCTGACAGCGAGGCCCTAAGCTGCAGACTCATCCATCCGTGCAATCGTTCATCGACAGTCGCTCTTTCTGAAGTGTGAGCTGACAAACATGCGTTATGCATTTAGGAAGCAGATCAGGTGAAAGCCTGTAAAACCCCACAACATGTGGTCAGATCGGTGCAGGAAGAAAGAAGAAAACTGTCTCACATGAAGATCAAAGCAAGTCATTAATCTGTGCTTTTATTAACGTAGGTGTCCCTGAGCGATGCACCAATCTGTCAGTGTTCACCAGGATAACACAAGTATTTAATAATGTGGACAGAGTGGCACAGAAACTCCAAAAGCATCAATGTACAGATGTTAAATCCCACACTGAACAACAGAGGAACCTGTGCAAAGACAAAACATCACCAGGACAAGATGAACTCAGACTGCAACAACTGGACAAAAGTCCATATTCTGTATTAAAGGTCCATATTATTTTTAAAGGTCCATGTTTCATATCAAACTTCTAATTTTATATTAAAGGTCCATATTTTATATTAAATGCTCCAGGCTTTTATTTTGAATGGTTTATCTTCATAAGTATAATAATACTATATGATAAATATGGTATATTAATACAGTGAAATTATACTTTCACTGGATTAAGGTAGAACCTAGACCTGCTTTATAATTAAAGACCACACAGAGGTCTACCTTTAGACCGTATGGACCTTTAACATCTACCTTTAGACCGTATGGACCTTTAACATCTACCTTTAGACCGTATGGACCTCTAACATCTACCCTCAGACTGTGTGGACCTTAAAGACAGAATTTAACTTTACTGGGCTTCATCTGTGTATATTGTCATTGAGATTTTCGTCATAGTATTCTCTGTTGATTACTTCATCACATGCATGTGAGATGCTACAGATAACTGCACTCAATGTAATTTCAGTCCAATAATGTGACATGAACAATGACAGCCTAAGTTCAATAAATACAATTGGACACTTACTTTAAATCGCCCTGAGAGGCCATGAGCTGATTAGCGTGGAGTGAAATGGAGAATTGATTTGACACCCAGTTTCAATTGTTTCACATATTGACATGAATTCATTGGCAATCCTTTTTACCCATCTTTGTTTTCTCTCCTTTGTGCGTTCAGAGTCAAATATGTTGTTATGACATGATGATAAATTAGAGTTCAAAAAGGGACCTTTTATTCTGCTGGTCTCTTACTTTCGATTAAGCAAAACAAGAGTCGGTAGAACAAAGGGAGAAGACGAAGATGAGCGAGATGTAATTACAGGAGAGCAAAACAAGTATATCTCTGGAAGCAAGGTGATGAGAAGTACAAGATAAGAAGAAAAGGGGGGGCTTGTATATATTACATGTATTTTCTGCTGATATCTCACAAGGAGGGGGCACTAGACAGGATATATACACACATATATAGTTTATAAGGCAACACATTAATTTCACTTTATTTCCTGTCACATTTTGCATCAGTCAGTGTCAAAGCATGTTGGTGTGTTGTGGGCA
Organism: Rachycentron canadum; assembly: GCA_038496675.1. Classification (NCBI taxonomy): domain Eukaryota; kingdom Metazoa; phylum Chordata; class Actinopteri; order Carangiformes; family Rachycentridae; genus Rachycentron; species Rachycentron canadum. Next base: position 823,300 of record CM076670.1, on the reverse strand, counting down.
AGTTTTCATGATTATAATAAATAAGCTGGTAAAATGCCACTGGCTTGTTTTTAATGCTTCGTGTGCTGTTTATTTTGTGTGTGTGTGTGTGTTCAAACATGTGTGGGGGCTTTAATTTCCATTTGAAAGCACTGTTGTGTGTCCTACTTGTACATATTGGCACACTTGGTTCTCTTATATAATGGCCTTTGTGGCTGAGAGAGAAAACAACTTCCAATCCGGCCTGTGGCTTTGGAGAAAACAAAGTATGAAACCTCATCAGTGCAGAGAGCAAGCGTCTTTAGCACAACCGCTAACACTGTGTCAGCTGCTGCCAGTTAGAAGCTTGAAAACAACATAAAGAGATAAAAGATGCTAATTATGCTAACTGCTCTGAAACATCATGTCCTGTCAGCTTGGAGCCAGCAGGTGATGGGCGGAGCTTAAAGCCTGATCTAGGCCTGACCAGGAAGTCAGAGCAGATGAGCTTCAGACCAGTTTTTGGTTTTATCTTTTTTCCCCTGTATGTGGGAAACCACATTAAACAACTATTAATCAAAGCAGATTTTTTTTTAGACATTTTAAAACTTCTAGGCCATTCATGATATCTGATAAAAACATTTAACTAAATTTGTGATTTTATAGGTTTTGATGACTCTATTGAGTTTTGAGAATATAAAAATGATCAAACAGAATTTGAGCCTTCACAGAATCTCACAACAATTAATTGGAATTATTATTTTTTTTTAATTTTACATGAATTATCAGATAATGTCACATCGTTAGGCAGCTAAAATATAAGTTCCCTTTAGGTATTATGTGACCAGCATACAGGCTGTCCTCTCCTCTGATTGGTGGATTCTTCCAAAAAAGAAAATGCTTAGTGACGATGCAAACATCATAAACTATGAAGGCTGTATTGACAAATACTAAATAGGACTGAGTGATGTTTGAGTATTTGAGTATTTCTATTCTTTAATTAACATAGATTGGCATAAATATATAAATTAAAGAAATGTTATTCCCTATATTCCTACAGTAGATTGTATATTTTCAGGATTCATAACTGTTTTTGTTAATGAAGGTAAAAACACCTGTTAAAACGCTGCACTGTGGGGACTTTTTGTGACTTATTTCCAGAGAATGGATATAACGTCTGGGTCACTTTTGACATGTTTCCATTAGATTTTTCCATGTAGAAACATACTGAACCACCACACCGTGGGTGTGGTTGGACAGCGGGTGGAACATACCGTACGACACAAGCTAACATGGCGCCTTTCCCACTGTGACTGATGATGAACAGAAGGTGCAGCCAAATGCTCTATAGCGCCAACAAAAAACATTCAAAGATGTCCTCTAGGGTGTTGTGGCGTTTAGCCAGACGTGTACAACAGAGAACAGGAACCATCACTAACAAGCTCCTCAGTTGCGATGGTATCAAGATGAGGCTCATTATGAGGCAGAAACTGCCCGTGTGTAGTATTTTTATATAGAATATACATGTTGTGTTAAAATGCAGCTGAAATATAGTTGAACAACAGAGAGAACTACTTGTTCTCAAAATCCTATTAAACTCTGGAGCTTCCTGAATAATCTAACAACACTACACATATATATTTGTGTGGCCATGAGTAAGAAAATGTTTCTAATACCTGAAAACCTCATTTAGTGTTTCAGTGGATTCTGTGGTCGATGGGTGGTTGGTTAAACGCTGTGTGAACACTGGTTAGAAAGTATCCTTCAATAAATTAAACTTAATTAAAATGAAAATCATGCTGCTCAGGGAGTTATATTATTATAATTTTTATAATTTCTTTCCCTCATGAGCTATTTTCACCCAGAGTTCCTTCAAAATCCTTATAGGCTTGAACTTGTATTGGTCTGTTGTGTAGTTGTGAGTGCAGGTGGAGCGTGGGGTGGAGGTGGTGGGAGACCAGGTTAGAAGTTTGTTGTCCAGCTCAATGAGAATTTTTAATTTTTATTAACAAACATTTATATATTACAAGATCTTGGACAATTAAATGTGAAGAGGATGAAAAGAGCCTGGGAGGAAGAACTGGGGGGAGGGTTCTTGTTCTCCTGATGGAGGAGCTGTTTGTTTCTCCTTCAACTAGAGAATCAGCTCTTTCTAACAAGCCCTGATTTGTCCTGTGTGACACTGACTTCAGTGATAAACTCATGAAGGAAGTTAGTTCAGGTCTGGATCAGTCTGAGCCTCTGACTGGAGCACTCTATAAAGGTTTGTCATGAACATCTTTGGCTGTGATTTATTTGAAATGAAGCATGATATCTGTCTTTCATTTTGTCACTGTGGCCCATAAATGCAATAAACATCCCTGAAACACAGGTTTGAATCATTTTCTATAGGAAGGTTGATCAAAGTTGTGTCCTGTTAGATTGGCTGTTCGGTGAAGCCCGGAGGAGGATACGCTCTGATTCACGAGTAGAAATAATCTGAAGCTGTGTGGACGAGTCAGTCAGCGTGGAGCTTACACATCGTAGAGCAGCTTGTTTGACCCTACGTGAAGCGACTGCTCCCAGGAGAGCGAGGCGTGTCCCTGTTTGAATCTGTGGACCCCATCAGAGCAGATAAATGCAAATGTAAAGAGGCAGCTCCTCCTCAGTGGGAAGCGTAAATGCGACGCGCCTCTGGAATGATTCCTGACCCATATTTACTTATCAGCAGCAAACAGATTATCTCTTAAAACACTGTGGCTCTCTGTGACTGTGTGTATGAAGTGTGTAGAGTGTGTTAAAAGATATAGAGAAACAATGAACATGTGTCTGTTCATATACAGTAAATAAGACAGTACAGCCTAAGACACCAGGCTGTAAGTGTGTGTGTTGGTGTGTGTGTGTGTGTGTGTGTGTATACTTATATATATGCTTGAGTGTCTATCACAGTGGAGGTATGTATATGTTTGTGTGGGTGGAAATGCAGTTTTATTTGCAATAGAAACTGTATGTGACTGTAAAGTGTGTGTGAATGAGTTACTGCCATGTTTTAGGTCTGTGCTCTGCTACCCTGAACACTGTAACACAGACATGTAAAGATACTTTAAAAGCCTTAACCCTCCATGATGTCACCATCGTCTGTCAATCACACAGTAGCCACGCCCCCTAATTCATCCCCTGCTTTCTGGTCTATTTTCCTCTAAATGGACCATCATTTAAAAAATGAACATCATGTTGTATTGAAGACTTGAAACTAGAGACTGAGACCATAAACTCATTAGGAAAACGTTTACTGAGCTAATAAATCAAGGAGAAGTGGGGACATTTTCCCATAGACTTCAATACAATCTGACTTCTTTAACAACCAGTGGAGTCGCCCCCTGATGGTCATTAGAGAGAATGAAGGTTTAAAGCTTGTAAGGATTATTCCCGAATCATTAATTAATAATGTATGTTCCATACACTGTGGTAGACAAAGATAAAGAAGAACGTCTGCTCTTAACTAATTAATTAGCGAGCTGCTTTATTTTGAATTCTTAGATGAGCCAGCAGCTAACGTGCTACCTGATTAGCTTAACAACACAGCGGAGTCTCTTCTTCTCTGCTCACGTACGAATAATAAAAAGTCTTTGTGCCAGTGTTGCTTTGATGTTCAGGAGTATTTTAACTGTAGCACATTAAAGTCCATTAATTAACGAGAAGGCTAACGTGAGTGTGACAAGGCAGGACACTGGGAATAAGAGAGAGATGAAGGCAAAAACCTAATAAAGGGAGAAAGTATAAAGGTGAGTGAAGTGGCAAAAACACTGACAATGAAGAAAAGACGATGGGAATATTATGTTTTCTTCTTCTCCTCCGCAAACCACACACACAAACCAAGATGGCCGACGGCCTAATTACAAATTGGAGGCTTCAAAACAGCAGCTCACAAACCGATGGGAGACGAGGGTCGACTCAAACGCTCCAACACCATCAAACACGATGATCATGATCATCCACCAAAATAACTTCATCAAACAAATAACACGTCCAGGGTTTGTTCTGTGTAAAACACATGATGTTGTGACTCAACTGATTCTCCTTCAGTCCTTTGAGAGTTTTCACTAGATGAAAATAGCTGAACTCACTGGAATTTATTGGTCAGATTATTATTTACAACTGTACAAACATTTTCTGTTATTAAAATACATGTAGAGAATAATTGCGGAGCATCTTTGTTGACTTCCAAAACTAGAGCAAGCTTTTTGATCTGACGCTTTAAAAATCGTTTTCAAGGTGTTACATCCAGGTTTTCTTTATCTTTTCTTCATGTTTTGATTTGACAGAAAAGAACAATATACTGTGAGCGTGTCTGTCACGGCAGCTAATGGCTGTGCAGACGCGAGCAGCCATGCGTGACCTCCGACGGGCCAGAAACAGTGAACGCAGCATCATGTTGCTCTGAGGCGAGTGCAGTCATTAAACCAGCAGCGTCGTCTCCACTTCATCTTTTTCTTTTTCTTTCTTTCTTTGCAATTTAAATCTAATCTGCCTCAAGTTTAACAAGCTTGAAAATTGGTTTTGGATGGTTTTTTATTCAATTTTACTGTTTCCATTCTCTCGCTCTCTCTCTCTCTCTCCGTTTTCTATGTTCAGATGTGCAGAGAAAAAAAAAACACATTTGGCTGGAAACCAAGTGTCCTGCACCTCCTCCATTATCTTGTTTTCTTCGCCTGTGTGCAGACGTGTCACTCTCTTTCCTCCTCTCCTTCACTTTATCACTCCTCACTCTTCCTTTTACCAGAGCTTTATGTTGTTAGCCACTGAAAAGGAGAGATAAGGGAAGCAAACATCCAGCTGCTCATTCACGAACCAACACACACAGACACGTCCAATCAGCCGCGCTCTAAACAGCCTCTAATGGCAATAATGGCAGACAGGTAATAACTGCGCCGTCCGACAGAGGAAAAGTCCTGACCAGGAAGAAAAGCAGCTGAAGGCGAAGCTCAGAATCTAGAGAAGAAAACCACGTCCAATCCTCCTGAAGCTCAAGATTCAAAATGCACAGCCTCCATCTTTAAACCTGAGTCCTCGCTGTGGACAGGTGTCCTCGCTGTGGACAAATGTCCTCGCTGTGGACAAATGTCCCCACTTTGTACAAATGTCCTCACTGTGGACAAATGTCTTCACTGTGGACAAATGTCCTCATTGTGAACAAAAGTCCTCACTGTGGACAAATGTCTTCACTGTGGACAAATGTCCCCACTTTGTACAAATGTCTTCACTGTGGACAAATGTCTTCACTGTGGACAAATGTCCTCATTGTGAACAAATGTCCTCACTGTGGACAAATGTCCTCATTGTGGAAAATGTCCTCATTGTGAACAAATGTCCCCACTTTTTACAAATGTCCTCACTTTGTACAAATGTCCTCATTGTGGACAAATGTCCTCACTGTGGACAAATGTCCCCACTTTGTACAAATGTCCTCACTATGGACAAATGTCCCCACTTTGTACAAATGTCCCCACTTTGTACAAATGTCCTCATTGTGAACAAATGTCCTCACTTGTGGACAAATGTCCCCACTTTGTACAAATGTCCTCACTGTGGACAAATGTCTTCACTGTGGACAAATGTCTTCACTGTTAACAAATGTCCTCGCTGTGGACAAATGTCCTCATTGTGGACAAATGTCCTCATTGTGGACAAATGTCCTCACTGAAGAGCGTGAAACTGCAGCAGTGTGAGCAGAGCTGACTGAGCGCGCTCAGTGAGAGCAGAGCTGACTGAGCGCGCTCAGTGTGAGCAGAGCTGACTGAGCGCGCTCAGTGAGACCACCCTGACAACACAGAGATTAGAGAATGATCTTGTGGAAACACAGTGGATCCATGAGGAACATTCAGATTCATGTGCACATGAGCCAGTGAATAAAAACCTTGAGCTGAAACTCAGATCTGAGCTGAATGTGAAGCAGTTTCCTGTTAATGATAAATGAGTCTGTGTGAGTCAGTGATGGTCAGTGGTCCAGGAGTCGGTTAAAGAGTAAATTGGACTTCTCCCTTGAGCCCAGGCCTGAGCTGCTTCTCCTACACGTCCTGATTTACCCAGAATGACTCTGACTTTCTGCAGCTCAGACTTGAAAGCCTGACATTTATAGTTTGATTGTTCAGATTTTCTTTTCTCCACATCAATCTTTATTTCTGCTGCTCCAGGTCTGACTGACTGGTTGAGTCACCTGCGTCTGGAAAGGAACATTTACATTTTCTGAAGAATTCAAGGCTCAACAAGGAACAGAACCGATCTAAGTTCATTAGACTGAACTTTGGGCATCAGCCTTAAGCCATTAAGGATAAATGGACTTTTATGTCCAGGAAATCAGCTTTTAAAGTGAAAAAGCATCTTTCTCACTAATCAAAGGAGCTCGTCAGGAGATTAAACGTTTTATTTAAAAGGAAAAATAACCAAAATGAATAAGCAGGTGTACCGAAAGGCCACACACTTTGGCCACACCCACTTCCAGTACCTGATAGGAGAGCGGCTGTAAACAGGAAGTAACAGGTTCACAGGGGCGGGCGGGGTCGCCACAGGCTGTTGAGAACTGAAGATCATGGCCCTGCCGAGCTTGCAATAAAACTAATGATTCGTTTCCATAGCAACCTCACTTAGGTAAATTAAATTACAAAAACAGTTCATCAGAGTCCGAAATGTTCAGTTTACAATGATGCACATTAGAGAAAAACACATTTGAGAAGCTGGAACCAGAGTATGATGAGCGGTAGATAAACTGACCCACAGTAATAGACTGGACTCGCTCTCCTGCAAAAAGCAGCATGAAATGTGAGTCTCAGTAAAACCCCCTCCCCCACCCCCGCCCTCACCCCCTCCTGTAAACAGGAGAGCACTCACAGTCTGAAATAAGGCTCTGAATACACTGATATGTCTCCATAATCTGCTTAGCGACTGCAAATGTCAGAGGGTTTGACGGCCGGACAAGAATCGAGCTGAGTCGGCCGTGAGTGGATCGGCCGCCGAGGACGCAGCGAGCTCTGAGTGGGTTTAATGTGGGGATCAGTGAGGGGCCGAAGCCCCACACCCAGTAGCTACGATGTGGAGTTATGGGCGGATGTGGCTCAGGAGGAAGAGCGGGTCATCAAATAATTAGAAGGTCGGTGGTTTGATGCCCCAGATGTCAAAATGTCAGTAGGCAAGATACTGAACCCTAAATTGATGGCTGTGTATGAGTGTGGGTTTGTGTGGTATATGAGGACTAGTGTTAGAGGCTCAGATCCTCTCCTCTGATTGGCTGACTGACCTGCTGTTCCTAGAGCTGAGAGCTCAGTCTGAGAGGAGATGGAAACTACTCTGAGATGGTTTTTGGTTCTTAAAACCACAAACATGTCTTCTTATAGATACCAACCCTTCAAAATAAAAGACTGGAGAAGTTAGAGTATGGACCTTTAATGTAAAATATGGAGCTTTAATATAGAATATGGACTTTTGAAACAAAAGCTGGACCTTTAAAATAAAAACACTTCAAATAAAAGAGAGAAGTTAAAATACGGAGCTTTAAATTTGCAGAGCACACACATCTGCCCTGGGGGGTTTGTGAACTGAGAGAAGAGTCTGTGTTCAAGATGTCACCTATATCTCACAGACGTCAAATGAGTTTCTGTCCAACATCATCAAAGTGGGCTGCGAGGCAGTTACGAGCCCGTAGGCCAAGACTAAATAGTTAAAGGGACGTTTCTTTTGTCGTGAATACAGAATACAGTGAATAATGTTACAGTAAAACATGATGCCTCTGAACCGATGACTGTTTCATCTGATCTGGTCTGTGTGTTATCATGTTGAATTTGGTGTGAGGATAAAATCTTTTTCTCTTCTGTTTACTCCCGTGTGTCACTGCTGTTGCGTCTTATCTTGCGGCTGTTGTCCACTGACGGTGCCTCCAGCTTCATGCTCTGACCACATCATGCATCATGTGACCTTTCGACCCAATCAAACTCTGCCTTGTTCATTTATCTCTCAGCTGTGTGGTTGTGTGTGTGTTTTAATGTGCACACTGTCTGTGTGTGCACTAGAGACTCTTATCTAAATGTACTGTATGATGATGTGTACATGCCTGCAGGGTGTGTGTGTGTGTGTGTGTGTGTGTTTTTGTGAGACCAAACTCTAAATTGAGTTGCTCCTTGCTTCATGGAACATAATGGATTTCCTCACTCCTCCTGTAAAGTGAATTTATTTATGAGAGCAGAGCTGAAGGATGTGGAGAGAAGAGAAGCAGAAAATGACTAAATAAATAAATAGATCCACATTATGACACTGACAGGTGGAGTCAACACTGATCACCTGGTTACCATGGTTACCTGTTGATGTGTTGAAGTGTGAGGATGTGAGGGACTTTGACTTTGACCAAACTGTGATGAGACGACTGGTCAGAGCTTCTCCAACACTGCAGAACCACTGGACCACAGACAGGGTCAGGGGTCAAGGCTCAGTGATGGTGGTGGGGAGTGAAGGCTGGACCCTGTGGTCTGATCCAACAGAAGAGCTACTGGAGCTCAGACTGATGAAGAAGTTCATGCTGGTTCTGACCTGGGAAGACCTGGCACCAGGATGCATTATGGGAAGAAGAGCCGCTGGTGAAGCAGTGTGATGCTGTGGTCAATGTCCTGCTGGGAAACCTTGGGTCCATTCATGTGGATGATACTTTGACATGTATACATGCAACTACTGATAGTGGTTGCATGATGTTGGTTAACAGTTGTTCTCCAGTGGTTATTGGATCTTTGTGTCACCAGAAATCAATCACTAGTGTTGCTGTGACAGTTTGGACGGTGAATGGAGACAAACTGAAAACAGGACAAATGTAAGCTGGGAGAAGATGATGCCAAAATAAAATAAAAATAAAAACAGGTATCTTCAATTCCCCCTGTTAGCAGAGGAGTTTCCACCTGTCTCTGCTCCACATCTCCTTGTAGAACCAAAAAAAGAGTGAGGACATTATCTTCACACCCTGAGGATGAGTCTGATATAAGGCATTGTATTATTTTTACAAACAGTTTGTCTCAAAGGGCTTTACACAGCATCATAACAACATCCTCAGCCTATAACATAAAGACATCTTTTTATTTCTGTGTCACAGTATCATTTCAAACTCTAAGATAAGAGGTTTTCCCTTTGATAGATTGTTCACCGCAAAATAAATAAGTAAAAATCATTTCAGTAATTTTAAATAAATCTTATTTATTTGAATGTTATTTGGGTCAAAGCTACAGGGCCGACCCCTGGGTTGGGGCAAAGGGCTCGGGAAAGCATCACAAAGAGAGAAGTACAAGTGTGTGTGTGTGTGTGTGTGTGTTGGCATTTGGTCTAGCTGGGTGCATCAGGAGTTGTGTGTCTTTGTTCAGAGGGGAAACAGAATACAGCTGTCATGGCCGTTTCTGTTTCCTCAGCCCACACACACACACACACACACACACACACACACACTGACTGAGTGTACCAGCTCCCTGCATGAATCTGTCGGCTCTGCTGTGGATTAGCGGCTCCTATAGGTCCCATACTCCACCATGACAAATGTCACAGTTTTACTCTCTCTCTCCCCCCGACTCAGTGTCTTTCTACCTCTCTCCACCTCAGTGTTTGCATTTCAGTACATTTCCTTTTATTGTCTCTGTTTGTGCCTGCCTCACGTTCACGACAGCTCTTCCTCTCCGTGGCCTCGCTGTCAGCTCCTGTTACACAAGAAGCTGTTGAACTGCGAGGCCAGGGAGGGGTATGAAGACAGGTGGAGAGAGGGGGGAGATGCTGAATAAATAATAATGTGGTTTTTAAAAAAAGGGAGAAACTGAGATGAAGAGGAGGAGAGATGAGGGCAGGAGGACGTGGCGTCCTCTCAGGCGGCGGCACTGCTCCTCTCTGGACGATGTCGGTCTGTTTTCACTCTCACTCTGATGGAAATACTTCCTCTCTGGTCTGGTTCTCTTGTTCATCCTCTTTTGCAGCTTTGATTAGAGAATAAAGAGCTAAGAGATGTGGAGTCGGAGGAAGCTCTTATTATTCATCAATATCTTTTTGTCAATATCAATTGACATGATGCTTGTTGCGAATTGTGGATTTCTGCTGTAGGAGGTTTCCTACATGTCCCTTCCCTTCACTGGGAAAAGGAAATGTTTCCTTGGAAATAAAGGACAAGCTGTGACACCTTCAGCTGGATGAAGGTGTATAATTTCCTTGTTGGGTCTGAGCCGTGGCAGAAAGCAGCAGCAGGTGTTTGGGTTTAAAATGTTGCCTGTGATTCGTTTAATATCAACCAAGTGCACAACTTAATAATGTAATTTAACATATCTTTATTATGTTGGTAGAACACGTATCCAATCAGCATTACAAGCCTAATTTCTGGGACCGAGGCCACTCGGTTATTTTAGAGTTTAATTATTCAACAAACCACATATTTTAGAAACAAAGACCAAATGTAACATCATTTTACCTCAACCTCTGATTTCATGACTGTAATCTGTGAACTCTGCTAATTAGATGCAAATGATGATGATAATTAAAGTGTTGATTTTGTTTGGCTGAATGAGAGAGTTAGAGAGTTAATGAAAAGATGAAAATGAAAATGAAAAGTTAATGAAAAGAAAATCTACTTCACCCTTAGATAGATAGATAGATAGATAGATAGATAGATAGATAGATAGATAGATAGATAGATAGATGGATAGATGGATGGATGGACAGCACAGCAGTGGAGGAGTGGGAGGATGGAAACAGGAATGGGCGGGAGAATGTGAAGGAAACAGAGAATTAAAACGTGGGGTTAATTAACGAGGCAAATGAGGAGAGAGGTGGGCAGAACATAATTAGACGACATAACGAGGGATGAGGGTGAGATAGGACGAGGGGGGGGGGTAACAGGTAAGAGTGTGAGAAAAACAAAGAGGGGGAAGGTAAAGATAAAGGATGAGTGAACAGGAAGAAGAGCGAGGACGTTACAGCCGCTGTCTGTCAACTCTTTAAGCTCCGTCAATGATGGACCAATTATCCACAGGAACATAATCCCATCCTACACTTACAGCTAAGTACCATGACCACACACACACACACTGAAGTGCTGTAGTGTCCAGTGGTGTAGAATCATAATGAGAAACATCTGTGGTAAAGTGTAAATAATTTGACTATTTGCTACATATATTTAAAATCACTTGATGATGCAGCATTTAGACCCAGAAACACTACACACCTCTTAATGCTCTTTAAGTGCCATCATCACTTCCTGATGCTTGTTGTTACAGTCTCTTAAACTCGGGGCCATTAACACAGGCGTGAAGAGCTGCTTGTGTCCATCAGCGACATCAGTGCAGCTTCGGTGGGTTTAGACTCAAAACCACCTCCTTTATGAGCTGCAGCTGGAGATCAGCAGAAGGTTGATTTTATTTTTCTACATGTTTTAAATAGTTTGAAATAGTTGAAGAAAATATCCCCCACACCAGCAGCAGCAGCCTGAACCGTTGAGACAAGGCGGGACGGATCCGTGCGCTCATGTTGTCCACGCCAAATTCTGACCAACCATCCGAATGTCGCAGCAGAAGAGACTCATCAGACCAGGCAACGTTTTTCCAGGCTTCTATTGTCTTATTCTGTTGAGCACGTGTAAAATTATAGCCTCAGTTTCCTGTAGTTAGCTAACAGGAAGTGACACCTGCTGTGGTCGTCTGCTGCTTTTTGCCCGTCAGCTTCAAGGTTTGAGTGGTTATCTGAGTTACTGTTGCCTTTCTATCAGTTCTCTGTAAACCCCAGTTCTGTCTGATCTGTCACTTCAATCACCTTTCTTCTCCTTTCTGACGCTCGGTTTGATTCAGCAGATCGTCTTGATGCCATGTGATTGGCTGATCAGATATTTGACTCATATTCAGAGGACGGCTTCACAGATGAGACTACATTTTTGTCTCGTTCAACAAGACAGTTTCTCAGCATGATTAATTCTCTGGGAAATACAGACGGATGACTAGTTTCCATTGAGATCCATGTGAGTTCCAAAGGAAAAGACTCAATTTTTTTGAGAATCCAGATAAAAATGATGTGTTTCAACGCAGGAACCCAGTTCTTGTTGACATCGAGTTGGAATTCCCAGTGACAGGACAGGTTCCAGGTTCCTGGTTCCCAGGTTCCTCAGGACAGGTTCCTGTCATGATCCAAAACAAAGAAGTGTTTGACTAAAGGAGAGAAGAGAGCTTCACTGAGTTGGATGACCATGAATTTGTTGATATTTTTCCTTGTGTAATTATGGCCAAAGCCCCACTGGGTCTCTTACATGTTAAATCTTGCAGTTGCTCTGCTCCCCAAGGATTAATTATCCTGTATCCCTTTATCTGCTGTGGAAACACAAGGAAGTTTGTACCAAAGTTTTCATGCCTTCATGCTTCCACGGTAGGAAGTTGACACGAAAAGGGAAGTTTTTAACGAGACTGCGTTTCTCTCCTAATAGGGCACATAAATTAAAAAGACCGTGCAACATTTGCCATCTCCCCGGGGGGACAGAGTACCACTGTGGTAAGTGAAGACATTTCTGAGTTGATCTACAAAAGCCCTTTTGAAAGTGTGTTACCATTTCAATTCGCTGTGGCAAAAACAAGTTATTTCGCAAAGGCTGTGAAACATGGGAGTGAAATAAAGATACAGCTTGGTCAATTCTGTGAGATTGTCCATTTCTGTTTTTTATGAATTTTACATTCAAACACCTTAAAATGAGAATGCATTTATCGAAAGATGCTTTGGACGAAGCATTTCCAAAACTGAATATCTAAGCTCTCCGTCAGGACACATGAAATGAGTTTATTTTGAAATCTACTCTCGTTGGCGTTGCTTTCCATGCAGATGAGAGGTTTTCCACAAACACACACTCCGGCAAAGTTAGGCTCCATTAGCACATCGGTAAAACATCCAGGAAATGCAATAAGCTCTGAGATAAAAATGACCAGAGAGAGACAGAGAGAGAAAGAGTTGGATGCAGAGAGAGAGGAAAGAAAGAGAAGGAAGATGATAATGGAACAATAAGGATGGAGGCTTTTGAGTATCCAGGAAAGAAAAGTAGGAAGATCAGAATGGGCAGGAAAAGAGGGTGATGGAGTGTGGAAATGAATTAGGAAGAGTCAAAATACCACCGCAAAGAGGACAATAACAGGACGGGGAGAGGTAGGGATGGTCGGAGGGAAGACAGACAGAATAAAGAGCCATCAGGTTGGAGGGAGACAGAAAGTTAAAGTGAGCAGATTTCAATTATGGAGAGAAAATCCTGTTTATTCAGTTTAACAAATGACACGAGGGCAGAGGGAGAAGGGTGTGTGGGCAGATAGACAGAGAGATGGATGAGTGTAAGCACTTTTAACTATCTGTCAACCTGCTGTGTCCCTGCTGATGTTTCTCTGCTTCTATTAATCAGTTGTTTTGAGCAGTGAAGAGAAAAAATACACATGAAAAGGTGCATGCAACAAATTATTGAAGTAAAGCTTTAGAGATGAGTTCTGGAGCAGCTGCTGTTTGTTTGTCCTTTAGCTGGAGAATCAGTTCTTTCTAACAAGCCCTGATTTGTCCTGACGCGTCTGTGTGTGTGTGTGTGTGTGTGTGTGTGTGTGTGTGTGTGTGTGTGCACGTTCACGTAATAAGCAATTAATAATCATTTTTAATTCAAAGGTGTCCTTAAGCACAGTGGCAGTGTAAAAATACTCCTGATGACTCTGATGATGCTCTGGAACTAATGGAACAATAATTCAGCCTGTTTTTGTCTAAAAGTCATGGAGTTATTCTCCTCAAAGGTCAATATTAATAAGTTAACGTCCTGAGTCTGAAGAGATAATGATTCCTGTTTATGTTTGGTCAACAGGTGCCTGCCTGCTTTGTAGTGAATAATGAGCCAAATGACCTTATTAGAACACATGACATGATTATAAGTGAATTGAATTTTCATTCAAAATCATTAAATTATAGTTGCACTCATGCACCAGGTGGTATTTTACTGCCCAGGTCATCATGGCCATTAGTCTCCATTCAAAATCTAATGACTTATTAAAGAAACCGCTTTAATTTTCCCCCTCGGATTTAAATTGTTACACAGAACCTTTTTTTATTCATGTGCAGAAAAATGTATGTAGTCGTCTGTAGGTTCAGATAAAGGAAATGGAAACTCTTTGTGACTGTGTCCTTATCTAAAGTGAAATACTGATTCACTCAGCTCTAAAGGGTTTAATTAGATGTCAGTGGTTAAGTGGAGTAAGTGAAGTAGGAAAAAAAGGACCATGGATTCAAATAAAGCATGAAATGGTGTCAATCTCAGGGTCTTTTTTCATTCACTTTTCAATCAGTCTCCAGGTCTCTGTGAGGGTCTTGGCTTTGTTTTGACATGTGTTTGTTTCCCACTAACTGATTTTCAGATTAAAAGACATCCAGGTTCAATTAGGTAGATATGTTTTTTTAAGATTATGACTATAAAACTGAATTAAAGTCATTTAAAAGATTTTTATATCAAAGTTAGTCACTGCATTTGGCCGAGTGATTTAAAATGGAAAAAAAAACACCTTTCGTGCTTCTGTTTCCATCTCTTTCTTCTACTGATGCTAATCAGCTCCTGTCTGGACAGACTTTTTTCACCACTTTCCGATACCAAGTCATTCTCTCAGCGAGACTGACGAGTAAACAGACGACGTAGAAATAGCTCCTTTAAAGTTATTGAAGCAGAAGAACAGATGATGAGGAAAGAATTTGTGTAATAATGACCGAAGACAATTCCTTCACACTCTCTCTTTTCCATTTGGCTCATTGTGAAACTTTCCCCATAATTCTATTAAAATCTTTGTGATAGTTATGTTTTTCTGCCTTGTTTATAAAATTTACCCATAAAAATCAATACTTGGCCCCATGTTATTGACTCAAAACTGCAACACTGTCTACCACATTCACTTCTATGCTGATGATACCGTACTATTCCCATCGTGTATTTCCCATCTGCTAACCAAACTTTTTCCAGTTTAAAGTTTTTAAAGAAATATTTTATTAATTTAAGTTTGACTAATATTGACACATCTATCTCTGGTATCATTTGAGATCTATTTAATATGAAGCCACTAACTTTGAAATAGGTTGCATTCATATTGACACCATGTTCCACAACTAAGGTCTTAAAATCCAAGTTGGATTTTTCTAACATAACAGATCTTTTTCTCCCAATAAAATAGCTCAGCTATACAAGTTAAATTGACCAGCAGGATCGAGATATACTGAGTCCCTTCAGGCCTTTTTTGATGAGAACAGTTTTGCAGACTGAAGTGATGTAGTGTTAAGGAGCCAGGATGAAGGGGTTTTTTTACAAGCAGAGAAATGATGAGGCCATAAAAGAAGAAGAGGAGAGTAACTCGGTTGACAAATTGTTCTCACCTCCACAGACTGCATCCTCGGTGTTTCAGTATTCAGTCGTGGAGATCAGGTAATGGCATTTTGCTCTTGAAAACGTAAGTGTTGTCTCTTCTGAAAATGAAATCTCCTTTCATTCATTTGGGGTATGATGTCACCACATCTCCAAATTTCCTAAATGACTTTTATGACTCTTGATGACAGCAGGTGTGAAGTTCTTACGTAGGAGATGATATCACTCTCAGGGCAGAAATGAAAGAAAGAAGATTCACAATTAATTTTTTTACCGGTTGAAGGAAACTTTCTTTTACGTTGAATAGGTTCAGAATTTGAATTTATAGGTGACAGGTTAACAAAACAAAATGTCATCTCTATGCATGACTGGGGACCTTCTCTCTCAGGAGGATTGTTGCTAAAGTGTCATTTTTTAAATGTAGAATCTTTTGAGTTTTCATGGCAAAAAAAAAACAATTATGTTCTAATCAAGAATCTAGAGCTGGAGCAGCTTTCACCCTGATGACACTCAGCTAGTTGACATTTGAGGGTTGGATGCTCCTTCCTACAAACATCCCAAAGGTTATTAATGTCATATTCATCAGTGGTCCAATAACCTGGATGTCTCTTGCTTTTACTGGAGGTCTTGTTAAAAGTACCCTTCAATCCCTTGGAAGAGGGAAGTCAAGCAAAGGATATTTGACAGTGTTACATAGTGTCTCAGAGGACATTGTAGACCTACAGGAAAGATGGAAAATCAGCAGAAGTAATTGAAAGACAGGCAACTCCTCTTTGGATAAAAGTGTGCAGTGATATATATAGAAAACAAAACCAATGAAAAGAAATGAACAGAACAGCCCTGTCAGCCTGACCTTTGATTTTTTTGATTAAAAAATGAAGCATAATAATAAGACATAAACTGAAAATGGGGGTTCCTGTTTTTTGACATTGCACTTTCACATCTTCAGACTCAGCTCAACCTCAGCTCATTATATCTGTGACTCAATAAAGACTCTGTTCACTGGAATAGGGGATAGTAGCTCAGAGAACAAGAGGAAACTAACTTCCTTCATGAGTTTATCCCTGAAGTCAGTGTCACACAGGACAAATCAGGGCTTGTTAGAAAGAGCTGATTCTCTAGTTGAAGGAGAAACAAACAGCTCCTCCATCAGGAGAACAAGGCTCTGAAGACCTGATGGAGGAGGAGACACTATTATATATTATTTTTCTTACCATAGAGAAATAATACACTGTTCAGCTTTGGTGATTGATGATGATTAAGATCCAGATGTGCAGCGACCAAGCTAATGAGATACAAAAAGCTTCATGAATCTGGGCCTTTCAGGATGAAGAACAGTGTCTTTTAATAAGGGAGTCATTAGTCTCCCGTGATGATCTGATTCCTTAATAACGTCTTTTTGGAGGTTTTCTAACGAGGCACCTGCTCTGGGTTTTTGATGAATAAATTAGCTCTGTAGCGTATGAAGATGTGTGCCTGTTTGAGTCTCAAGGAGAATCCAAATTTTTACTATTTTGGAATCAAAAATGTAATTAACATAAAATAGAAGCTGCATTGTGTAGCTTGAAAGTTCAGATATTAAGTGCTGTGTTATTTTTGGGGGCTTTTGATGAAGCAGATGATTTTTTTCCAAGTGAACTAGAACTGGAAAAACCTCCAGGGAAAAGACCGATATATACTTTGGGATTGTAGTGCTGCAGTGTCGTAACCATCTATCATCATCATCATCATCATCATCATTGTCCTGTTTTGATCTGTCAATAAGAAACTCCAATAGGAAAACGTGCAGAACTTCCCCTCCATGCAGCAGAGACGTCAGTACAGCCACAGGTCATCGTTTTCCATGTGGTGACCCCAGAACATTGAGTGTCATCTGTCCCGAGCTGATGGATCATTACAGCACTATGATTTATATATATATTTGTGTGTGTGTGTGTGTGTGTGTGTGTGTGTGTGTGTGTGTCTGAGCTTGCTAATGAGCGACTTTGAGGACATGGAGATGGGTCCCTGCAGCAGCCAATGAAAAAACAGTAAGTCTCAGGAGAACTTTACAATGTGCTACGCTACATTTGTCCCCACAAATATGCACTAATCAGCCATAACATTATGACCACCTGCCTCATACTGTGTAGGTCCTGGTCCTGGAGGCCTGGACTCCTCTAGACCTCTGAAGCTGAGCTCTGGTATCTGGACCCAGACCTTAGCAGCAGATCATTTAAGTCCTGAAGCTGTGAGGTGGAGCCTCCAGGGATCAGACTTGTTGGTCCAGCTCATCCCACAGATGCTGGACTGGACTGAGATCTGGGGGATTTGGAGCCAAGTCAACACCTTGAACTGGTTGTTGTTCCTCAAAGCTCCTGAACCATTGTTGCAGTGACAGGGAGCATTATCCTGCTGAAAGAGGCCACTGCCATTAGGGAAGACTGTTTCCATGAAGGGGGGGACTTGGTCTGAACCATGTTGAGGGAGGTGGGACGAGTCAAAGGAACATCCACATGAATGAAACAGGTAACCATGGTAACCAGGTGATCAGCGTTATTGACCACCTGTCATAATGTTGTGGCTGATCAGTGTATTTAGATGTGCGTGTGCATAGAGAATCATAGTCATAATCTTTTTAGAGATCATGTGTTCACGTTGGGGAAAAGACAAAATATGAAAAGTGTCAGAGAAAGAAAACAGGATCTGAGCATCAGAGGCTCACAACAGGAGCCTTTTAAGTCAATATGGTCATTATGGTCCTGTGGTTCACTATCGTCCATTGGTTTCACTAGAATCAAGTCTGAACCCCTTAAACAGCAGGAACCTTAATTTGAGTCCCCACAAGGATACAAAAACTCCCCAGCCTTTCAAGTCAGAGATCATCAACATTCGATCTGAATTTCCCTATCACACACACACTCACACACACACACACAGACACACACACACACACACACACACAGACACTCACACACACAGACACTCACACACACTCACACACACACACTCACACACACACACACACACACACAGACACTCACACACACACACACAGTCCTTTCAAGTCAGGGATTAACATTTGATCTCACACACACATACACACAATCATGCCTCTGTGACTTCAGAGGACATTACATTGACATACATTAATTTCCTGGAGACTTCCACTATTTACTCTAACTCTGAACTTAACCTTAAAACAGGTCTTCACCTTAAAATGTAATGATTTACTTTCAGGGAATTCATTTTTGTCCCCTTAAGGAAAACAAGTCCCCACGTGACTGTTCAAGCACATAGGTCCCCACTTGACACAGAGGTCAGGAGTTTTTTTCATGCATCACCCGCAGATCCTGTGTCTCACACATTGTGTTGCTGCTGGTTATGTTAGTGAGACTAAGAAATGCTGATTTATTCCTCTGCAGTGGCAGTAAATGCAACACACAGGGGCCCACGACAACTGTGCTGCAGTCAGAGCTTAATAGGTATCTAGAGCTGAAGGAATGGTAATGTTAACTGTGATATATCACACTGTTGGGCTATGGCTGCATACTGCCCCTGCCCCACAGACAGGAAGCCTGCAAATGTGCTTGCAGTAACTGCTGGTGGTGAAACTGGGTGGACTAACAAATGCATTGTCCTCATTAATAGTTCACACTTTACCACCAAGTCTGTGGCTCTGAGCTCCAGAACCATATCTTCCTAGTGAAGACGCAAATAAATAAAAAAACACAAATGTGTCGTTTAATTTTTTGTCACGTCTCAACAGGAAAAAAACACGAGCTGCTTATTAGCAAACAAACGGGATTGATAAATTTGTTGGGGACTACTTTAGGTGTGGATTAATATACATCACTGGTTAGGGTTAGAGGATGGAGATGAAAGGCAATTAGATCTTGTCGAACATCGTTCATTATGAAATATAATTGAAAATGTAAATACATCACATTAACTGCTCATCATCTGGTGTCAAGTGTGTGTGTGTGTGTGTTAATGATCTTCTCCCTCATGGTCTCACTGTTCTCTGTTGCTCCATCCTTCAGGTTTCCATGACGATGATGCTGTCGCCGAAGCTCCTCCTCCTCGAGCGCTCATAGAAAACGACACGTGAGGAAAATGAGAAAAAATAAGGGATGAACAGATGAAGTGAAGGAGGACATCAAAAGGCTACTGTATGTTTCTACACTAGAGAGACTGACAAATATAAAAACTCATGAAAACTATTTAGGTCCAAAGGAAAAGATTTTCTTTCTTTTCTTTGGTTGAAATATAAAATGAATAGGTAAACGTTGCATCATCGTACCAGCTGTTGGTCGAGCTTCCTTCCTGCATCAGGCATTGACTTGGATCCTGAGTCCTGTTGTTATTCATCATTCATCTCCAAACAAAGCTCAGTGTCTTAAATGGTGTTTTTAATTGCCTCTGGCTCGAGAGGCCATGATGTGAGGGGGTGGGCGATGCTGTTTTCCATAGTCGTTGGCTCATATTAGCAGAAGTTCATATTTCTTGAAGAGGAGCGTGACCATGGTGACCACGAACTGATGGACCCGTTGCAGGATGGTGTCATTAACCAAACCTGGTACAAAAAATGGTCAATTAAGAATAGAGGGGTTGTAAAAATGTTAGAAGGTTTCTGTCATTTTCTGTCAGTTGGTGTTTGATTCTCGTCAAGTTTGTTGCTTTAGCGTTGAGTAAGGACCTGAAAAGAAGACTGTAGGAGAGAAGAGACAAACAGGGAGGAGAAGGAGGAGAAACCTGAGGGAGGGAGAGGAAGAGCAGGAAACGAGGAGTATAAATTAGGACTCGTTGCGTAACAGGATTATTTGTGGTGAAGCGCAAGGAGCTAACGACGAGAGCGAGCGCAAGATTGTCGTAAGGAGCAGAGATCAGATCCTCTTTGATGTACATACACTCCACTTCATCAGCTAAAGCAGCCTTTCCACATACGCACACAGCCAACACACACATATACACATCTACACTCAGCAGCCTCCCTGCATGTTGCAGTCAGGCAGTAGATTAAAGTGCTGCACCACCTGTGGAGAAGCATCAGACCTTTATTTTCTTTGTGTCTCTTCAGGGAAACGACGTGTTGCTTCACATCAGGAACCTGGAGCCACTTTTCAAAGACGTGTGGACGCTTCCTGACGCTCAGGGGCTGTTTTATTAAAGTCTGCCAATCAGAGTCAAGAATGCATTAGATTAGATTGCATTCATCTTCATTAGTCAGAATAAAGTTTAATTTCCCCAACATGTGACTGTTTCCTCCAATCAGAATGAAGACTCTTAAATCCTCCAGTTGCATAGACTGTTTCGAAACTTGGACCTGGACTCTGAGTCTGAAAAGTGAAGTCATTGCTGAATCTTCTAATGACCATCAGGAGGCAACTCAGTTTGTATTGAAGTCTATAGGAAAGTGGCCCCGCTTCCCCACTTCTATGTTGCCTTCAAGGCAAAACCCAGGGCTTCAAATACAGATTGTATTGAAGTCTATGGGAAAATGTCCCTACTTCTCCTTGATTTATTAGCTCAGTAAACGTTTTCCTAATGAGTTTATGGTCTCAGTCTCTAGTTTCAAGTCTTCAATACAACATGATGTTCATTTTTTAAATGATGGTCCATTTAGAGGAAAAAAGACCAGAAAGGAGGGAATTGATTAGGGGGCGTGGCTACTGTGTGATTGACAGACTGTACCACCCAATCAGGATAGAGTACAGAGCAGGTCAGCTCCACCCCTCACTCCTCCTCAGCTCCACCTTCTCCTCCAAATATGGTTTCTACTAGTTTCAAAAAACCAAGATGGCCGACAGACAAATGACAAACTGGAGGCTTTAAAACAGCAGCTCACAGATCTTCAGCATTGATTATGTCCACTGTTATAGACAGTTTTTGTTATGCACTAACAGTATTTGAAGCCCTGGGTTTTGTCTTGAAGGCAACAGAAGCTAAACCTCCATCCAAATTTAGCACAAACGTTAACTGAATTTCCCAAAAAATTTAATTAAAAAAAAAAAGTTGCTGCCATTAAACCATCAAACCAGAAATCTATGCGGGGTGAAGCTTTGTACTTAATTCAGCTGCTTCCAGTTCAGTCCTGAATATTACATCGTTATCATGACAATAAAAAGTGCTCTGGCTGCTGTTTTGTTACAGGGTTGGATATTTTCAAGTGGGTCACTCCTTTAAATCATGACCACCAGCCACTATCACGTCTGAGCTGAGGATTCTGTTATTCTGGAGTTTTTTACTTTTAACATAAAGAGATCAAACAGAGTCAACACAAACTGTTCAATGTTAGTTTTACCTGCAACATAAACAAACTGAATTTCATTAAGCTCGGGGCTCGGAGCGTGTCCGCCCCAATTCCGTTTTCTCTCAAATAGAAATAGACTGGAAAATTAATGAAGCTGTGACATGAGAGGAAAATGTGCTCTCACACACACACACACACACACACACACACACACACACACACACACAGCCAACATGGCAGCTGGATTCTCAAGGGGCAGGATTAAAAGTAGTTAGCATTTATGAGGGTGAGGGCTTTCTTCACGACTGTCTTAATGTCACGCCTCCCACTGTGTGTGATTGTGTGTGTGGCTTCATTTTAAAGGTGTGTGACCTTATAAATTGCAGTAGGGGACTTTCCCTCTATATATATGTACACACACACACACACACACACACACACACACACACACTTGTCAGGCACTTTTCCTGATGGCAAAAGCAATTTCCACCCTCTCCCACTTAAACATCTGCACACATATACACACACACACACTTGAGCCTCTAAGCTCCCAGCTCAATGAGAAATGAGACGAATCGCGGCGCCGCTGTTCTCAAAGCAGGAAAAAGGGAGCAACAATGATGATAAACGATGTTAAACGAGTTCACTGTATGAACACACAAGGATGATTAGAGAAGGAATCTTTTTAAAATCGTTAAAGTGTTAATTCTGATTTATTACAAATCCGGTTTTTCTTTCAGCACAAATAACTTTGTGGAGGTTTGTCTGAAGATCCATATCTGCTGTTGTAGCCTGCTCCTGGTGCTAGTAACAGAAATCCAGCCTGAAGGGCTGGAGGCTTGAGATCAGTGTGCTGTATCCCACAGCATGTAATTTAAACATCAGAGGAGAAGCAGTGGAGAGAGGTTCAAGCTTCAAGAAGATCCATCACGGACGATCAGCTCAACAAACAACTTGTCCGTGGAGCTGCTCGTATCATTCAGAGTGTATATTGTGTATATTGTGTATATTGTGGGCCATCATGGTATGCCAACTGCACAGCAGCAGAGAGGGGTAAACACTGCCCAGAAAATAATTGGTTTGCCTCTGCCCTCACAGGAAGACACCTTCAGACGATGTAAAAAACATCCTGAAGGACATGACTCACCCGTCATCATCTCTTCTCTCTGCTGCCATCAGGAAGACGCCACAGGTCCTTGAGGACCCGCAAATACAGGCTCAGAAACAGCTTCACACGGTAGCCACGCCCCCTAACTCATCACCTGCTTTCTGGTCTATTTTCCTCTAAATGGACCATCATTTAAAAAATGAACATCATGTTGTATTGAAGACTTGAAACTAGAGACTGAGACCATAAACTCATTAGGAAAACGTTTACTGAGCTAATAAATCAAGGGAGAAGTAGGGACATTTTCCCATAGACTTCAATACAATCTGACTTCTTTAACAACCAGTGGAGTCGCCCCCTGATGGTCATTAGAGAGGATGAAGGTTTAAGGCTCTTCAGCACTGGCTTCACTTTACAGACCAGGTCCAGGTTTAGAGACAGTTAATGGTTTACATTTTATTAAAGATTAACGTTTTGTTAAAGAGGGTGTGGCCTCTTTGAGTGACAGGTGGCTGAACATATGTTGTCATGCACCAAAGTCTCGTTTCCACATCAAGATTTTGGATTAGCTGGGCGTTATGGGCGGAGTCAGGCACCGCCAAGATGGCAACAGTGGAGCAGCTCACTCTGAGCTTCAGAAACCTGAGGGTGACGTCCATCTTTATTTACACTTTTCTGTGATATCGACCAAAGTTTTTAATAAGGAGCCATGAAATTCTAAGTCCTCTCTCTCTGGTCTGGGTCTAGTCCCTGTTAACAGTATTTCCCATCACACTCTTGGCTCCTAATAAAAAATATAATCCAGGGAGGCAGCTCGATGGCCCCGGACTGCGGGTCCATCACAGATAAAAATGTGCTCCTTTAAAATGAAACTGACACCTTGTGTGACATGAGGGTTAGAGGAAAGATAGTTTGTGTGTTTTGTGACTGATAATTATCACAATTATGACATAATGATGTCTTTCCTTTCCTACAGAGAGCTTCACGAGATAACATTTCATGTGTCTTATCTTCAGCCTTCAAAGTAAATTAACATTTGAAAAGGTCACTTCTGTTTACTCTGATTTCCTTAAATTAATCATTGGCTCTCTATGTAATACACAGCACCAAGTGTGATAAGTTAGGACACAATTTACCGTCCATCCTAATTGCCGTTTGCTTCACGTCACCCGTCGTTACGTAACGTGGGCGTCGGTTTCTATTGCAGCTCCATTAAATGTTATTTGTGAGTCTGGATGTTTCTGTGAAGGAAGGAGAAGGAAAAAAAGGTCAAATGAGGCAGTGAAGGAGAGAAAAGAAGAAAAAAGAGATGTCACAGTTTGCAACTTCATCTGTGTGCGTTTGTGTGAGTGTGTGTTTGTATTTGTGTGCAGCACGGTGTCGTGACTCAGCACTGTTCAGTTGTTGACTGGAGAGTCGGCTGGTTGAGGACACGGTGACAGACAAACATGCTGGTGTGTGTCTTTGTGTAAGTGTGTGTGTGTTTGTGTTTGTGTGGACAGGAGGCCACTGCATCTAAAATGGGATGGAAGCTCTCGCTCTCTGTAATAACCTGGACAGAGAGCACATTGATCACATTCTGTCTCTAAACTAAGCCAACGCTGCTCATTCTCTCTGACCATCAGGGGGCGACTCCACTGGCTGTTAAAGAAGTCAGATTGTATTGAAGTCTATGGGAAAATGTCCCTACTTCTCCTTGATTTATTAGCTCAGTAAATGTTTTCCTAATGAGTTTATGGTCTCAGTCTCTAGTTTCAAGTCTTCAATACAACATGATGTTCATTTTTTAAATGATGGTCCATTTAGAGGAAAATAGACCAGAAAGCAGGGGATTGATTAGGGGGCGTGGCTACTGTGTGATTGACAGACTGTACCACCCAATCAGGATAGAGTACAGAGCAGGTCAGCTCCACCCCTCACTCCTCCTCAGCTCCACCTTCTCCTCCAAAGATGGTTTTAAAAAAACCAAGATGGCCGATGGTGAAATGACAAACTGAAGATTTCCTTCCTTTTTCAGGAGGTTAGAGCAACATGTCAACACACAACTGCAGTTTACAGATTAACACTGGATACAGATCTAAAAACACCTACCTGTGTAAATATATGTCACCATGTAAAGGTGGAATTTGCTCATGAATCTAAATGATCATGACCAGCTGTTTCTGTCTGGTTCTTTAAAATGTTAAGATACATCAAAAATCAAAAATTCACACACTTTATTAAAATATATAAAGCAACTAAACTTCCTAAGAGGTTCCTGTTTACACAATGTACAATGATCCGACATAAAAACAAACCTCCATCTTTTTATTTATCCCAACAGAGCAGAGCAAAACCTATTTCATGACTCAATAAAACTCCAAAACAAGGGACCAAAAGGTCCATAAAAACTGATGAAAACGGCAAAGAAACGCCATAAAATAAAAATTCATTTCTAAGTCTGTGTACAGGACGGCGATGGGTGACTCAGAGTCTTGCTGAAGGGCACTAGAGCAGCACAAATGTCCAGGTGTTGGAGAGAAAGAAATTTCTAAGGCTTTTAATTTGTTCACGTTAGCGGTAAAAATGTCATCAAAATAAATGTCTTGCACATTAACTGCTGATTAAAGTGATGAAGAGGAGGAAGAGACCTCAGGGAGGAAGGACTGGACTCGCAGAACCATAACAGTAATGAGCAGAAGTGAAGAGACGGAAACGTGACAAAGACTGGAGAGAGAGTTGGGATTAAACAGAGATTATGAGCAAGGATGTATGAAAAAAGAGAGAACTAGTGGGAGGCTGAAATAAATCAGAAGAGGATGAGTAGGAGGAGGAAGAGAGCAGGTTTACAGGTTCACTTTGATGGAATCTCTTTAACAGTATCCTGATGTTGTCCAGCTGCCAAAACCCAGATCAAAGAAGCTCTGAGTTAGTGGTAACGTTGATACACTCACCTACACAAGATCCATTTATTCCTGGGTACGTACCAACTTCAAGCCCTCGGTGACGTCACCCATCGGCTCCTGAGCTCAGTTTCTGCTTTGTCCGTTGGCCATCTTGGTTTTTTGAAACAGGAAGAAACCATATTTGGAGGAGAAGCCTTCATGGTCTGTTTTCCTCTAAATGGACCCTCATTTAAAAAATGAACATCATGTTGTATTGAAGACTTGAAACTAGAGACTGAGACCATAAACTCATTAGGAAAACGTTTACTGAGCTAATAAATCAAGGGAGAAGTTGGCTTCACTTTACAAACCTTTCCAGTCAAAATATTCAAATCAATAATAATAACAGTTGTAGATTAATTAATAATAAATATAAAGGGAATTGAGGACTATTTCCAGCTGCAGTGAGTATCTGGGGCAGCAGGACAATGTGTGCGATCGTGACATGAAGGAACAACTCGTCCAGGCTATAACTGTTGTAAATGTTTTTCATAACTGTGTTGGTTTTGGTCTTTAACTATATTTTCGACCACGTGTCTTTAACCTTGACGAAGTGTGTTGAGATAAAAATTCAAAACCTATGAAATTAAATCTGATTACAGTTCCAGTGCGACCTTCCCCACACTGATGGGTCATCTTTTCATCTTTTCATCTTTCCCACATACACACACTTTATAAAAGATATGATTATCTTCCCTACTGCATCGATATCCATTCAGCTCACGCTTACATGACACTAGACTGTGTGGAGGCTGCAGAAATATTCATTTTTAAACATTTTTATTTTTATTATTTGTGTGTTTTAATGATTTTCACTCATTTGAAATTTAATCTATGTTTAGTGCAGAACACATAAAAATGTAATTAAATTTATTTGGTCCATGCCAAACTAATTATAGGTTGATTCATTTCTAAACACATTTATCAATAAATTGAAATTTACAATTCAAAGGTAAAGATAATTCATGTTGAATGAAATGTTGTCAATAATATCATTCATTTCTAAAACTACTGAATATCTCATCTTCTTTTTTGTTTTTTTTTTTTGTTTTTTTTTTGCTTGAATTGTAATCGAATGAATCATTGATGTAAAACTAAAGCTGAGTGAAGAAAACTGAAAGTAACTCCTCCTCAGCTCCACCTTCTCCTCCAAAGATGGTTTCTACTAATTTCAATTAATTAGATCTAGATTTAGATTTGATATCAAATATTTACACATTTAAATGCTGATTAAAGAAGAACCTGCTGTTTATTCACAAAGGGTCTGATACCAAAATTAACCTTTTCCATCCTAGAAATATGCTCTGACATCAAACTGCAGAAAATATGCTAACTGGATGTAAAATAGAAGAAAACAAACACTGATTTTAAAAAACCCTTATGAGATGCATCTGTGCCAGTTTCCAGGACAATGTGACCTCATGGCGCCGCTCATCGTCCTCCTCAACCATCGCTCCTTCATCTCCTTCTCTCTGTCACATGTAATTACAACTCTAATTTAAATTTCTGAGGGTTTCTCTGCTCATCCTTCACTTTCTGTCGCTACATTAAAGGCCACATGATGAACAGACGCACGCTTCCTTCTCTCTATCTCCTTACATCGTCCCGCCCATCTCCTCCATAACGAGCTGAACTATAGATCCTATAGATCAGCGAAGTCTACATCGGTGTTCTGACGCCCATAAAACCATGAAGAGGTAGAAAGAGTGATGATCCTCTTGTAGTTGTCAATGCAGGAAGTAAATCTTGCAATTAGGACACAAGTAGGAGAGATAATGAGGATGAATAATTAAGATGTAGGGCCACGATGGAGGATGTAAACAAGAGGGTCTATGTGTTTAACTGACCTTTATAGCCCTTTATAGTATTCTGAGGTGAAACAGGTGAGAGTTCCTCAAACAAACAGCGAAGTATCGTCAGCAGAAAGATGCAGAATCTACAAATTTATCTTTGCTGATTTATTTCACTTTAAATCTGTTTATACAAAAAGATCTTTCAGTATAAACATGAAGCAACATCATAACAACAAGCTTTTATGATGTTTCTGACACAATTCAATAATATTTCATCATGATTATTTAATAATCATTTTTAATATGTTATATATTGAACGTGTTTATAATAAGGCTCTAAATGAAAACAGTGACTATTATGAATGTTAGTTCTTAATGTTAATTTTTTTGTAATTAAGAAATCAACCATTGGGGAATGAGTGAGAATCTTTAAAATTAAAGAGTTTCTCCATTAACGCACACATACACCCACATACATCCATAATGTATGTTATATACTCTGCTGTATCTGTTCTTAATGTTCCAGCAGCTGCAGCAGCAGGATGTAATGTCTGTTCAGCTCACAGCTGCAGCTGAAGATAACAGTTATTTATGAAACCTAAGTTCATTGTCTTCATTTTCATTTCCAGCCGGAGACATTTCACCGTTACCGGGGATTAAACGTGTCTCTAACGTGTCTTTCTTTGTCGTCAACTTCTTGCCTTTTTTTGTGTGTGAAACATCCTCAGGTTTAAGTATCGTAGTTACTACAAAGTCATCCAGAAATGAACCTGGGGAAATTGGGGCTTGTTATTGCCTCTGATTTCCTGATTCAATACGACTTGAATATTGAGATTTTTCCATTACAATAGCAGTCGACAGCATTGATATAAAGAAATGTTTAACATGTTATATTAAGGCAAAATCAAGTATCGAGAAACAGCTGGAAAATCACAAAATCTCAAAATCAAATTGTTTTTGACCCCTCTGGTCTTCTGTAGTTATGTAATGTTGAAAAGAAAAAGAAAGAAATGATGCATCATTAATTCCACTGTAATCAAACTGTATGTTGCTTCACAACCTACCGACCTTCCAGTGTTTGTAATGACAACGATGAAGTGCAGCAGCAGAGGACCCACAACTCGCCCTGCAGCCTGGAAAAAAGCACTTTAACATCAAATACACACATTAAAGAACGGCAAACATTGTGCTGAAGATGAAATTATGAGGACGCTCTTGTGCACAGATGTTGGAGGGTTCAGTAAATCTCTGAAGCTTCAGCCCTGTGATTCCCACAACAGCAGGTCTGATCCCTCTCTGTGGCCCTGGGCCCTCAGCCGTGGAAATAAATTTATCAAAGAGCTCACAGGCTGAAAAGTGCTTTAAAAGACACGGCTGTAATTTAAGCTCCTACAAGACCTTGAATGCATTGGAAGGCTCTTTTTTTTCTAATTCACTAACTTTTAAGGGGTTCTGGACTGGAAGTCTGGGGCTGGAGGGTTTGGATTATTCAAATCCTCCCTCAGATCTGTGTAAACTGATAGAAGATCCGGTTCATCCTGCAGCTGCTGAGTCCTGAGTGTGTTCCCACTGGAAAATGACCAAACCACTGTCACACCCATCAGCAGGATCCAGGGGATCGATACCAGGCCAATGGATCCAGCTGAAATTTTCGGCTGAGATTTAATGGTAAATCGTGCCCTGAATTAGAAAATGCTACTAAATCTGATCTGAAGATTGAATATGGCTCTAAATGATTTAAACTGTTCAGTCTTGATTATTTCCATAAACAGGTAAAACATTAGGTGCTGAAGGTACAAATACATGTTTCATGAGCATGTTTGATTTTCCTGCGCTAAACCTCAATGTCGTCCTTCAGTAAATATCGACACAAGCAATTTGACTTTTAGTACCTGAGATTTGACCCAGTAAATACTAATGTTTCACATAAATCTAAATCCTCGCCATCGTGATATAAGCAGCATCTTCAGCCTCAGTATCTTCAGGCTGAGGAGCTGATGTATGACTCTACCAGTGGTTTAAGAAAGGATCCTGATCCATTGGCTGTAAATTGATCAATGAAGGAAATATAATTGGTTGATGCTTCTTGAGTATTGATCTGTGTGCGACGTATCAGAGAAGTCAAGACAAATCGATCTTTAAAACCAGCAGAAACCATTTTTGGAGGAGAAGGTGGAGCTGAGGAGGAGTGAGGGGTGGAGCTGACCTGCTCTGTACTCTATCCTGATTGGGTGGTTCAGTCTGTCAATCACACCGTAGCCACGCCCCCTAACTCATCCCCTGCTTTCTGGTCTATTTTCCTCTAAATGGACCATCATTTAAAAAATGAACTTGACCAAGTTGTTTTTACTGAACCAAACTTTAACTGCAGAGTTGTTCAACAATTAAAGTGGTTTCTTCTTCAACAGCCACTGCGATCGTCCTGATGTCAGACCACACAGAGCTCACAGTTTACAGGATATGAAACACCTGTAGTCTGCTTGGAAACAGAAAACAGAGGACGCTGTTGTCAAACAGTCAAACTGACAAACTGTCTTTTGGACTGTTGAGGACAACTAGATAACTAACTAACCCTGTAAACTGTCACGTCACCAAGCTGATACTTTTTTAGTTTGTGATCAAGCCCCTTGAAACTCATCAAAAACTCCAAGGTGCTTCCTTCAGAGAGAGAGATTAGAAGAAGACTTCCCTTTGTTTCTCTCTCCACACTCACATTTACTTCCTCTCTGTTGTCTCTCTCCAGATGATTTGCAGCCACAACATGTTGGAAATGAAACTGAGTCCTGCTGCTGGAGGCTGATATCAGAGCTGCACAGCGATCTGTCCACTGCAGGCTGGACTTTTATATCAAACCTTTATTTATAGAGGCTGAGCTGATGAGCGTGTCAGCCCTGCCCTGCACAGCTTTTATATGTTGATACAGACGAGCTGTCCACTCAAGTCATTCCCCCAAGTTTGTGCTGCATCTGAAGGTCGACCACCGCGTCCGTCTCGTAGCTTCACCTCTTAATAAATCAAAATATTAAATGCAGATTAAACTGTTTGTCAGTTACAGGTGCAGGACATAAATTAGGTCACACACAAAACATGAACTCATCGAGTGCTGCCACTTCTGTGACATAAAAATTAAATAATATCAGGCACAGCTGTTACTTGTCAATCAAAAAAAATGATTGATCATTAATCACGAAGTGGGAATATTAATATTAAAGATTAAGATAAATATTATAATGTTTTCTCCTGTGTTTTAGAACCAACCAACTCATTAAATAACAGACATCATTCCTTATGTTTAAGATGATGCTGAACCAACCATTGTTATCTAAACTTTGGGGCTAAACTCTCAGGTAAGATTTTGTTTTTGTTTGGATCAGTGAATAAATCATTTGAATATGTTTATTTTTGTTTTTTTAAATGACCTTATGAGCCTTTTACCCTGCAGGTGCACCACAGGAAAGTGTCCTTGGGCCATTGCTGCTCTGAATATAAATGAATCACCTTCCAACACAGATGACTAAATGCAGAATTAATTTATATGCAGATGATGTAGTTTTTACCATCCAATGATAATACATCATGCCCTGTGTTATAGATACAGGTTTTCTTTTCCAAAATGTATTAGAGGTTTTCTACTACCAGGCAATCTACACATACAGAGCACCACATTTAACATGCTATTCATTTAGCATGCAGGCTAAAGTTAGCCGTCTGTGTGACTTGTTGCAAATATTTTAAATGGGGGACGTAACCTTCACTGAATATGTGTCTCTGAGTGAAGATGAATGAGAAAAGGAAACAGAAGGAAGTTAAAGAAATTATTACTGAGTCTGACGATTTTCCCTCCTTGGACCACTTCTGGTAGGTCCTGACCCCTGACCCTGTCTGTGGTCCAGTGGTTCTCCCTCCTTGGACCACTTCTGGTAGGTCCTGACCCCTGACCCTGTCTGTGGTCCAGTGGTTCTGCAGTGTTGGAGAAGCTCTGACCAGTCGTCTCATCACAGTTTGGTCAAAGTCAAAGTCCCTCTCATCCTCACACTTGACCATTTTTCCTGCTTCAACACATCAACTTCAGGACTAAATGTTCAGCTGCTGCCTGATATATGAACCACTGACAGGTAACCATGGTAACCAGGTGTATCCACCACTGGCAGGTAACCGTGGTAACCAGGTGATCAGTGTGATTGACGCCACCTGTCAGTGTCATCATGCTATGGCTGATCAGTGTCCTTTCCTTTTATGAAAATGAGCTCTGGTACAACTATTTACTGTGTTTGATTTTCATTGGTTCAGTAAAAATAAAATAAGGGTTCATTATGATGCTGTGGGGTGAAATGAGCAGAAGATAAAGGAAATGATGCATCAATAGCCAACAGACAATAATAAAAAGAAGGGAACCTGCACAGGCATCATCCCGCTGAAGAAACGTCACCTGGAGTTGACCTCAGAAGATAATTAGACATAAAAACACTGAGGACACGCTGGAACTGTAAGAACAAACGAGGAGGAGTTGGTGCAGCCTTCAGCTTAATGAAGCGAAGACGAGAGCAGCGTCTGTTTGTTTTTTCCTCACAGACCTGGAATGATTCACGCTTCAAGGCGGCAAAACTTCACATGGCAAATTTCAGTCATAACAAACCTCGAACACGATACACAGCCAAACAAACCCTCAGTCAGGATCGCCGGAGAAGACACTGGTACATTACAGAGAGTCATATATTCACCCACCGCTTGTGGGTGAAATGAAGTATTTGAGTTCATTAGACCTGCCATCAGGCTGACTGAAATCCTCCCATCAGCCATTACTGCTGAGAAAACAGACGAGGCAATTTGAAGGTTAAAAGCCAATAAATCCACTTGTGGTGTGGGCTTCCCATCAGCGATACACAAACACAGACCTTCAGGGTGGAGCCGAGGTCTTTAGTCTCATCATCCTTCCCCAAACAGACCCTTAAAGAGTAAATCCCTCATTAAGGAGCGAGGGCTCAGCATGGTCATCACCGAGAAAGTCGGGCGTAAAGGATCATGTCGCCATGTTTCACATCAGTAACTACAAAGCATGGGTAGTTTATATCACTACAGGTCCATTCACAAACCATGAATTTTAAGATTATTGTGCCTTTCACGTTGATGCGTACATGTACTCTGTCATTTCCCATAAATATGTCTTAGCCATTAAACATAGGCCATATTAGCTATTGGTAGCTACTGTTTGCACCGTGGCTGTGTTTGCACAGACAACAATGACTGGTTCACTGTGATGCTGAAGAAAACCTAAAAACTTGATAATTCTCAGGGAAGTTCTGTTCAAGTTTTTTTCTTCTGTAGTTTCTAAGCAGAGATATAGACGTTGGTCTACGATGGACATTGGACATGACCCTAGAAACTGTAAATTTGAATTGAATTAAAGCAGCAGCTGACAGACGACGGTGACGTCAGGGAGGGGTGACACTGGGTCGTGATTCAGTTTAGTAAACTTTTACCTAGAAGTAACAAAGGATCACAAAATCCACAAAACCACCTCCAACCTCAGGTTTGATTACGTCTTC
Organism: Rachycentron canadum; assembly: GCA_038496675.1. Classification (NCBI taxonomy): domain Eukaryota; kingdom Metazoa; phylum Chordata; class Actinopteri; order Carangiformes; family Rachycentridae; genus Rachycentron; species Rachycentron canadum. Next base: position 790,357 of record CM076670.1, on the reverse strand, counting down.
AGTTTGAATCCACCTGCACACTGAGCTTTAGAAACACTTTGAAATCTCTCCACACTGAGATCAAACTCATCTCATCCTGTTTTCCCAGGCGCTGCAATGTGCCGCTTCACTGGAGCATCTGGAGGCTTAAGAGTCCTGATCCATCGACGAAGGGCAGAGCATTGAAGAAGAGTCTCAGCCACGAGGATCACACACTTTTATCAATCATAGTATCAAGACTGGGGAAAACATGGGGGAGGCCAATCATGGGCCTTATTAACATTTCTGTCCTGAAAACTATTGATTCCATATTGTGGGCTTGTAGCTGATAGCTGGAAATTGGCAGTAAAATCTATCAACCTGCCACTGATTGTTATTTGAAAGGCAGAGTAAGATGTTTACTTCCCTGCAGCACAATATGATCTTAATGTACAGAAGCTGCCTTTGACAAGGTTATTAATACCAATACCAGTGTGACGATCAGCTGATTAGATTTATGGGTTTTAAAGTTCACTCAATGTTACTGTGTTTATTCACTAATTAATGTTTCAGTGTTAAGATGTTGTTGATGACATTCACTGTTTCTGTATGTTCCAAATAACCCTTTTAGACCCACATTAAGTCTTTCATTCTGTTTTTTCTTAGAAATTAAAAAAAAAATGTCTCCAAGTCTCCTCATCTTCAGACTCAGCTCAACCTCAGCTCATTATATCTGAGACTCAGTAAAGACTCTGTTCACTGTAATAGGGGATAGTAGCTCAGAGAACAAGAGGAAACTAAAAACACAGTGAATTTCTCCTTATTTTCTAGATAAAAACACTGTAAACCAGAATAACCAAAGAAAACTTCAACACAGAAAGTTCCACACATGTGTTTGTGTTGTTCTAGAGCTGATTTGAAGTTTCTCTCTTTATCTGATCTGAGTTCTGCTCATTCTTTGGAGCAGTAATGATGAAAAATCAGCTCCAAAGCCTCTAATGCTCTAAATATCTTATTGTCCATGTCTCTCTGTCTTTATTCTGTCACTACAATAAACTCAGAGCAACTTCTCCTCACTCTGAGATCAGAAAAATACAGGATTGATCCCATTGACTTTGGCTACAAGCAGCTGACAGCTAGGCCTCTGAAGGAGACACTCTGATTGGCTGTGACATCACCCACTGGAGCCAATAGGAGTGTCCCATGTAGAGACGTGACTCTAGACGTCTCTATCAAAGATGGAGGATGAGAATGGATGGATAAACACACAGAAGTAAAGCAGCAATGCTCCAGTCAAAGGCTCAGACTGATCCAGATCTGAACTAACTTCCTTCATGAGTTTATCACTGAAGTCAGTGTCACACAGGACAAATCAGGGCTTGTTAGAAAGAGCTGATTCTCTAGTTGAAGGAGAAACAAACAGCTCCTTCATCAGGAGAACGAGGCTCTGAAGACCTGATGGAGGAGGAAGAGGCTCTGAAGACCTGATGGAGGAGGCGTCTGTGCTCCTGGAGAAGGGTTTGGTGCCGTCGCTCTTCCTAAAGTAAATCCAATATGTCCACTGGCACTTTCCAAGTTGTGTAAATGTAGCCAGCTCTTATTTTTATCTGACAGATATTTACATTACATAAAAGATAAGACAGTGTGAGGGATTATGGAGTACACAAAGCTGCTCTATTTTAGCAACGTTGATACGTCAGGTATGTGGCTAAAAACCTGCTTGATGTATTGATATCAGAAAGTAAACACTCCCAGGAGACTGACGCTCATTTTAGAGACATCTGATAGAGACTCAGGGTAAATATATCCAGGGGAGTGGGTGTGTTTAACCAGCACAGATACAGCATGAGAAGAATTTGGGTCAATGAGTGGATGTTAAAAGTCAAACAGTGTTCCTTCCTGTCAGTCAGTCCAGATAAAGCAGGACCAGAGAGCTCCAGTCAGCTGGCTCTCCAAAAACATCAGAACTTGTGTTTTTGTCTCTAGGAGCTGGTGTTTATTGATGTCGCCGTCTGTTATCTTGGCAGAGCGAGTCAAAGTCACCCTGAGGAGCAGTTGTTTGGTATATTGTCGCAGCAGCACTGATGTATTCAGGACATAAAGAGCAGTCAGGACGAATCTGTTTTCCTGGCAGCAGCAGCGACGGCAGCTGTAAAGGCTCAGCCACCCAAGTCACAATCCCTCACCCTCTATCTTTTTCTTCTTCTGTTGTTACAGGTTGAGCTCGTCTCTTCACAAAAGCCTTCAGGTCCATTTATCACTGGCTCATTCTCTCCCATATCTTAAAAAATGATTCCCACCTTGCGCCTGGGATCTTATTTCTTCTCGCAGTGGCTCTGACTGGCCTGATGGATCACAGGAATATTGTCACATGACTCCCCGTTTCCATCATTGTCTGGTTTCTGGTGCTATTATCCGAGTTAAAAAGGCAGGTTAATGAGGCGAAAGCCCTTGTTTTGTGCTCCATATCACCAAATAATGGTGTAAGGGCGAAGGTCTGGGTACAAATTAGTTGCCTAATGACTAAAGGTAAAACTTTATGGCTGTTCCAGTTCACTCAAAGGGCTGAGAGAAGAGCTGAACATTCACAATATCACACAAGTTCAGAATGAAAAAAGAGGCGCAGGTGCAACCTATCGAATCCTGACGATAGGGACAGACGGGACGAAGGGGTTTTCAGAAGCTATTAAGTCACTTCAACAATCACTTTGTTTGAAGGATATTCAGTCCTTCAGAGTGAGGTTAAGCCGAAGTAATCCACAGTCCAAACTGCTTGTCGGATGGTTGGATAGTGAGAAAACGAACACGCCAACCTTCATGCCCGCTCTGCACCACGATTGGTGAGAAGGTATTCTGGGTTTGTACTTCTGTCTCAGCTCTTCTGTCACTTTTCATGTGAGTGCACAGGAGACAGTTTCTGAAAATGTTCGCCGACATGCCCGTTTTTAACTGACGTTGCTGCTCACCGCTCATGACAGCCGGCTTTTCACGCTGCGTTAGAGTGTGACCTTTCGGATCAGGTATAAACACTTGTGATGCCTGACAACACGACTTAGAGCGTAAACCCGCCATTTGAGGTTCGGTTTCAGACTCTGGATGACGACCTGCTGCCAAACTGTCCGTCAACATGGAGGTGGAGTGGGGAGCCAACGGGATATGAAATGTATGTGTCAAATCTGATAGTTCAGGTCAGGGAGGTCAAGGCCTGTGGGGGAACAATAGTCCAGATCCAGGAGACAGTTAAAGGTCCAGATTAGCTCCAAATCCCAGTGAAAAAGGAGCAGTGAGAAGACGTGGGTCTCATGCCCACAGGTAGACCCCCACCCTTACCCCACCCAGATCCAGTCCTCCCACCTAAGGATGGGTATTTCTACCTTTTAGTGACTGATAATGAGGTTTGAGGTGTTGATTCATATCAAAGACCTGCTTTTCTTCAGGTACTGAGAACTTTTCAGACAAAGTTTTCTTGTTTTTGAGGAAAAAACATTATATGAAAAGACTAAAATGCCCCATTCTGACATCTTTGAAAGGAAAAGTCAACAAAGTAAAAAATACCTGATTGGAGGTTTTATAGTTCTCTGTACTTTTAGGTGTCAGCACTTAGAAAAACAACCCGAGCAGCAAACACAGCAAATATCTACAAACCACTAGATGAGAAAGGTTTGTGCAGGTGGAATAGGAGCTTGAATGGATTTTAAAAAAAAAACAAATCTAAAGAGAAAACCTCTGTAAACACAGATCATTGACCAGGTCTGTGTTCAACTCTAATGTAGCGAGAAAAGACAACTTGAGAATGTCCTAAAGAGTTTGGACTCGTGTCTGAGACCTGGCCACGGATATTTTTCCGTTGACCTGTTGGAGGGAGAGTGGGCGACCTGAGCAGCCAGATCCTCGGGAGATTTACTGCAGAAAAGGTTTGATAATCTTGTGACTTAAAGTTTCTCTCTGCCTCAGGGAGTCTGGTCCGGTCAGAGGTTTGAAAGTGTTTCGTCAGAGCTGAGTTGGTTTCAGCAGGTCAGAAGTCAGACGCTTCTTCTTCCTCTGGGGTTTTCTGAAGGAGCAGATGCATTTTAATAGGAAGTGGAATTTATGTCTTCACAAACACAATGACACAAGCTGCATTGTGGGACTGTTTAGGAGGATCACAGGTGAATCGAGGCCTTTCTCTCAGACGGATCTGACGGTGACAACACGCGTTGTGGGTGTGGTCTGACTGATTGGCTGATGGGACACAGGTGTGTTTGGGTGTGACCTCCAACCTTCGTACCCCCTTGGTCAGAAAATACTTCAGACCTCGATGATGTTTGATGTCAGTCTCACACTGCACACATCTAAAGAAGTCACAGTCACAGCGCCACCTACTTAGAACAGGAAGTAACCCTCGAGTGAGAATCATCCTTTGATTTTCATCTCGTCTGTTGACTCATGAGCTCAGTGACAACTTTCCTGAAGATGCACATTTTCTTTAAATGGCGAACTACAAACCTTGTCTGTTGGTGGTTGTGTTGTATATTGTGTTGTATATTGTGCGTCCTGACTCCTGGTGCCTCAGGAAGCTCAAATAAAAACCATTTATTTTGGACGATCAAATGATGGATTTTGTGTAAATTGTTGCAGTTTAAGAGCCTGAGGATGGATTCAAATGAAAACACTCTCCCAGTGGAGAACGTTCCTCATTTTAGACTCATCACAATGAAAAAGGCTTTTTCTTGTGCGTTTGTGCGACCTTCAAATAATGCAGCTTTGTTTTCCACTTTGTGTTGTGCGTCTGGGGACGTTTTGTTCAGCTCGTGTTGTTTCAGAGAAACCTTTGGGTACGAGGCTTTTTTAGTTTTCCGTTCTTTAATTTGAAAAGTCGGCAGCAGCTCTTTGTTCAAACCCACAGAACTTCATTTAAATTCAAGTGTTGATCCCAAAAGTTTCCAAATGTGTGTAAAATATTCTAATTTATGGAAGGTGCAGCCGTCATAAGGAATAAAGGTTTTAACCACCTTTAAAGCAGCTTTTAAACACAGAGCCGGTGCTGAGACTTAATTATTGAAAACTGAAAATAAATTCATTAAAAGACAAAAACAAGATTTAAAAGGAGGAAAACTGGATGTTAATGAGTTCATTTACCGGTCACTGGTTTTTACTGGTCACCAACTGGTACCAGATAATCAGTAGATGCCAACTGAAGCAGGAAGAGTTGGTGCGACGGCGTCGTCCCTCTGACTGTGTGGATTGACAGTAAATCCTCTTGTCCCGGAGCAAAGGATGATGGGGGTTCAGAGTTCGTTTCTCAGATGAAGCTCCACTGGGGGGGAAATAATAAATACACTGATGTTTCAGATAGGAAGTGTCTTTACACATGTGCCATCTGTTTTTTTAAGGTTAGACTATTAGTAGAGTAACACAGTTTATTTGTTTTTAATACTTGATAAAATAACATGAATTATGAAATTTGACATTAATGTTTTATAACACAATTTATTTTTGATATAATTGATATTTCACGTCATTGAGGAATTTATTTACTTTGTGAGAAGGTGAGTTGAGGGGGTATTTCAGGACAGTGACCCTGCAGCCGTAAACACCCTGATAGTCGTGTCAGTTGAGTGTCTGGCAAATGGAGTGGAAACTCCATCTGCTGAAGTGGGGGGAGGACGCCATGGTCTGCGACGTGCACGCGGTCAAACACCGGTCACTTTGGCTCCAGTTGAAAGAGCTGAGGGCCACAACCAGGCGTGAAGCGGCGCTGGGTGACTGGCAGAAGCATAAGCATCGCCGCCGCTAACAGGACACGATGCAGGCTGCAGACGTCTGCGTCTTTCAAAGTGTTTTATAGCGGAGCGGGCGCCATGGTTGTCCACGTTAACGTGTGGAGCTTTATGGGCTCGGTGTCAGCAGGTGATGCATCGCAGAGCAGCGGCGGCCGTTTGAGTGTGAAAGATGCAGAGTGATGGTGAAATTAAAGAGTAAAAGAAAGGGAGATAATGTGCGTTGGATTTATGAGCGAGGGGAAGACGCAGCTGCGCTCCTCTGCAATTTAACTCTTCATCCCCGGCAGCGTTTGAACCATCAGATACAGGATACGGATGAAACACACATGAGAGTCCTGCAGGACAGAGTCATATCTCAACAAAAGCTCAACAGACTGACATTAAACTGTGAGCTGATATCATCCAGTGTGACCGTCACTTCCTCATGTCATTATATCAAACATCTCACGCACAAATCCACTGAGGAATCAGAGGGAAAAGACCATTCAGAACCTGCCTGAGATTTATCACATTTTTAACTTTTCTTCACTTTCACAGGAATCCAGTGACAGTGTTTGAGTCACCCATGGGTGCACTTCAAACAGGACCCGCCTGGATAATTCGGCTACTTTTCAACAATCTGTGAAAACAAACGTGGGAAAATGAGGCTCAGGAGGTGATGGATATGCCTGAGAACAGGCAGGAGGAAAAGCAACAATTCACCCACACAAAGAAAGAAAGATGCTCTTACAATACAAGGACGTGTCTCTGGGTTGGATTTAAACAACAGGAGGTTACAGCCGCTGTAATTATGCAACATAACGAGGCTTCAGATGGTGAAGGACTCTGGGTTTATTCACAGAGAACAGGTTAACGCCGCCTCCACTCATGTCTCATACCTGTGTCGACTCTCGTCGGGCCTTTGACGCTGGTTTTAAAAATAAAGACCTGGTGTGAAAAAGAGCCAGACTCATCAGAAATGACCTGCAAAGATGGAGAGAGAGAGATTTTACACATCACCCGTCAGCCCAGGACCTGGACTTCACCACCACCCCAGGTCCCTGCTGACGTCTCCCGTCCTCCACCCTCCTTCTCTCCTCACCCCAGAGGAAACATCACTGCTCCCTCCCTCCTTGTCCAGTCACCTTGCCTTCAGCTCGCTCTGTTTCTGTCTTTTCCTCTTTTGTCTCTTTGTGTTTCCAGTTACTCGACGTCCTCTCAGCGAACAGGAAGTGCATCAGCGCGGCCTGCTATTGGTCCATGGCATGAATCCATCAGGAAACAGGATGTTTCACTTTAATAAAGACCAAGACTGAACTCTCCTTTTACTGGATGTTTTCGCTGAGTTAAAGTTAGATATTTTACACACAATAAGATATTTAGAGCATTAGAGGCTTTGGAGCTGATTTTTCATCATTACTGCTCCAAAGAATGAGCAGAACTCAGATCAGATAAAGAGAGAAACTTCAAATCAGCTCTAGAACAACACAAACACATGTGTGGAACTTCCTGTCTGGATTATTTCTATAAACAGATAAAACCTCAGCTGCTGAAGGTATCTGTGTTCATTCCCTCCTTCACTGCACCAACCAAACAGAAAAGCCTGTAAATACATATTTCATGAGCATGTTTGTCCTGAGCTCAACCTCGATGTCGTCCTTCAGTATCAATACAAGCAATTTGTGACCTGAGAATCAACCCAGACTCAAATTGACTCCTTATTTTTAAGAAAACAAAGAATAAAGACGTTTTTATAGATTATGATATATACAAATCGTATTATATATTATATATAGACATTTTCTGCCACAGATTATTTTAAATATAATTTGAAACACTGATCCATGTTTCCAACCATGCATCATAAAAATGGATATTTCTTTCTTATATATTTATGAAGGAACAAAATCTTATTAATCCTATAACCTGGTTATTTTTTAGTCAGTGTTTCCTGTTGAATTTCACAGTAAAATAAAAGCTGTTATTTGATATTTAAAGAATAAATCAACATGGATCAGCTTCACTGTGAATTTACTGAGATTCATCACATTCAGGCTCCTGCTCTCGCTCTCTTTGCCTCCTGGGGGCGATCAACCAATCAGTCACACCTCACTCGTTCGTCCGTCTCTCTCTCTCTGTCCACTCATCCATCTCTCCTCCACCGACATGATGACAACCGACACTGCACGGCTGACCCACACACACCCACACACACACACACACACACACACACACACACACACACACACACACACACACACACACACACACACACACACACACACACGTCTGATCCAAAGCTGCTGAACCAATAGTTTTATTCAACATACAGATGTTGGACTTTGAGGCGGCGCGGTGGAGCAGTGGCTGTGGTGGCAGATATTTAAAACACATCATTGGTCCAAACCGGCGTCTTGTTCCCTCAGTATTTCTACAAGTCAACCTCATCTGTCTTTTCTATGAGGTTAAAGTCCTTCACGCTGTGAAGACAAGTGAAGCAACAACAGCAGCAGCTTGTTGTTGTTCTGCTCTCAAAGCTCCGACAATGTTAAATACATCAGAGTGTGACTCTGAGTCTCTGTCGTCCTGAAAGATCTTTGTCTTCAGAGACGTTCAGTAATTGTAAAAAGCTTCTTTGTGTGTTTGAATCTTTAGTGTAACTGTATTGTTCTGGTGTGTGTACAGGTCCTTTTGTGTTGTGTACAGAGTCTTATTGTTGTCGACTGAATCAGTTTCATTGTCTCATTAACTAAATCTAATAAAACAAGATAAATCTAAACACAGTCACTGCTGTGTTCATCTGTTCTTTATACCAAGAAGAAAACAGCTGGAGGCAGATTCACTTTGTTCTTAATTAAAAGACAAGTTGTTGGATGAGTTAATTATTTACATTAAAAAAACAGACATTTGTGTTGTGTTTTAGCTTCGTATCGTGACACGAGTATGTGACACGTTATATTTGTGGGTGAAGTTTCAAGTTTTCTGTAAAAATCTTGTCGTGATGTTTGACTCACTTTAATACGTAGAAATATATTTGTGAAGAACCGGGTTCGTTTTGTTTGCGTCCATTAAAATGTGCTGAATTATTAACACTTCCTGTTTGGATGGGATCAAAGATGCATCCATGAGTCTCAGTTACAGGTTTAAGGACATGGTTTCAAACTTCAATGGAGCCTTTATGGATCCAGATATAATGATCGATCAATCGATCAATCAATGTTTATGTGTAATGGCACATTTCTCACAAAGCTGTACAGAGTGCGAAAAGCAACACCTCTCCCCTTTCACACACACAAACACACAAACGCACTCCAATTTAACAACAATAACAGGAAGTGCCCTCACCTCGAACGTGAAACTCGTGGATTTAAACTGACGTTTGGGAGAGAATAAAATCTGAACTGGAAGCTGAAGTCATGTTGAAGAGATCGTCACCTGTTCTTCTCACCTCACCCTGGAGGTTCACTGACGTTTTGCTGAAGCAGAAAATAACTGGTGGTATTTTTCTTCCTTCGAAGGTTTGGAAACAGACGCCTGTGGGAGTCTGAGTCAGATAACTGCCTTTTCACAACATCATGGCAGGGTGTCAGGTTTCTGTGACAACGTGCCCGAGGGGCCCTTTTCATTCAAGATTTCTGTCAGGAGCCCCCCCCCCCCGTCCTTCACGACCGACAGTCACAACCCGTCGCCCCCGCTGAGGACTCCCCGTCCTGCTAATGATTACTGTCAAGTCATTAAATAAAAAAGGCTCCAGCGGCGCCTGGAAGCGGCGCCTGTCAGCCGGATGTGACGAGGCCGCTGATTGGTGGACGAGGACAAAGGCGGCAGTGAGTGTCTGCTCCACGGGCTCCTTGGCCCTGTCCTGGTCCAGTCGCCTCACTTCACTGAGTGAACCTCTACGACTTGGCTCTGATATTTTATCTGACGTTAACACCTCAAACATCCCATCACTGCCGAGCGCCAAGGTCGAGCTCCGGCTTAAAAAGAGCTTCAAGCTGAACTCAAATACTCACGACTGAGGGCAGGATGGAGCGGGAGGTTGACTGACGGATCCCTGCAGCAGTAACATGGACCTCGTACTGGACGTCCTGGTGAAGTTATCAAACTGAACTGAGCAGTTTTCATTACTTTGGGGAGAAAACTTGATGCTTGTGCTTCCTCCCCCCGTATCTAAAGGCTGCCTCCTTCATTGGGGCTTTGAAGGAGTTTGAATGCAGGTATAGATTATTGTAACTGTCTGTTCAGTCTGGTTCATTAAAGCTCGTCTCCCGGGGGCTGATTAAAAACTTCAGGCCTGCTTTAAAATCTTTAAATTCAGCTTTTTCCCCCACTAAACATGGGAATATCCATCAGCCTGTATTGATCGAATGAGAGGGAAAATGACACTGACAGCTGATGAATGAGTTTTCATAAAGGGCCAAAAACATGACTCTAATCAGATATAAATTCATCCTTATGGAGGAAAACAGCAGGGAGATGAAGCTCAGTGAACATTTACCATCTCATTTGCTTTTTCAACACGTTTCTTTGCCTCGAACGTCTAATTATCCGGGCCGTGATGAACCGACCGTCCAATGTCTCACTTCCACTTCTCTTTATTTTATATCTGGGAGAAACAGTTTTAAAGTCAGTCTCCATCTTCAGCCCCACACTTTGTTTCTGAACGGCCGCAAAAACAAGTCAGGTGTGTTTTCCTGTTATAAATCTTCCTGCGCACATGGATAAGCATCAGTGGCACAGACAGAAGGCCTCTCTTCATCTCCATCGCTCTCAGCTGAGGTCATCCTCCTCTCATCCATCTACCTGCTCAACCTGTTACCCAAACATGAAACATTGCTCCAGTTTACTTGTTTGTGCAGCCGCTTGTATTTCTGATTTATTTATTTTATACTGAAGCAGCTGAAGGAAGGTTCACGACTGCCAGGCTGAGTCCGTCAACAATAAATGGGATTAATTAAACCAGCAGGTGGAAACATGACGGTAATCAGTATTAATGCCAGGAAAGTGCAGGTGTGATGCTTTATTCTTTTCACCAGAGGTTTAAATCACACGATTCTTTAAAGTAAATTGTCCGTAGATGTAAATGTGGGCGTGAGAGTCTGGTGAAGTCAGCTGGGATTGGTGCAGACGGCTCCACTCAGTGTGACAGCTAACGGGACAACAGTTCAAACCAAAGGCCTTAAAACGTCATGTTTTTGTGAAGCAACATGAGCCTTTGTGTCAGAACAGTGAGGGCGGAGCAGGTGGTGAGGTGAAGCAGAACTCTTCCAGGGGCCAGATCGTCTCCCTTCGGTTCATCTTCTCTGGTCTTCCAGGATCCGGCCCCTGAATTGGGACACGGCTGGAATCACCACAGTCGTTAAAAGTCGTTTTCTCTGGTTCATGAGTCTAAACCAAGTGTTTATCAATCTGTCCCCAGGGATGAGCTGAGAATGAAAAAGGCAGCTGGGCTTTATGAGGTCACATCCGTCACTGTTTCGCCTCCAGCTTTGTTTTTAACGTTAGAAAAGTTTTCCCTGAGATGAATTATGAACATTAGGCGTACATTACTTTGTGCTTTGCTCTGCAGACAGTCTAATCTGAGCTGTGAAATGGAAGAACAGGATCCTATAATGAGCACATTTGTTTCATATGATTTCCTGAAATGTAATGACGACAAAAACTAATTTCTCTCATTTCAAAGTGAACCAGCGCTGCTTTTTATAGCACCACAGAGAAAACTAAGACGAATGGAGTCTCCTGGGGGCTTTTACCCACACAGGAGGCAGAGGATGCTCTTCATCTCCACTGGGATTCACATTTCAATATGACGCATGTCCTTCTATGTCCCATTCAGACAGCAGACACACCGTAGTGTTCAATGTGCACAGCCTGAAATATCACTCAAAACAATGGTGCCCGTCACAGTCTGGGATAAGTTAGAAGGGCAGTGCCCAGTAGGCTGATTCAGGGGAAATGACCTGCAAGACAAGGACCAAGTTGTTATGGTCGGGTCAGAGCACCTCGGGAACCATCAGGCTGGTGTGGCCGGTAGCAGTGGCGTGTACCTACCGACCTACCGACCTACGGGATATTCAGCAGCTGTGGTCGTGAGGTTTTGGCTCAGCAGTTCTCTGCAGTAGAGATGGACAAAGGCAAAAGAAATGGAGAAAAGCTTCTCCAGAAAGGGGGGAGGGGGGTGAGGGGCGCTGCAGAGCTCAAGGTACTGTATGAGGACGTACTCTTCTCAAAGATAGAATTAAATCTGGTGTCCATCATAATTAAATGTCCATAAATCCACTTAAGTTTTCTTCAGGATCACAGTAATCCAGTGGTACTTGTTCCTGGAAACAGGAACTTCGACCTATTTAATCTGAAAAAAAAAAAAAAAAGAGAGAGAGAACCACTACCTGCCTGTAGCTGACGTTACAAACCATTTAATTTTCCTGTCATCTTATTGGTTCCCATCAGTCTTATACATCAGTGTAAGCCACAAAAAGTCAGATTTCACACTGAGCTGATTAGAAACAGTAAATCATTGGAGGTGACTGGAGGTGCTTGTGGCTGTGGTTATTACTGGGGTCAGCCAGTGGAGTCTATATAAACTCCCGACCTCCTCAACAGACAGAAATCCAGCTTTGGAAGAACATTCTGGCAGCATCGAAGCGGAAACATTTCAGATTCTGACAAATCTGTCTTGGGGAAAAGGAGGCTTGGTGGACTCCTGTTGAAAGCTTCCAGTTCACCCCATACATCAGAGAAGACCAAAGCCCCTCCTCCCTCGGGACTGATGCCTCCCGGCGACTTCCAGGAGTTGGGTGGAATTGGAAGAGATCGTCTGTGATTTTAATCCCGTGCAAATCTGCCACGTGTGATTTGTACAGTAAAGGCATGTGATCAGGAAAATAAGTGAAAGCCACTGAGCTCCCGGGACGGTTTAATTCCCTAATCCCATGTGACGCATGTTCGTCCTCACCTACTGTTGTGACACCTGGATTCTACGGACGAAGGGTTTGGCAGGATTTTCTGGTGTAAACTCTAATAAAACTAGACTGGTGTGTCTGTGGGGTCATTATATTCCCCATGTGAATGTGATGCCAAACAATTACACCAAGGACCTGAGAGAAAAGGGCTTAAGACCTGATGTGAAGCCTATTTTTTATTTACAGCTCATGGACATTTGTAAATACCCTGAGGAGGAAATTAGAAAATAAGAGCCAGAGAGGAGGGAGGATATTCTTTAGCCTCAGGACAACAGGATGGTTGAAGAGAAAAAATATGGAAGACACGGGACAAACGAGTGTGGAGGATTTAGTTTCATTCCTGACTGGAAATGTCTTTCTGCTCTCCCTCCCTTTTTCAGTCATTAAATATAAAGCTCTACAGAATATCTTGGGTTGTTTCAGTATTTTCTTTGAACTGATTTCAACATTACACAACTGACACGGCTTTGAAGCAGCTCAGTTTGGTCCTTAACTGAAGTGAAAACCTAAATGTTGCCTCTGCTTTGGAGCAAAAGTTACAAACATAACTAAGGTGCTATGAATTCCTTTCAATCTGCTTCATCCCCTGCTTTCTGGTCTATTTCCCTCTAAATGGACCATCATTTAAAAAATGAACATCATGTTGTATTGAAGACTTGAAACTAGAGACTGAGACCATAAACTCATTAGGAAAACGTTTACTGAGCTAATAAATCAAGGAGAAGTAGGGACATTTTCCCATAGACTTCAATACAATCTGACTTCTTTAACAACCAGTGGAGTCGCCCCCTGATGGTCATTAGAGAGGATGAAGGTTTGAGGCTCTTCAGCATTGGCTTCACTTTGCACTTTACAGTCAGATTTCTGACCATCTTCTTCTCCAATGGCAGCTGGGGCTCGTGGGTATTGTAGTAGAAATTCTCATTTTTAAACGTAGTCCTGAATGAGTGTTTGTGTTAAGCGAGATCAAACCAAACCAAAGTATCTCTGAGCCTCAGCCTTTGATTCAGTCTGTTATTTCTACAGTAACAGAGGGTTGAGGCGTCCACAGAGACGCCTGACTGGAAAATTAACTCCCAGAGCACCAAGACTCAACAAAACAGAGGAGAAGAAGAAGAGGAAGGACAAGAGGGTTGTTTTTGTGCTGACGGAGCAGAGCAAAGTGTGGAGATAATCAGGAACCAACGAAGAAGTAGTGGTTCAGGTGCTGACAGTGTGGATCACATGGAGGATTCATCTCCAGCCTGGACACGTTTGTTCCCTCCTGCTGATTATCACACACTTTATTTTCTTAATTAGAGCCACATACACACCAGAACACCAGCGTTACAACTTCCTCCTCCTCTTCCTCCTGCTGCGTTTCCATTCCCATAATCCCATCTGTTTAACTTCTGCCCCTCCCTCCTCATCATCCTCCCTTAGGCTCAAATTCACTCATCCTCGTCATCAGTTTTCTTTCTCCTCCCTGCCTCCCTTCATCGGCCTCTCCTCACCCCTTTTCTCTGCCCTCAACATTATTCTCACTTCCTCCTTTCCTTCTCTTTTGAAGTTCATCTATCCTCCTTGTACTTGTCCTCTTCTCTCCCCATCTTCTACTCCATCAATCCACTCTCTCTCCTTCTATGTAGCTTCACCTCTTGATGACGATGAAGGGAAGAGGAAAGGAAAAGAAGAAAAAGAGTGAGGATAGGAGGAAGAAAAGGGTGAGAAGGAGGATGTAAGAAAGAAGTGGAAAAGTGAATAGAAAGAGGAGGCAGCGAAGGGGTGGGAAAAACTCCATCAGTTTCCAAACTGACCTTTTCTGCTGCTGCAGGAAGTTGAATCTTAAATCTCTGTGACGCGGCCGGCGAGACAACGGCGAGAAGGTTCACGAGTCTGGGCGTTTGTTTCAGAAAACTGCAGCTTCGTGTGAAAGTGACAATGAACTGAACCCTGAGGAGCCGACGGAGGTTCACGGCCTTCATCATCAGCATCATCATCATTAAATCTTTGAGACTGACAGAATTCAACATGTACTTTTAACTACTTTAATTCTAGGCTCAAAGATTTGAGAGTTGAAATAATTAAGATGAAGGCGAATCAAAGCTAGCACCTAGCATCTGAAGCTAACTTTGATTTGAAGTGGACTCAGGTTTAATCAGCGATGCTCCTGTGAATGGTACCAACATCCTGCAGCAGGTCGACGCTCACAGCTTCATTCAGGTGCAACGTTCATGTGCTGAGGTGTCGCGCTTCCTCTGGAGACACTGAATGAGTGAGTTGACTCAGACAGGAAGAAATTAGTTCACACACAACAGAGCCATCTCTCTCCTCACCATCACACTCATTAGTTGTGGTTTATGTAAACACACACCAGAAGACTGTCACTGAAGCAGCGGCTCTGGATGTAACGTCATCAGGGGAGTGAGAGCTGGACCTGACGGAAGAAAGCCGTTTCACCACGACGTCCATCAGGTTGTTGTTCCAGAGCTTCGTGTTGACTGAACGG
Organism: Rachycentron canadum; assembly: GCA_038496675.1. Lineage (NCBI taxonomy): Eukaryota > Metazoa > Chordata > Actinopteri > Carangiformes > Rachycentridae > Rachycentron > Rachycentron canadum. The sequence continues at coordinate 775,208 of CM076670.1, read as the reverse complement.
TGGAATCACAAACATCATTCCTCACCTTGGAAACTGGACTCGTGTTGGTTGTCTGGCCTCGACCCCCTGCTCTTCCTGGGAGATCCCAAGGCATTCCCAGGCCAGATGGGGTCTGGGAATCTGTCCGTCTCTTCCCACTGTCAAGAAAACCTCCACACAGGGACGTTGAGGATGTTCAGGAGCCCAAACCACCTGGACCGGCCGGTTTCAGAGCAGCAGCAGCAGCTTTCACCTCCTACCTGATAGCGTCCCTGGCAGCGTTGGTTGTGCGTGTCCACAGACCAGCGTTTCTCAAAGTGTGATCCGTGGGAATTAAACCGTTTTACAGCGTTGTTCTTCAGTGTCACTGACCGTTTCCTCACATAGCTCCGGCAGTCTACGGTTTGATTTACGATATACGTCAGAAATGATTAGCTGACATTAGAGAGGAAATGTGGATGAGGCTAACTGCGAGCTAACAGCGAGCTAACTGTGAGCTAACTGTGAGCTAACAGCGAGCTAACAGCGAGCTAACAGCGAGCTAACTACGAGCCAACTGTGAGCTAACAGCGAGCTAACAGCGAGCTAACAGCGAGCTAACTGCGAGCTAACAGCGAGCTAACAGCGAGCTAACTACGAGCCAACTGTGAGCTAACAGCGAGCTAACTGCGAGCTAACTGCGAGCTAACAGCGAGCTAACTGCGAGCTAACTGCGAGCTAACTACGAGCTAACTGCGAGCTAACTGCGAGCTAACTGCGAGCTAACTGCGAGCTGCTCCAGGATTGAGGAGCTAAATGTCTCCAGTTATCAGCCTGTTAACAATCAAACACAGAACCATCGACCAGAGGCTGAAGACCAAGAATCAACGGAAACCTCCGACACAACGGACGCAACAGGAAGTGATCAGTTTTTAGTTTAATGTCGTCAGCAGGACTGAGACACCACGTGTTGGTGAGGCTCAAGCCGAGGTGAGACCCTGGTTTGATTCCTGGTTTCGTTTTGACTCCGTTTTGCTTTTCTAATCTTGTGTTTCCTGTGATTTGTAGACCAGGCTCTTACTTTGAAATATTCTGTGGCTTTTTGTTCGACAAACACCAACAAACGTTCGCTGTAAATCCATTAACAGAGGTGACGTTTTATTCCAAAACACTGAATGTGTCCTTGACAGTTCATCACTTAGTGGTTGACAGCAAACTCACTTCAACAAAAACACTTTCTTTGAATCACAGGGCTGAGTTTTCCTTCCACAATCAAACTCTTCATTCTTTATTTATTTGTGACATTTGAAATAAATAAATAGGCTCATATTCATTTACACTTTTCTTTCATTTCTAGATTTTTGGTTTTGATTATGTGATGTTATCTGAATTGTTAAATAAATAGGTGTCATCTTTTAATTCTTATTTTTTCAAGATTTTCATTTGTGTCATTTAACAGATTCCAATTTCAAATTAAAAACAGGAGGAAATTAAATCCCAGTGTGATGTGCTTTGGATTTTTAATTGACTGAATATAAAGATAAAAGGGATAAATATGACCTGAATATAAAATAATCAAATTCTGTCACTTTTAAAGATAAAAAAAAATTATTTGACAATCAGAAAAAAATCTTTTTCCAGCCTGAGAATGAAATGTCTGAACAAAGTTTCAATACTTTGACTTTAAACCATCAGAGTCCAACAGTTTGGAGGATTATAAAACAAGGTGATGTAAAAATCTACAAACATTACATCGTTCAAGGCTACAAACAGTCTGAACAACAACAAGAAATCAATAAAAACAACACATGAACATGAACAAACTCTTCGTTCTCAGTTAAAACTTTCACTTTCAGAAAATGTTCATTTAACCTCGACGCTCGTCTCTGAATCGACCACTGAGACATTTGTTTACAACTATTTACAGGAATTTCTCAACCTCTGCTAAAGAAATAAACTCTCCTCCCAATTTCATCCTCCTCTGCAGCTCACCGATCAAACATCCAAAATGACTTTCAATACTTCAATTCTCTGCAAATTTTACTTTAAAATAAAGGCTTCAAATAATTTTGAAACCATAAGAAAACAAATCTGATGGGAAAAGGTGGTAAAAACTTAGACATGACCTTATTTACTAGTTACTATATAATATAGATTTATTAGTTATTTGTTATTATTATTGGGATAAAAGCTCAAATTTAAACATACTGAGCCTAAAAATACTAAAATTAAATGTAAAATACTAGATTTTTAAATGTAGAATTTAAAAAGGAAGTCTGACACTTTGACATAAATTCCCTAAAAATTTCCTTAAAAGATCCATGTAATCTCACACTGATGTGAAACAAAGATATTTAACTGATAATTTCTTTAGGACTGAAACTGACAATTGTTTTCATTATCAAATAACATGTTGATTATTATCATATTGACCTATATAGTTCCAATTTACAATGATAAATGAAAAAAAATGAGCACTGGCAAGACGTTTGGCTTTTTTTCATTATTTTTTCTTGAGAAATGACTGAAGCAACTAATCAACCTTTAAAATAGTTGCCAATTATTTTTCTGTCAGTTAATCCTCTCAGGTCCGATTTGCTTCTGCTCAACAGAAATAAACTCGTAATAGACGGATACCTATGTCGGTTTAAATGCACTAAAATTCCTCTAGAAATCAAGTTTGATTCCTGCCTCAGCTTTAAATTACACAGCTCTTTAAAGGAAATTATCAGGACAACAGAAAAACCTTCTGACACTAGACTATTTTTTCCTCCTTTAGAACAACTACAAAGATGAAGCTTCCAAATTCCTTGTTGTTCTCAGCAATATTAGGAAACTATATTAGGAAAAACACATTTAATGGTGTTCTCACTCCTTTTATCTCTGTACATCTCATCTAGTCTCAGTCACTGTGACTTAAATGAGCCTAAAACACCAACATGAAGCCGTCTGGAGGGAAAACATCAGAGGCTTTTTGTTTTTGTTGTTTAATCTTATTCGTCCTCTAAATGACCACTGTCTTAGAAACCTGGTAAAGTGCATCAGGTAAATTAGGAAACTCTTTTTTCCTGCAGTGACCACAGGCTGTGAACATCTCGGCTTCCTTGTGACTTTGGCTTTAAGGTGTTTCTTCCTCCTCACCACAAACACTCCATCAGAAGAAGAAAGAGAAACCTTCTCTTCTTCCTCTTTTTGTTGAGTGGTGGAAGGAAATGGAAATCAGACTCTAATGTAGTGGAAAAGCTTTTTCATCTCTTTCATCTCTACCCTTTCATTCTAATGCAGATTTGTAGCTGACGTGTTTTGAACAAATATTCATATTTTACCCAAAAAAAGTGACGACTGTTTTTAAAACTGACACTAATCTCACAGAAGAGCTGAATTATTGTGATGGATTTAAGTTTATTTTTAATAAAGATGAGTTTATTACTCGACAAATACAATAAAAATCCTGTAAATGTGATAGTAAAAGTGAATTTGTGGATATGGGTTGGACCCGTGTCCCTGCTGTGGCATTATGGGAGCTGAGAGAGGAAGTGTGGCTGTAGGAGCAGGAGGAGAGAGGGAGGCTGACATTTAACAGAGGTTGACAAGAGACGCTTTATCTGTTGGATTCGTACATTTTTGTGAAATCTAAACAGTGTCGTTCATCGTTGAGTTTATAAGAAGTGAATGAGAGAAGAAGCCGAGCAGCTCATCACAAACTAAATATTATCCTTCTTCCCTCCCTCCATCTCTAGCTGGGATAAAGATGTAAAATAGAGGGAGATGAAACAAACAGACGGGAGACGAGGAGTTCACTCGCCCGTCTGAGCTGCATGTCTGAAGTCAGCCAGAGGCAGCCTGTTACAAAAACACTGTGCTGGGAAATATTTGGTGGTGTAGTCATAATAAAGACAGTCCTGCCTTTGCTCCTGGCGCTCATCCTCCTCCTCCTCTTCTTCCTCCCCTGGGTTCACCTCCTCTGCTGCGCTCCATCCTCCATCACTGCCTCCTGCAACAACACATCACATCCTTACATCACTGGATGAAACGAGACGAAGAGGATGGATCAAAAATATCAAGAGAAATGAGTGATGGAGGAATGATGGAGGAGAGGAGAGGTGGAGGAGAGGAGTGATGGAGGAGGAGAGGAGAGGTGGAGGAGAGGAGTGATGGAAGAGGAGAGGAGAGGTGGAGGAGAGGAGTGATGGAGGAGGAGAGGAGAGGTGGAGGAGAGGAGTGATGGAAGAGGAGAGGAGAGGTGGAGGAGAGGAGTGATGGAGGAGGAGAGGAGANTGACTGGAAGAACCCAACACTGACTCATGCTGTGAACGGACCAGAATGCACTGCAGGTTGTTTCTAGACCAGCTGGCCCAGGTGTGAGGAACCTCAGTGTTGTATTGTTGTACTCACTGTGAGCAGTTTTAACCCTTCAGTGTCTTCGGCTCTGCTCCAGCATCAGACGTGACTCGTGCTAAATGGATTTAAGGGATGGACTCGTCTCGCCACTAAGTGACGTAATAACGAGTTAAAACGATTAAAGCTTCAAACATGACATTAAAAACAGCAGGTCACTGCTCTCACCGTCAGTAGAAAGGGGCCTGGGAGTTGAAGTACAGCCTCTGTGTTTGGGAGGCAGGGGGGGTGAGCGTGGACAGAGAGGAGAGAGGTGAGAGGGGGGAAAGGGAGGAAAGGGGGGAGAGGGGGAATGGAGAGGGAGGGGCAGGGGGAGGGGCAGGGAGGCAGGAGGGGAAGGCCCTGCCGCCGCAGGTCAGGAGCCCGGGGCTGGTGGCGGAGGGGATGGCGAGTGGAGGGGAGGTGCTGCTGGGAGAATCACAGGAAGCTCCACCCAGGAAGGAAGAGTCTGAGGAGGAGGGAGAGGAGACATGACACAGGTGAGACCGAGAGAAGGAGACAATTATGTTGTTGTCCACATAGTTTAGGCCACGTGGTTTATCAGGCCCTGCAACAGCTCTGTCCGTTAGCTAAACAAATCCCATTCACGTGTTTTAGGTATGAAGATGGTTGACAGAGGAAACATCAGAGACTCTCTCAACTCTTCGATTTGAAAATAGACAATTTCAGCACAAAAAAAATACACAATTATACTGTTTTTTTTTTTTTTTAAATGTTTTGCCAATTTGGTCATTTTGGGTGAAATGAGAAGAAAAAGAAAGAGGAGGATGAGATCCTACGACAGATAAAGGACAGAAGGGAAAAAGACAGACAGGAGATGATCAGTTCCCTCTGGAGCTGCGTGCCTGATGAAAAATAGATGCAGCGTAAGAGTTTGATTAAAAGCGTCCACCACAGGGCGGACTGCCAGCAGCCCGGGTGCTCCCCATCTTTCCTCTCCACGCTTTCAAAATAACATCTCCTGTCCAGAAAAACACTGTTAATTGCGCATGTTTGGCTGGTGGTCGCTGCCTCGGACTGCAGGGACAAGAGAGCTGCAGCCGCACAAACCTGCTTCCTGCAAGTCAATTAAGAAAAGCATTTCACTTGTGAATCATGTTTCAGGCTCCTCGTGCTCTGAAGTGACCCACTTTCTCTCTGTGGTTTTTATTTCCTTTCATTCGGATGTGAAGACTCTGAGTCTTCTAACAGCACCGAGGGTGAATTAATGCTGCACTTAAGCTTCGGGCCCCAGAGACGCAGCAGAGCTCCACTTCTGTGGTGCTTCAGACCGATGATGATGTTCAGGAGGGGGAGCTGGAGGGGCTGAACAGCAGTGAGGCATGATGGGGGATTCTTCAAGTGTCACTGGAGCAGCACAGAATTTGGTCAAACTCACAGCGACGACATGGATCAAGGACTCCAGGGAATTCAGGACAGTGGATTCACTGAGAGACAAGGTGCCTGATGGGTTTGAGAAACTACGCAGCCACAGTGAAAAACTGCAACAACAAAGCAGCAAATAATTTCTTCTGTTCTGCTCCTCTGCAGAGTCTCAGCTGGATGAAACGTTCCTCTGCCCCCCCCACACAAATAGGTTTCATAAAGCCTCAGCTGAGCGGTGACCTGAGGGGGGGGGTGCAGGTGGGGAAGTATGATGTGAAACCTTTTACATCATTGTAAGTTGAACTGGAGGACGTCGACTCAGGCTCCGGGAAATTAAAGTCTTTTTCACCATCAGATACACAACTGCCTCGGTCACTTGTGGTTGGACACAATGTGACGTCAGAAGCAGAAATATTTAGGACAGAGACGGAGGACAAACGTTGACTGGTCTCAGTCTCTAGTTTCAAGTCTTCAATACAACATGATGTTCATTTTTTAAATGATGGTCCATTTAGAGGAAAATAGACCAGAAAGCAGGGGATGAATTAGGGGGCGTGGCTACAGTGCGATTGACAGGCTGTACCATCCTATCAGGATAGAGTACTAGTAAATAATAAATAAAATAAAATGAATCCTGGGATACGAAGCATCCACCATCCACATATGAAGGAGCGTTTGAGGACAGTCCAGTTGCACCGACAGTGACACTCAGTTTTCAGCCTCTGAAGGATGAGGCCCTGAACTGGGACACAGCTCATGTCAGTGTTTCCACATCAGTCTTATAGGAGTGTACCATTTTCCTCCTGAACGTTGCTATTCCACTTCCTTCTTTATTCACCAGCAGCAGATGCAGATGTTTAAACACAGGTGATTAATATGTTTGATAGAATTCACTGGAGTTTGTTCAGACTGGGGGCCGTCGCTCTGTTTTCCAAATATCTCAGTTTGAACAGAACTCCTCAAAGCTTCCACATGTTGTTCCTGCAGCCAGGCTCGAAGAGATGCTGGCACAGGCCACGATGTGATTGGCTCAGAGGGAGATCCAGATGGCACCGGTTCAGACTCTGACAGCTGTTACAACACAGTTCAGATGAAACGCAACACAGACTGGCTGCCACGGCGCTCCCTTTGTGTCGTTTCCCCCCAGTCCTTCGTCAGCTGTCAGGTGACCTCGGCCCCTGCAGGGTGTGGGCTTATTCTCAGGTAAATGAGTCACCAAAATAAAGGTTCTATGACCATTTTAGTTTTGTTCTGTGCCGTTTCATTTCCTTTATGTGCAGCATCACAGACGTGAGACACCAGAAGAAGAGACGATAAAGTGGATCTGAATAAATGATGTTTGTTGAAAATATAATAAAAGATGAATCTGCTCCTTTGGCTTCAGGTTGCTGAGTGTTTTAAAATGTAAGATGGCAGCAGCTCATCCTACAGCTTCTATAGTCAGAGGCTTCAGCTCATTAACTCATTAACACGTCCCTGTGTGGACAGTGTAAAGTCCTGTGAACAAACATTTCACACATTTCCTAACGGCCTCAGTCACAGGTGTCGAAGTTACAGGTCTCTGCTTCGCCATCATCACCTTCATGTACTGTGTCTTTTAAAAGACAACAAACAAGGAGCTAACATGCAGGCGAGGCTGCCACTTCCTGTGTGTGTATGTGTGTGTGTGTGTGTACCCAGGTTCCACAGGGTGGTCTGTGCAGCCAGCTCTTTGGCATCATCCAGCAGCAGACACAGCTTGTCTGGGAGGTAGGTGCTTCGTGTAGATGGGATAACAACCTGCAAACACACACAAACATACAGAAAAACACACGCACAGTGAAGCAAAGTGAAGTGAAGCAAAGTGATGTGATATAAGATGAACTTAAGTGCGATAAAATGAGGTGAAGTGGGTGAAGTTTAGAAAAGGACAATAATAAGTGAAGAGATGTGAAATTACTCAGGTGAAGCTGAAATAAAGTCAGTGGAGGTGAACTGAGGTGAGGGGAAGTAACCTGAAGTGATGAATAATCTAAATTATAAAGCACTGAGGTGTCCTGGCTCTGGAAACAACACAGCCTCTTGTGAAAGGCAACACTGCACACATTAATCTCCATCTCATCGTTCTGCCTCTCATGCTTTCTTTGCAGTGTGTTGGTCTGTTTCAGATGTGTAGTTGTGCACTAGGAGCTGTGTAGACCTTGTACAGGAGCAGCAGTTTTCCATCCTGTCCTGGTGTGGAGTACAGGTGGTACTCAGGCTGGGACCAGTAGTTTTTGCGGCAGTAGAAGTCGAGCAGGCTGACGGCAGAGCCGATCTGACTCTGCTTCAGGGACAGCAGGCTGGTGGGGGAGAGGGGAGTGCCAGGAAACAGGGGGAACACACACCTGTCCAGGTCGTCTGCTGACAGAGACAGACACAGCGGTGGCACTATTACAGCGTGAAGGTATCAGAGCAGAGCTTCTGAGGGCAGTGACACCACAAAGTCCCAGAAGTCGTGACAGTTTCTGAATACAGGCCGTGAGCATTTCTCTGGTTGTAACACAGGGGATTAATTAGGGGGCGTGGCTACTGTGTGATTGACAGGCTGTAATGAGGATGGAGTACTGAGCAGGTCAGCTCCACCCCTCAAATTACAAACTGGAGGCTTCAAAATGGCAGTTTCCAAACCAATGGGTTGACACTTGATGAATAAAGAACCTAGACCTTCTTTACAGTCAGAGAACACATGGACATCCACCTTTAGACTGTATCAGACCTTTAATAAATTAATGAATTCAACCATTTTAAAAGTGTGTTTTCACTTTGTCATTATGTGCTGTTGAGTGTAAACTGAAGGGAAGAAATGGTAGTTTTCTCATTTAAAATGAACCGTGTCTGGTTTTCTCTATCTCTGAATCTGTCTCTTATCTCCACCATGTATCTAACTCCAACAGTAAATCTTAATTTCTTTTCCCTGGAGCCTCTCTCATCTATCCCTCCCTCCACACCTTTTATCTCTCTCCCTCTCTCGTACAGGCAGTGATGTAGTCTCTCTTTCTTCTCATAAATATTTTACAGTCCATTTGTGGGAGAGTTAACTTTAAAACTTTTCTCCTTTTCAGAAATGTCTTGCGAGTGTCAGGAAGCTTGACTTTTGCTTCATCACCAGATTAACGTTGCACTTGTATCAATACACGAGTGAGACCTGATAAATGTGATTTGTAATTTATGAGACAAAACCTGCTCAAAGTTGCAGGATAAAAACTGAAAAATCATCACATTAAATTAAACATTATTTTACTGGCAGACTGAAGAACAGGAAGACGTCTTTGCTTTCATTATAAAACAGCGGTGGTGCAGTTCATTAGAAAGCCTGACGAGCTCCAGTAGATTTTATTATACCTCACACTCTCCTGGGTCCAGGCAGCTCTGATTCTTTAAGTGGTCGGGCTCTAAAGAAGCTCTTCTTTTATATGAATTTGAAAAAAGGAAGTTTGAATAGTTTTGAGAGACTTTTACTGGAGATAGAAGAGAAACTCCTCAGTTAAAGCAGCTTTATACAACAGACAGCATCAGTACAGGATATTGATAAATAAATAATAATAAAGGTTTAGAAGAAAAATTAAATAAATATATACAATTATAAAATTAATTATCATATAAATAAAAACTGTGTCACTTGACCATGAAACTATAACAGAGATTGTAGTTTTTATTTTTCTGCAGAAACACAGTCCAGACTTGGCCAGTTCTGTGACTGGGCCAGTTCTGTGACTGGGCCGGTTCTGTGACTGGGCCGGTTCTGTCACTGGGCCAGTTCTGAGACTGGGCCGGTTCTGTCACTGGGCCAGTTCTGAGACTGGGCCAGTTCTGTCACTGGGCCGGTTCTTTGAGTGGGTCAGTTCTGAGACTGGGCCGGTTCTGAGACTGGGCCAGTTCTGAGACTGGGTCAGTTCTGAGACTGGGCCGGTTCTGAGACTGGGTCAGTTCTGTGACTGGGTCAGTTCTGTCACTGGCTCAGCAACATTTCATAATATTGATTTTTAAAAATGTATTGGATTTTCTTTTACACCCCCACACACACTGACCTCCTCCTCACCTTCTGCTGCTCCTGGGTAAAAGGGGCTTCCCAGGCGAGGTGGCAGGGGCAGCGGTCTCAGCGGTGTGCATCCGTCCACAGAACCTCCCATCATCCCTCCACTGTTCCTGTGATGAAGGTAGGTCCCGTTCCCTCCTCCTCCCTCTCCTCCTCCTCCAACTGCATTGTTTCCCAGGTACGCTCTGCTGTTGTACCTCCTCCCGGCCACACCCCCGTCTTTGATGCCTGCCGGTTTGGCCAGCGTCACCTCCACGGTGGCTCCATCAATCTGGGCCCCGTTCATTAAACTCAGTGCGGTGACGGCGTCGTCACGGCAGCGGTAGTGGACGAAGGCGTAGTCGGTGAGCTTCTTGACTCGCTCCACGGAGCCTGGTTTGAAGCGGGAGAACTCCTGACGAAGGGTTTCTTCACTGGTGCTCAGCATCAGGTTACGCACCTGCAGCAGAGGAGCAGGCAGGATTTCACATTTCTTCCACATTTACACAAATCTGATCGTCACAACATCATCATCACACTGAGGGGATTCACAGACTAACAGCTGTCTGCAGACGTCTGGATGACTTGCTGGCAACAGCAACACTGAAGATGAATCAGCGACAGGCTCTGAGACAGTGGATGTGAAAGACGTCTCTACAGTGGAGTTTACATTACATGATTACTGTGGCCAAAACAATTCACCATAACGATGAGAATGAATTATTGTACTGTTGGAAATTAGAAAAAACGATTATTAATAATAATCATAATAAGAACACTGTAACAGGTACAGCTACACTTCATGGACAGTGAAAAGATGAACTGATAGAAGATCCACGAAGTCAAACATCAATTTCAATAATCCCCTTTTTTTGACACTCCCAGAATAAACTATCACCCGAAAGAAAACATTTGACCATGATGACTAACAAGAGATTTGTCTTTTGTCCTGTAATACCTGCATCTGATTTTAGCGACATGTGTTTTCAGATTCACTGATCCTCAGTTAATGTATTTCACATTCATTTAATCACGATATTCTCTGAGATCTAAGGAGGGAGATGATAACAAAGGTTCCTCTACAGTCAGACTGAACACAACTTCCTAATGAACTGAACCTTTAAATAAAAGAGTCAAATAACAGCTGCTATATTAAGACTCTGATGTCCCCTGAGAATCCATGGAATTTCCTGCCTTCTTCTTCCCATTCATCACCTCTCAAATCCCCCTGCTGCCTCCAAACTAAGCCCACACTCCAGAGTTTGATGACCTGTTTCAGAGCATCTTCAAATCAGAGGAAGTTGTGCTTATTTCATCGTTGGCAGATTCACTGTTCAGCAGCACACACATTTTTTTTTTTTTAGCCCTGGGCTAAAAATACCCACCTACACACAACTGTAAGGTGCTTTTAGGTTGTATTTGTTGCCCTCAGATCACATCTGAGTCTTTCAGAGTAAAAGTCTCCACAGTAATTGATCCCCTGGAAGGCGTGCAGCTCCTGCGAGTCTCCTTCCTGCTGCCTGGTGCTCAATCACCCTTGATCTGAACAAGGGGCCTTCCCCCAAAACACTGACCTTCGACCAACGAGGGGGAGAAGTGGAGGAGGCGCGGGGCTGAATTTAAGGCTTTACAAAGTTTTTACACAGGGCTGAAGTGGGATTTCTGAGGATGAACTGCACAGCTTTAACACTGGGACTCTGTGACAGCTGTCTGAAGGTTTTCAAATCCTCCTGTGCCTCTTGTTTCCTACATTTCCTGTAAAAACCTTTCCCCTGAATTCACCTCATCACCGTCTGTTACATAATGAGCATCTTCACAGCTGATTATTTTGTGATTGGTCATTTGTTTTTAAGGATTTTAAGGAACAAAGACAGCTATAAAATCTACACACACACATATACGTACATAAAGGACTCTGACACGCTGCATGACTTCCTCGTCCACATCTCTCTCAGGCTCAGCCCAGTCCACCTGGATGGAGTGACCCCACAGCTGGAAGGTTCCTGTTGGACACAGCAGGGTCACGACCTTTTCATCACAGCCTCCACATACAGGACTCTGGTTATATTTAATAATATCAGCTCTGTGTCTGACTCTGTGTCCACTGGGGATGTCCCCATAAATTTATTTTTGGGTCCAAACCGAGTCCTCGTTGATGAAATGTGACTGACAACAGTTGTAGATCTGACACGGTATTTTTCACCAGGGCCTGGATCTGAACACTGAGGGCCCTAGTTGGTCCTGGTCCAGCTCATTACCTTACAGAGCTGATGTTAAATTTCTTCTTGTGTCACTATGGAGGAGATGTTGATCAGTTACTGAATCTTAACCCTCTAATACCCACTGAAGTGTCTCCTCCTCCAAACATCAGGTGTCTTTAGAGCCTTATTGCTCCGTGATGGTCTGAGCTGGTTTTCTTCTTAAATCAGATTTGGATCAGTCTGACCCTTTGACTCTCTTTACTGTGTGTTTATCCATCAATAACTGATGAAGTCTAACTTAATAAGGAAAATCAAAGGTATGAAAAATTGGAAACGCTTTAATGTGGGTCTTAAAGGGTTAAGAAACATTCTCAGGAGCCAAATGTTTTTTGTTTGAGAGTCAGATTTGGCCCCTGGGCAGTTAATCTATCCCGTGATGGTCGACGTCATACAGTCTGAAGTCGTTTCCGACAGTGCGATCATTTCTTCTGACCGTAGAGGAGCCCTCATGATTCTCCTACAGGCCCCTGGGAGCAGGGACTTTCATGGCATCTACAGGAGTGAAGCTTGTGGATGTAAATTGATCATTGGGGGGGCAGAGCTCACTGCTTTGTGCTTCTGCTGAACCATGTCCTGTGGGGAAACCCTGCTGTTCACAGATAAAAACATCCAGATGGAGAAAAAAGTGCTTGTGGCTGATCCACTGGAGAGAAACCTGATGAATCAATGCGCTACACTGCAGAGATGCAAAGGACCAGCGCTGCCTTACAGCAGTTCTGCTCATTGATTTACAGCAGGAGCACAGGCTGCTGCTCAGAGGTGGTGCAGATCAAACTCCAGTGCTTTGTAAAACACTGTTGTGTGACTGCATCACCCCTCCACATTGGGACCTCCCTCAACACTTCACAGCCCTTCTCACATGACTTTATTTTATCCAAAGCAACTGAAATGACATCATGTGCAAGACCTCTACATTAGTCTCTGTGTTAAAGTCTATTTCCTGCTGATGTAACTGTGTGAACTCCATCAGTGGCCAAGCAGAGGATTGTTGGGGTTAGTTTTCGCTGGGTGTCTCTAATAAAGTGGCCTCTGAGTGACTGAAGTCAAACAGTTAACAGCTGCAGTGTTTTGTGTTCTACCTCCCTCTGTTGGACAAACACAGGAGCTGCTTCAGAGTCAGTGACAACACATTGTGACACCAAATGTGTGTGTGTGTTTGTGTGTGGAGGATGTGCAGAGGACATGTAAATAAAGAACAGTCACCAGGTATGAGCTTCCTCCGGGCCATGGCTGCTGCTTTGTGAGATTCATACTCCACAAAGGCAAAACCGCGGTTTCTGCTCTTATCTGTGGAGCTGGGATACACAATCACATCCACCACGCCGTCTGTCACCTGACACACACACACACACAGTTATTAGAGGGAGGATGCTTATGCTGTGTCATCCTCTGTTGATGTTTAATCACTGAAATGAGCATATGGCGAAAAGTTTATGGACGCGAACTTGCCACATGCATATCTGACTTCAGTGAGTGACTTTAGTTATTTATTTTTTCTCACACTGTCTCCTTGAAGTTCTCCTCTTACTTTGAAAACCACTGATCTAGACTCAACTACTTCTGAACCCAACGCTGTTAAAAACCGAGCAGACGAGGACCACATTTACCTTCTTCATCTCCTCCATGATCTCGTCCTTCCTCTTGTCTTTGGGGATAGAGCCGACGAAGAGCCGGCAGTTATCCAGACTCACACACACTCCGATGAACTTTCCCAGGCGGATCTCATAGTTGTCCAGCATCTGGATGGCTCTCTGAGCTGCTTCTCTGGACAACGATCAAACATCACCAATATGTCATTGATCATAATGAATCCTAACTGGGTTTGATTCCCACTGTCCAGACTACAACCAAACCGTCTACATTCAGTAACATCAATGAGTACAGCAGGAAATGGTTTCTCTCTGACTCAGCCGTTACCTGTTGGTGTACATGACGAAGGCGTAGCCACGGTTCTCTCCACTGAACTCCATCATCAGCCTGAACTCGTAGATCCTGCCCGCTCGCTCAAACAAGGGCACCAGCTGGTCCTCGTACATGTCTCTAGGAATCTTCCCCACGAACACCTCGCAGCCTCGAGGAGGGGGTGGCCCCTCCCAACCTGAAGCACACGCACAAACAAAGACACTGACACTTCTCTTCACTCTGAGATCAGAAAAATACAGGATTGATCCCATTGACTTTGGCTACAAGCAGCTGACAGCTAGGCCTCTGAAGGAGACACTCTGATTGGCTGTGACATCACCCACTGGAGCCAATAGGAGTGTCCCGGGTAGAGACGTGAGTCTAGACGTCACTATCAAAGATGGAGGATGAGAATGGATGGATAAACACACAGAAGTAAAGCAGCAATGCTCCAGTCAAAGGCTCAGACTGATCCAGATCTGAACTAACTTCCTTCATGAGTTTATCACTGAAGTCAGTGTCACACAGGACAAATCAGGGCTTGTTAGAAAGAGCTGATTCTCTAGTTGAAGGTTTAAGATTAAGATTAAAGATGAGAAAATTACAGCTTCCCAGCACATGAAGCTGTTTGAATTTCTTTGGCGTTTCCTGGTTACATAGCCTTTCACACACACACCTGGCGGCGGTCCACCGTACTTCCTCTGGCCGTTCTCCTGCACCATGTCATAGCCTGTCTTCTCCATCAGAGCCAGCAGAGCCATCTCCTTTGCACAGGACGCCTTGAACTCGTCCTCGCCCACCAGTGGACTGACCTTCCCGGAGTTTCCCTCCATGTCTCTGTCTGACTCTCTATCTGTGATACAGAGAACAAAGTTGATGCTTTGCCTGAGTTGATACTGATTCATGTCCAAATGAACAGAAATCAAAGTAACAATCAAAAAATGTTTTATCCACTCCCAGTTTTCAGCTTCTCAAATGTGAGTGTTTGTTCAATAAACTTAACCAGACAAGAGTTAACCATGATTTATCTGTAATTTTATGAAGTCATTTTAAAACAGGATTCAGGTTTCTATCATGGAAACCTTTCTAAGGAAGTACTGACTTATGATTTATGACTTAAATATAAATAGGAAAATTAACAATAAAGTATTTACAATAATAGAAAAACAAGGCTAAGTACTGGCTATAGTAACAGCTACAAGATTAAACTGCATTTTTACCGGATTTGATCCTTTAAAATGACATGAGGTCAAACAGACTGTAGACACATCTCATATCAAATACAGACTAAAAAACTATCAAACCAAAACCTGCTGTGAGTGAAACCCTTGATTTAGCGCCACACCTCGATCCAGAGCTTTAACACCTTAGTGATAGCTAACTGAACACCTGCTGCTAACTTGTGATTTTGGCTAATGCTAAATCCGCAATCCAAACACCGATGCTAATGCTAATGTCCATTTAAACAGGCTTCAGAGACTCGCGGTCAAACGGTTCATGACTCGTTTAGCTAACGTTCGTTTACTTTCCGACCATTTCGAATAACTTCATCGACCCCGAGCGGCCCCCGGTCCCCACTTTGAGAACCAATTAGCATCATGATGTTAGCTTTCTAACCAGCGTGTCTCCGCTATTAACTTACCCGAGTCAACGCTAAGAGCTAAGGGTTAATTTAGCTAATCTTTATGCTAGCGGCTCTTAACGGTAACTTTAGCTTCCCCGCAAAACTTCGTCCAACCGTTTTCCGGTGAACTTCGCTTCGCCGAGACGAACTCACCGGCTCTGGTTTCCGCCATCTTTCCTCTGAGTGACAGGTTTTCTTCCTTCTTCACCGGGTTAAGACACCAAAACACCGACACTTCGCAGGAAACGTCCCGCTGTTCAATTAAAGCTTCGACGGAATAAATTAAAAAAAAAAAAAAAAAAAAAAAAAACTTCACCTGTCAACAACCGGCCAACTGCTGAGGTTTTGATTGACGTGAAGCTGAAGCCCTCTGAGCCAATCAGCACGGGCGGCTGGTCGCAGGAGGCGGGACAACATGAAGTGACATTAAAGAAAAGAAATTACATTAAATAACAATTTTATTCCTCTAATTGAACTAAAATTTCACAAGAAATAAGACAAAAATAAATCTAATACCATAAAAAATCTGAATAAACTTTAGAAATAATATATATAATAAAAATGAAATGAGAAATGCAATAAAATTAAATTAAATTAAAAACAGTTAAATAACGTAAAATGATAAGGTAATTATGTAAACATTGTATTAATACATGAAGTAATAACATCTAATAAAAAAAGCATAAAATAAAATTAGAATACATTTTATAGGACTAATAAAAAGTGAAATAAATGAATGTATAAGTCTATAAAATAAGAAAATACAATCAAAGAAATAAGTTTAAATAAAAAAGGAAAACTACAATAAAATCAAGTAAAATGGAATACATGAAATGAAGTAAAATTAATAAAATAAAATCTAACAAACTCAAGACTCAGAAAAATACAATCTTTATTAGACTTAGGTCATAAATTCACTTTTTCACAGATTATTCTCACATGTCCTTCAACTTTACACAACGTTAGACTTCAGCCCTGCACAGATAAGAAACCTGTGTCGTTTACGAGGCCATCCAGATGAGGAAGGGCAGCAGGACGGTCAGCAGGGTGGACCAGGTGCTCACAGCTCTCAGGTGGAGCAGCAGACACGCCCCCAGCAACGCGGTTACCTTGGCAACACGCCGGCTTAGCAACAGCTTCCTCACAGTCTTACAGAACTGATGAAGAAAAAAAGATGAGTCACATGTTTTACATCATTTTGTTTGTTTAAAAGACTTATGGCCAATACACGACACAGGAAAATCTGTTGTGTGCAGCTTTCGTGTGTGTTTTCTTTGTACATAGTTTGTGTGTTTTGTTTTATCAATGAAAACTAAATGCATGTTTTTTCTGTACCTGTTTAACATCAGAACCATGAAGAAGCACTAGGTGGAGCAGTTACACCGTCTTACTGACACAAATGAGCTTCAGGTTATAAATAAAAACTTCTTCTGTTGTCTGAGTAAAATTTACAATTCACGCTATAATTCTTCATTATAAGATTAGATAAGTCGGCACAAAGTCAAACCCTTATTGTTTTTTAATTCATTACTTTATTTTTATTTGCATCTATTTTAATGATTCTATTTATTTGGATCATTTTAATACAGTCTGTATTTTTTCATCCTGTCAACAAAGTTAAGGCTAAAGAGAAATCAAAAGTAAAAAAAGTCATGGTTGATGTGAGTTCACAGGTTATTTCTCCTTTATCTAAACTTTCATTCATTTATTGATAAGGTTTTTAATTTTGCTACCAAATGTCAGAAATAATGACTAATGCCAAGAGTCTGAATATTTTCTCGTCTATTTTAATGATTTATCTTTTGAAATTCCAAAAAATTTAAAATTTAAAGTAAAAGAAACAGAGTTAAGTGTGAAAATTAATATCTGAGAAGCTGTAACCTGCAAAATAATCAATGAAAACTACTTATTAACAACATTTAAATGATTTTTTTTATAATTATCGATCAACTTATTAGTTCATTGTCTGATTATCATGATATTTCCAGTACTGTTTAACTCTTTTACTAACTTAATTAGTTTGTAAGTTCATTAGTTGTTTCAAATCTGTTTTTCCACTCAGAGACATTTGCTGATTTGATTTGAACTAATTACCAACATCACTACAATTAGGCTTTTTTTACAAACTGATGGTATTTGACTCTTTAAGGTGGTTTACTTGGAAAAGTCAGCACTGAAATTCAGCTCCTTATTGTAAAACCTGGCATCGTTTGCTCCATCGTTTCACTCATTACGCTCCGTCAGTTTTAATCACACAATGCAATCGAGGCTCCAATGACACAACAATCTGCAGCCGAGAACAATACCACAGAAACAATGGGGCTTTTATCCACAGCCTGTTGGTGCAACAGAGAGGCTTAACCCAATTAAAGAGGGAGGCTGGTCTGATCTGTGATCAGCTTTAATTCACAGCAGGAAAGAACCTTCTGGCTGCTCAGTGTATCTGACCTTTAGTCTCAGGCCTTTATTACTGCAGCAGATACAGATACAGTGTTTTACACTGATGGGAACGAGTCCCTGGTGAACACAGACACAGACAGACACACAGGTTGTCAGATTCAGTCACACAGACTATGACTGTACTGTGTGACCCACTCTATGTTTTAGACTCAGGACTCTAAAACAGGTCTGGTCCTGGTTCTGGTTCTGGTTCTGCTGTGGGGCGTCACCTGAAAGGTCTGGAAGCTCATGACGGTGCCGTATCGACAGTACATGACGAAGTGTTCACAGTTGTACCACAGCAGACTGTAGGACACGTCGCCCTGCAGCTTCTCTGCCCGCCGGGCCACCTCCTCCCCCTGCAGCGCCGGGCGGCTGCAAACCTGGACAGAGGACGAGAAGTGACCTGTTCATTCTCTTTCTGCTTCTCATTTTATTGTTTTGTTCCAAGTTTGGCTGCAGAGAAAGTAGCTGTCTGGTCCTTGAAGCTGGTCTCGATGTCCTACTGTTGGTATATTTTATACATTTTATATATATATGTGTGTGTGTGTGTGTGTGTGTGTGTGTGTGTGTGTGTGTGTGTGTGTGTGTGTGTGTGTGTGTGTGTGTGTGTGTGCGCGTGCGTTTAACATTTGCATATTATTAAAAAACATTATTATTTGGTTTATAATTACACATTTTCACCAAAATTGTTTTGTTTTGCAAATGATTTGTTGGTCTGCCAATGGGCCAGAGTTAGATAGATAGATAGATAGATAGATAGATAGATAGATAGATAGATAGATAGATAGATAGATCCGGCCTCTGATGTGTCACCTTGTCCTTGGTGTTGATGAGTATCTCTGATCCATAAGCGAAGTCCTCCACTGAGTCCACTCTCACACTGCCACACTGAGGAAAACGCACACATAAGCCAAGATATAAAGAACCAACAGGCTCCTGTTCACATTCCTCTGGAGACAACACTGTCACTGTCATTAAACAGTCATTACAATGTCTCAATATCTAAGTAAAAAAACAGAACAAAACCTGTTGATTTTATAGTTTAACCAGAATAAAAAACAAAGTGAAGTGATAATAATTTATCTCAAACCTCAGAAAGTGAGAAACCAGATCATAACAGAAACGATCCTGACTCTCAGTAAGTGCACTGGGTCCAGTGGGAGCTTCTGTACCTTGGCCAGTACTCCCAGTAGGAGTCGGCTGTTGGTGACCATCTGCTGGATTCGACACTGGTCACTGGAGACGACGGGCATGATGTCTGGGATGAAATGAGCTACTCTGAGGGAAGGAGAGGAAAGGAGAGATGAGAGAGGACAGTGTCAGATCCTCCACTGTCATTCTGAAGCGTCTCTGACCAATCAGATCGTAGCATCATGATGTCACACTCACCTGCCGGCGCCCAGGTAGATCCCAAAGTGTGTGAACAGAGTCCTGGGCACCTCCAGCAGGTCTCCCCTCCTGAACATCAGGTCATATTTACTCTCTGTCCTCCCTCCTCTCTGTCCGTCGGCCTCCTCCTCTTTCTCTTTCTTCTTCTCCTTCTCCTTCGGCTCGTGTCTCAGCGTGGAGATGAAGAGCAGGGCGAGCAGCTGCAGAGGAAACATGGTGCGAGGCGACCAGAGGGAAGTGTGGTCGTCACCTCGGAGGCGCTTTTATCCTCAGAGTGGGAGGGGCAGGGGCAGAGGGGGGATTAGGAAATGCCACCGAGGCTGGTGGAGGCTCAGCTGTGGGTGTTTCAGAACTCAGCAGGTGGAGAAACCAATATCCAGGTTTGTCTGATCAAGAAGAAATATCAGATGATAGAAATTCCTCCAAAGGCACAAATCTTATTTTTCAGGTATTAGTCCTGTTACTGTAACCATGACGACAGAGGTACCATCACCTCAACAACTTTATCACAAACCATTGTTTTTCCCTTAATCTAACCACAGCTTTACCTCGGCAACTATAACGCCCCCTAACTCATCCCCTGCTTTCTGGTCTATTTTCCTCTAATGGACCATCATTTAAAAAATGAACATCATGTTGTATTGAAGACTTGAAACTAGAGACTGAGACCAAAAACTCAATAGGAAAACGTTTACTGAGCTAATAAATCAAAGGAGAAGTAGGGACATTTTCCCATAGACTTCAATACAATCTGACTTCTTTAACAACCAGTGGAGTCGCCCATCTCTGTCCTTTGTCTATCTCTGAATTTAGGTCTCTGTTTCTTCAGTATCACTTTATTTGTCTGACCTCCGTGTCCACGTCCTGACCTTTAATCCCTGTCAAAGTAAAAGAAAGTACAGTTGAATCTTTCAAAGGTTCAGTTTAAACTCACTCAGTCGAGTGTGTACGATGGAGAGTTGTGCTGTCGTGGTTTTGTACAGAAGAAAGAAAAAAAGCAAAGTCATTGTTGGGAAACAACAGATTGAATTGAGAAATGTCCAGACTGAGGTTTAATCCTGACGCTCGATCACTTCTCTATTGTTCTCAGGTTGTTTCTGTTTGTTTAACTCTGTTTTCCACAGAAAACAGAGTTTATTTAGTTTTTTCTCTTGTTTGTGTTGCTGTTTTATTTGCATTGTTTTCTGTTATAATTTCATCCTTTCATGATGTCATGTTGGTTGTTTTATCATAATTTCCATCGGGCTCAGTTTCTTGTTGTTGTCTTCTGTGTGGGTCCTTTGTATTCCCGCCCAAACCGTTGCCAAGCAACCTTGACAACACGTAACTTTTTTTCACATTAACCTTCAGTTTTCAGGCTGTTGGTTTTAACAGTTGTCCCATCAGCTAAATCCCAGTTCTTACATTTAACAGTCTGATCCTCAGCATCTCTTGGTGTGTTTACGCTGCCATATTATTTACATTAACACCTGTTGGAACCTTTGTTTCCCAGGAACAGGGGGACACATTTGCCAGCCGCACATGAAGGAGATCAATATTTAAAGACTAAACATAAAAATAATGATTAACAGAGATGGGCTAAAATTGTCAAACTCACATTTATCATTAAGATTTGATAAAGAATTCGTAAAATAAAATAAAAATGTGGTTTTAGGTGCAATTAGCTACATGTTTCAAGATAGCTTAGCATTTGTGAGCATTGCTATAAAGCAAATATTACTATCATCATCCACTAAATGCAAATTAAAAGAATATTTTATAGACATAAAAAGATACATAACAAATATTCTGTGCTAACATTTGCTATCAAGCATGTTAGCACATTTATTTTTCTCACATTGTGAGACGTGAGGACAATGTGTTGTGCTGATTAGCTACAATTTACTAATTAGTTGGTTAATTTGGGGAAATGCTGTGATTTATCTATCAGCAATATTATCAAATGAATCATCACACCAATGCTGTATGTTGTTATCCAGCCCATTACCCATGAGCCTTTAACCCCTTGTTTCAGTTCAGTCAATGCTCTGAGTGCGGCCTCCTGCTGTTCCCATTGTTGGCCACTAGAGGGCGACAGAGTCCAGCGTGTTTTCAGTTCAAGGGAAAAACTGTAAATAACCTGTTGATACTGAATCAACAACTTTTGATCTATAACTGTACTTTTGCTGCTGATGCTTTTATTCACTTGTGATTTATTGTATATTATTTTCTAGCTGTTGACTTTCTTCTGTTTAACCTCAAAAAGACACCGGACACATCTCAAGACTTCATCACGTCCATTCCACTTCCTTTATTTACATAAAAAACTGTCGGCTATATAAAGTGTTACAGCGTTGTAAAAAATAAATTCTGTACAAAAGTTTGTGACTGTTAGAAAAACAATCAGGTCGTAAAGAATATCTACAGATATTTACAGAAGAGCTTCAGGGGCTGAAATCAACACATTCAGATCTACAGGGTAAAGAGATTTGTTTTTAAGACCAAGTCATGGTAACAAGCTGTGGAAAAAAAGATTATTGTTGTCATCATTTGAAACCCTCTGAACTGCCATCCTGGTAGTTATATGAGGTTTTGGTTTTAGGGTTTTGTGCAGATCTGGGAACAAAGACCAAGCCTGTTATTTCAGGTATTCGACACCAACAACGTCTGATATTTCAGTCAAAACAGCAAAATTAAAGGTACTTTTCATGTGGTTTTCCTTCAGATTCAGGTTTAAAACAGGTGATATTCTCTAGGTGTTGTCGTGACCAGCTGTTTTTTATATCTTCAGTGTGCACCTCTGGGTCTCCAGCTGAGAGACGACCACATTGTGTCACCAGACCGATCCTTTAGAAGTTGAACTGAATTGGACAAAGACACAAACTCTGTGCTTTTCTGTCTTGTTGAAGAAAGATTGACAAAAAAAGTTCACATACTTGAAAATACCTGCAGCTTCAGTAAAAATGAGTAATTATTGAATGATCTTTGGTCCCTTTAACGTCATAGTTTAAAGTTGGAAAACCACGAGCCTTTAATTGTGTTAAAGTTGTCTCTGTTTCGTCACATTAAAATAATCACCGGTCAATAACAGTGTGGGTGATGCTTTTGTTCTTTGCTTTAGTCTCTTATGCCACTAAAACTAATTTTATTTGTCAGTTCAGTTCAGGTTGCTCATGCTAATGCTAACGATTCATTTCTCCTTCTTCTTCTTCTGTTCTAAACAAACAGAGACATTAAAACCAATCACTTCACGTGCAGCAGGAAAAGAGCTATGAATGGATTTAGGTTCTCTAACGTGTGAAATTGTTTCCAGACGACTACGTCTTTTCTATGAGTCTTCCAACATGGTGGCTCAGCCAGGTTGGAACCGGCAGGTGAATGGCAGACGTGGTCCTGAAGCGTCTAGCTGGCCATCCACAGGGTGAAGGGGACGAGGAGGGTGGGCAGGGCAGTGCTGGAGGATATTCCCAAACACACCATGGACAGCAGACCGAGCGACGCCGTCAGGAGGACGTTACGCTGGTCCCGGATCAGCGACTTCAGCCATTCACAAAACTGGAGTGAGAAGAATGGAAATTATTATTATTGTTGTTGTTAAAAACACATTTTGGTTTGTTTTGGTTGTGCTTGTTTAAATTAGTTTGTCATATTCAAATCTATATTTATTTTTATATATACTATACACATATAGGTCAGTAGGTTGTGTTAATAATGACGTGGTCGGTTTATGTGTCAGAATATTTGATATTGTTTAAAAAAAATAAAAAAATAAAATCACTATTTTTTCATAAATTCATTTCTTCTTCTTTTGTTTAATTTTAGTTCATTTTTTCACACTTTTTAAAACATATATACATATGTAAAAATTTGAAAATAAAATGTTAGTGTGAAAATAAATGTGCACAAATTTGTTTAGGAAAAAATGACTGTGTGTGTGTTTTATTAATTGTGTAATTTAGTGGTAGTTGATCATCCACCAGTGCGCTGTAAACAGGAAGTGCTAATAGCAATTTGCAAATTCTGCAACTTTTATTGGGGATTTTCCAAAATGTGACTATAAGGTTAAAAAATTTGTTTTTAGAGCATTATATAATTTTATTTTAATGTCCCAAAGCATTGTGGGAGCTGTAGCTCCAAAATGAAGCTCAAACAGGGATGTGAGTCAAACATGAACAGATAATTTACCCCCAAAAAAAGAAAACCTCAGACTCCTCAGACGGTCTGTCTGGTCAAAGAATATAATTGACCTGTTGTTTATTTTACCGTGGGGCCCTCTGAGGCCTCTGTCAGAGCTCCTGTTCCACGCCAACCCCCAACCCACAACCCCACCCCCCTGTAAGGGACCTGTAAGAAGCATTTTGAGTCCTCGGCTGCAGCCAGGTCAAATGTTTAGGTTGGCAATTACAGGAAGTGAAACTCAATCAGGGGAAAGTCTCTGTGCTCAGGGGGTGTGGTCAGGTGTTGGGGGTTGGGGGGTTTGATACAGAGTCTGAATGGACAAACAAGCCACGCCCCCTCACACCCCCAACATTTCACTCTTTAAAACGTCTGACACCTCTGGACCCTCACAGATGCATAAACTACAACGTGACCTTTACTGACTGTCACTGCTGATGCTTCACATTAAAAGCCCTGGACAAACACAGGGTGGCTTTTATTGTGGCGACGTCACAGGGAACTTAATTTATGCAAAGTGACTGCGGATTTTATGTTGATATTGTTCCCAAAGTCACAGACATTTCCTCCACCAGACAATTTTACCAAACAAAACAAAGATGGCCACCCATTGTAACGTAAGAAATGGGTTGAAATCAGTTATTTCCTCAGCCAGGTGGTTGGAAGAGGCTGAGGATTCTGGGAAATGAAGTGCTTTTAGTGCTGCCCTCCTTCATCAGCATCATCAGCTGCACTGACCCTGACTCTGCTGCTGGTTGGTTTCTGGCAGCCTGTTTCCAGCCTGAATGCAGCTCTTGTTCTCCAGACTTTTCCGAGGAGCGACCCACATTTTCCTCTGGTTTAAAAACAGCCTCTGTCAAGGCGAGAGGCCGAGGGAGGAGGGAGGAGGGAGGGGGGGGGAGGACG
>CM076670.1:722538-745786 GCA_038496675.1 Rachycentron canadum | reverse complement strand
AGACCAGGACCAGCCCTCGGACCAGGACCAGCCCTCAGACCAGGACCAGCTCTCGGACCAGGACCAGCCATTGGACCAGGACCAGCCCTCGGACCAGGACCAGCCCTCAGACCAGGACCAGCCCTCGGACCAGGACCAGCCATTGGACCAGGACCAGCCCTCGGACCAGGGCCGACCTTCAGACTAGGACCAGCCCCCGGACCAGGACCAGCCCTCGGACCAGGACCAGCAAAAGGACCAGGACCAGCCCTCAGACCAGGACCAGCCCTCGGACCAGGACCAGCCCTCGGACCAGGACCAGCCATCGGACCAGGACCAGCCCTCAGACCAGGACCAGCCATCGGACCAGGACCAGCCATTAGACCAGGACCAGCCCTCGGACCAGGACCAGCCCTCGGACCAGGACCAGCAAAAGGACCAGGACCAGCCCTCAGACCAGGACCAGCCCTCGGACCAGGACCAGCCCTCGGACCAGGGCCGACCTTCAGACTAGGACCAGCCCCCGGACCAGGACCAGCCCTCGGACCAGGACCAGCAAAATGACCAGGACCAGCCCTCAGACCAGGGCCGACCTTCAGACCACTTCCACCTCTGTGCGCAGACACTAGCCGCTCTCACCTGGTCGGTCTGCAGGCTCTGCGCGGTCCCGTAGCGGCAGTAGGTGACGAAGTGCTCGCAGTTGTTCCACAGCAGGCTGTAGGACACGGTGCCGACCAGCCGCTCCGCCCGCCGGGCCACCTCCTCCCCGGACAGCGGGCTCCGGCGCACCGCCCGGTCCATGGCGTTGAGCAGGACCCCGGCTCCGTACGCGAAGTCCTCCACCGAGTCCACCCGGATGCTGGCCCGCTTGGAGAGCACCCCGAGCAGCAGCCGCGTGTTGGTCACCATCTCCTGGATCTGCCGGCTGTCGGCCGTGAGCACCGGCAGGATGTCCGGAATGAGGTGCGCCACCCGGTTGTCGCCCAGGTAGATGCCGAAGTGGGTGAAGAGAGTCCGCGGGACCTCCAGCAGGTCCCCCCGCTGAAACTTCTGCGGAGCTCCGGCGGGCTGCGGGGGAGACTCATCCCGGTCACAGCGCCTGGTGAGAGGCGGGTCCCCGCGCTCTCTGCCCAGCGGAGGCAGCAGGCTGGACAGTTTAATGTGGGCGAGGAGGAAGAGTTTCTCCAGGAGGAAGGTGAGTGTGTCCAACATGTCTGCAGAAGAAGCAACTCAGAGGACAGAGGAGGGAGAGGAAATCTGTCTGACCGGAGTCTGCGCTGCTTCTCTGTCCTCCCTCTCTCCTCTCTGAGGACTTCTCCCCCTCCAGGGAAGTTTGGAGACAGAGGAGGAGGAAGAGGAGGAGGAGGACCGTGTGACGTTAGAGAGAGAGAGAGAGAGACATGGAGACAAGTTGGTCTTTATATTCTCTGGAGGAAGAATTTTAAAGGTCGATGTTAAAGGTCCATACGGTCTAAAGGTAGATGTTAAAGGTCCATACAGTCTAAAGGTAGATGTTAAAGGTCCATACAGTCTAAAGGTAGATGTTAAAGGTCCATACGGTCTAAAGGTGGATGTTAAAACCATCCATTTTGTAGGGTTCAGTTTCTCTTCAGTGTTTTTCCTGAAATCTGCTTTATTTTTACTGGATGACTCAGACAGCAGTCAGCCAATCAAAAAGAGGCTCGGATCCTCTCCTCTGATTGGCTGACTGACCTGTTGTTCCTACTACACAACTAATTTTTGGTTCTTAAAACCACAGATATTCCTTCTTATGGATATCAGCCCTTCAAAATAAAAGACTGGAGAAGCTAAGATATGGACCTTTCATATAAAACCCATTTTAGAGAGAAATTTAAACTGTGTCTTGTTGGACTCTTGTTTCTCTTCTGTTGCTGATCAGTTGGTTTTCACTGAAATGGACTGAGCTGGTTCTGGTCCTCACAAAGATAGAAATACCAGCTCACACACACACACACACACACTCACACACACACTTACAACTCTCTTACCTCAAAGCAAACCAGAGGGACTCACAATTTCCACCCAGCAACTGTGTGTGTGTGTGAGTGTGTGAGTGTGTAAGTGTGAGTGTGTGAGTTTGTGTGTGTGTGTGTGAGTGTGTGTGTGTGTGTGAGTGTGAGTGTGTGTGTGTGTGTGTGTGTGAGTGTGTAAGTGTGAGTGTGTGTGTGAGTGTGTGTGAGTGTGTGTGAGTGTGTGAGTTTGTGTGTGAGTGTGTGTGAGTGTGTGTGAGTGTGTGAGTTTGTGTGTGTGTGTGAGCGTGTGAGTTTGTGTGAGTGTGTGTGAGTGTGTGTGTGTGTGAGTGTGAGTGTGTGTGAGTGTGTGTGAGTGTGTGTGTGAGTGTGTGTGAGTTTGTGTGTGTGTGTGAGTGTGTGTGTGAGTGTGAGTGTGTGTGAGTGTGAGTGTGTGTGTGTGTGTGTGAACTGCAGCCTCAGCTCTTTGGTTTAACATGACGACAGAGTCTAAACCTCGTTCTCTGCAGTGGTTTAGAGTCCAGTTACAGTGACTCACTACCAACCTGGACCAGGCCTCAGACCAGGTCCACATTAAGACCTACAGTCCCCCAGAGTCCTGAAAGACAACAAGGTCAGAGACACGTTAATTCATCCTCCATGTTGTTTCTGCTCTGGTCTGTCATCTTGTCCAAAGGTCTCAGTTTCTGTCCAGACCACAACACAACCCTGAAGACTTCAAAATAAAACCTCCAGACCACAACACAACCCTGAAGACTTCAAAATAAAACCTCCAGACGACAACCATGGAGGTTTCAAAATAAAACCTCCAGACTACAACACAACCCTGAAGACTTCAAAATAAAACGTCCAGACGACAACCATGGAGGTTTCAAAATAAAACCTCCAGACTACAACACAACCCTGAAGACTTCAAAATAAAACGTCCAGACTACGATACGACTCTGGAGCTGGTGCAGATGAGAAACAACAGCGAAAAGAAAGACTGGAGATTTTTGGGCTTGGGCAGATAAAGAGGTGGAACCGTCACTGACCATTTTCTTCTTGAAAAGGGTCATGTGACAGGAGTGTGACGAATCAAATCATCATGGTTTCTAAAAGTCCTCTTTCCAGAGTCTTCAACCTAGACCAGGATCAGCAGTCATTACAAACGCCTTCTTTTTTTGGGGCCAGAAAACCCCAGACGACTGCGACGCTAAGTGGTCACATGGTGGTTGTTCAGCTTTTTCTGAGCATGCTCACATAAAAGGGGGCGGGGTTTGTAGCATGTGACCAATCACAAACATGGACACGAAGATGAAGACAGATACAGAAAAATAAACCCATAAACAAACAGTCTGTGTAATGTGCTCATTATAATAAAGTAAGAATATTTAATTATCGGACTGAACACTGGTCACCATGATGTACTGTAAAAAGGATTTCATCATCATCATCATCTTCATCAACTCTTCTGCACCAGCATCTTTCAGTGTGAGAACAGACTCTTCAGAATCTCAATGAAGCTGCCAACAAAGGAAACACCAGCAGCGTCTCAGCCGCCTGCAGCTTCAGCCCTCGTCCAAGAGTCTGAATGGTGCTGGAGGGACGCCACCGTCCACAGGAGGTGGAGGAGGAGGAGGAGGAGGAGGAGGAGGAGGAAGAATGAGGATAAGGCTTCTTATTTCTGTCACTCATTCATCCTCCTGCTTTTCTTCTCTTTCCTACAGAGAGGAAGAGGATTTGGGGATTAGGGGCAGATTATGGAAACAAACACACAATGAGCCTTCACCTAACACCCCCACAAACACACACACACACACACACACACACACACACACACACACACACACACACACACACACACACTGAGGCAGGGTGGTGTTGAATGACTGTAGGCGGATGAGATTTGGCTGCTGAATGTGTGTTGATTTGACCCCGACTGAGTCCGACTGGGCTTCTTAATGAGATAAAACCTGCAGATTATTACAAACAAAGGTCAAATTAACACCATCTCACAGGTGACGCTGCAGGTTGGTTTTAAATCCATTAAATAAAAACATTTTTTTACTTTCACCCCCAAACTGTAGAATTTCAATCGAGCGTTGTTTTGTTTGAACATCACAAACTTCGGCGGCAGCCGAGCTGAGGCCGGCGTTGAGAGCGACGGGCACACACAGGTACGGTGAGCCGGGAGGGAAGAACCTGGACTTTGTCCCACAGGAGTCAAGAGCTGTGACATTATTAAGGTTGTGATGTTTTCACTGATCTGTTAGTTTGTTAACACATGAAAGGAGAGAGAGAGAACGAGGTGACGGCGAGAGACTCCGAGAGAAAAGACAAGTGACAGATGAGACATAATTTATCTCCTTTTATCCTCCATGACAGAGAGAGAGAGGCTGCGAATGTGTTGCTTTACCTCTGTCAGTCTGAGCAACACAAAGACGACAACATGATGACAAACGATTCCAGAGACAACCTGCAGCTCTCACACTGATTAATGAGCACACACACAGTTCCCATGCTGTCTGCATGTGATGAATGTTAATCACATCTTTCATCTGAAGCTGTTTAAAGGAGCAGTTCACGAAAAAAACCACGTTCCCTCCTTTGTTTTCTTCACACTTCATTTCATCAAGTCCTAAAAAATAAAATCTTCTTGTGAGAAGTGAGAAAGTGTTTTTTACATTTGTGACTTTGACAAATGGAGCCTTCATGAAAGTCGTCCTGCTTCCTTCAAAGAAATGGAAAAATATAAATATTAATCAGATTTTAGACGTTTGTCTGAAATTACAACATATTTATAAAAACGGACGATCACGTTTTGTCCCAAAACAAACAAACAAATACTGAACAGTTTTCATGGGAGCTGCAGATCTTTTTCTTTCCTCAAAACAAAACAGGTTAAATTGAAATTACATTAAATCACATTAATGGAATCAACTTTTATGTCCAATAATAGAGTGTCACTGACAGCCAGTTATGTTTTGAATAAAAATGATTTATGATCTGAATCAGACATATACAATGTTTTAACTGATATAAGTCAGGCCTTTTATTGTGTAATGTCTTTGTATTGTAATTAACATTTCACTTTGATTTGTGTGGATGTTTATTTGACTCAAGTGAAGCACAGTGATTATGATCCTTATTATTCTAAACACGTTTTGTTTTGGGCGTGTTTGTTTAAATTAGTGTATTATGTTTATTATGTTTATTTATTTTTGGCCTGTTTATTTGTTTGTTACCAGTTGAATTTTTGATTTTTTTAAACAAAAATAACATAAATTAATCTTAACCACAAAAGCAAAATGTTGTTAATGAGCTGTAAAATAAGTCAGTGATTAATGATATTTTAGGAAAATGTCTGAGAATCCACATTTAAAACAAAGTACAATGAAACAACTGTTTCTTCTCTACTTCCTGTGACAAAGACATTTTACAGGTTAATAAGACACGAGGGGCCGACACAGACACACATCAACACAATTAACTTAAAATGGCAGCTTTGTTCAGAAAAATATTTTTAATCTTTTCAGTTTAGTATCTACAAAATCATACAGAAATCAACTCTATTTCAATGCATTTAGTGGTTTCCACTGTAGAAAGCAGAAGAATCAAACTTTTATCATAAAAAATAAAAACAAGGTAGAAGTAAATATTTTTTCTTCATGTTTCTTGTGATTTACATTTTTAGTCATCTAAGATTTTTAGTTCCAAGATTTTTTATAGTACCGGTTCACTCGCATGTTTAAACAGGTTTTTCAGTAACATGTGACAGAGCTTTAACCTTCAGTTTTACTCCCTTTAATAAAAATATGTTATAAAACAAGGCTTGAATCAACATGTCAGATCCTGAGAGTTCGTCACAAACTGGGAAACACTGAAGAAAAGTAGTTTTCAGATTAAATGTAGTTTTTATCTGTTGAAAAATGAATTAACTGGAAACTAAAATGATTTGACGGTTTGAAATGACCTGGTGTTCCACAGGGTTCAACCCCTGGAACTTTTGTTTTTTTAGTGTTCAACAACTCTATGTTCCAGATTAAAAAGCCTAAAAATAAAATAAAATAAATCAATAGTTAACTACTGGATGGATTATCACAAAACCTGGAAATTATATTCTTCCTCTTCTTACATTTTTCTTTCAACAGATATTGGATCTGGTTTTACCAGAGTTTGCCAAACAACTTGAACTGCTTTCCCTTCACCTTTTCATTGCTTTTGTTTCTGCTAAAATGAAGAAAAACTGTTGATGGCTCAGAGTGAATCTCATCAGCTGGATGGCTGTTGTTGCTTGTTAACACAGTCAAAATACATCATAACAACATAAGGACAAAACAAGGTATATTTTATTTATCTTAGTGTTTGGGATTCTTTTGCAGAATCAGTAACTTCTTAAAATTCATTTTTACAGAAATGCTTTTGTGTGTTTTCTTTTTTTACTTTTGCCTTTTACTGTTATCCTTTTATTTTTTGTAATTATTTATCATATTTCAATTGTTTTATTTATCTTTGTAAATCCACCTTATTTTCTTTGTAAACAGTTTTTAAAGGCACTATATAAATAATTTTCATATTATGAATGAAAAGTGCACTGGGTTTGAATTAAATTTAGGATTAAAAAAAAGAGTACAGTCAACTGTAAAAGTAGAAAACAACTGCTTTTTGTTGCAAAGTGTAAAAAACCATTGAATGAAAACTG
Source organism: Rachycentron canadum (assembly GCA_038496675.1). NCBI lineage: Eukaryota > Metazoa > Chordata > Actinopteri > Carangiformes > Rachycentridae > Rachycentron > Rachycentron canadum. Next base: position 739,132 of record CM076670.1, on the reverse strand, counting down.
CAAGATACAGTTAATTTTACAGCAACATAATAACAGCCCTGCTTCTACTTCATGACGGTTAATGTTGAAATAAAGGTGAAGAATTGAAGTTTTACTTATTGTTTGGCTTCTTATTGTTAGGCCACTAAATGGTCTGGGCCATAAACATTAACATGTTAGTGATGTTGGATGGTCTCAAACATCTGCAGGAGCCGGTCACTGAGTGGTGTTAAAACTAAAAAGGTCTTTAATTAGATAACGTGTTTTAAAAAACTGTTTTATACTGTTCCATTATTTTGCTTTTTACCTCTAATTTTATGTTTATTTCTGTTTGTTTATTTAGTGGATTTTTATAATAATTAAAATAATTAATATATGTTTTTTTAAACCTTTATTAACATTTAGAACATTACAGGCTGGAGCTGAGTTTTCATGATTACAACCCAAACACAAGTGTAAAAGTTTTCTTTGGTTATTCTGGTTTACAGTGTTTTTATTGAGAAAATGAGAAGTTATGAGTGTTCTCTGAGCTACTATCCCCTATTAGTCCCCTATGAGTCTTTACTGAGTCACAGATATAATGAGCTGAGGTTAAAGATGTGGACATTCTTAAAAAGGAACTTTATAAGGAAAAAGACTTCATGAGGCTCTAAAAGGGTTCAAAATTAGGCTCTGTCTCTTTCTATTGTTCTGAATGAGCAGCGATACCATGGGAAACATGTTGAAGTGTGATCTCATTTCATTCTGACTCCTGTTCAGAAAGTAAACTTAAACTTGGCTGAAGGAACCTGAACAAAAGACAGAAAATACTCAAACTACCTCTGGTGCTTTCTTTCCTACACTGTACTTTTAAAAACATATGAATCACATGGTCCATGTTATGTTCAGGGGCTGCAGAAAATGTTGAGCTTCTCCAATTTAACAAAAACATCTTTCCTGGGAATCTCAGTGCTGCAGTGTTGGGAAGCTGCAATATGCAGGACAGATGTGAATCCAAAGTTCAGCTCACAAACCTCAGCTACATCATTCAGATGTTAGTGTGTTTGTGTTTGTAGTGATGTTGTCCCTTGTGTCTTTTTTACATTTTCAGTTTTATGAAAACAAGGAATTTACAGCTTTGATTTTAACACCTCGCTTTTCAAATTCAACCACTTCAGTGTCGTCTTTTAAGAGCCACAGCCAAAGAGGACAGAGTTTTATTTTTCCTGTGTGACTCTACTCTTTCATTGGCCTGATTTATACTCATGCAATTTTTTTTCCATTTAATTCTGAAAGGATTTCTCATGTTGACACTTATGGTTTTATTGTGCGCAAAAATCTTTGACTGCTGTTTATTATTGGTTTGTGCCGACTGTCTAATGTGGTTCCTTTTTTGTGTTTGGAGTCAAAACACATCTCTTGTGCCACGATCACCAAATTTCCAAAGAACAAGAGGAGGTCAAAGGTCAGAGAAACAGTGGCTGAACAATTTTCCTGGAAGCCGAGGACAGTTATACGAGAGAGAAGCGCCAGGAAAATGTTAAAAACTCGCAGGGAAAGAGGAGACTTTCTGTCTTTTTCCTTATGAGAACAAACTGCAGCAGCGTGAGCAGGAAGGATCTGCGAAAGGCTGAGATGATTCAGAGGAAGTGAGTAAGATGAGTTTTCAGCCACGACAGAAGCTGTGCAGCGACTCTGACTGCAGCTCCAGCCTGTTTGCAATTAAAGATAAACAGCCTGGAAGCCAGAGAGTCGGTTTTGGTGGAAGGAGACACACATTCCTGCAGGGCGGAGAACATCGGAGCCGGGTCGCGTCGAGGTGAATGAGCCGCTGGAAACCATGCGTCCAGCCCTGTTCCTCCTGAGATCTGACTGGAGCGTCTCGCTGCCATGGTGGCTACTCTGAGGGAAACCCAAATCAGCACTCTCATTATCAGAGGGGTCAGAGGCCTGTTCCCCTCAAGCTGGTAGTTCAAGTTACGTCCACAAACATTCCCTCTATCGTCGACGTCCTCCCTCTGGGATGGAAAACCCTCTGTTACATATTGGACATGCAGCCGATGGCAGGCTGCCACACCAGAGCTTCGAGATGCTGCAGGGACTGTTGTGTTTATCTCGTGAATGAAACACGTCAACATCAACGCATCCCGACAAAACAGAACCATCCGACCTCAGGGCCGTTTAGCTGCCGTTTCCGATCTTTGTTCAATAGATGCTATAATTTCCAGTTCTTTCTGAGCACTTTGCCTCCCTTAGACTCACATTAAGGCTTTTCTGTGTTTCTGTGACTTCTGTTCACTGTAACAGGGGAGAGGAGCCCATTAAAAACAAAAAACTGTGAATTTCTCCCCATTTTCTAGATAAAAACACTGTAAACCATCATAACCAAAGAAAACTTCAACACAGACAGTTGTCCTCAAAATGTCTCCGATGTTCAGTTTACTATGAAAAGACACAATGTTTGAAGCCCCATGAAGAAGAGGTTCATAGAGTATGAGATCGATCTAAAGATGAAGGTGCAGCTACTGAAAGGACCTTCAGGTGAGTTTCCCTCGTCTGTTTGTTTCTGTGGCCAAGAATCAACTCAAGCTTTTATTAGTTTAAGCAACAATTGAAATTCCATTGAGCTAACGGCATCTACTTCTTCTTTGTTGATGTTTTTTTTTGTCCTCTACCTGATTCCAGCTGGAGCTGCAGCGGTCAGTGTTTGGAAATTCAAAGACCGGTCACCGGTTTTGTGTGAATTCGTACCTGACAACCTTGTGTTTAGGGTTTGGACTGTGGAACGTGACCTTCCCAAGAAACATTCTTCCATAAATGATCCGTTTGTGTTTCTGTTCAGGTAAAAAATATCAAATCTCACTTCCTCTTTCATTTCTTCTTCTTGTGCTTTTCATTGCTCTTGACCTCCGTCTCCGTCTCAGTCCACCAGTGATTTGAGGTCTGGCAGGCCTCTCAGCTTCAGGTCCAGCAGCATCTGACCGTAGGCTTTACCCTGAGAAAAGACACGGAAACCTTCAGAATAAAAGCACCAGTTTAACAGAAAAAACAAAAAGTAAAAAAACTGCGTCCATTCTTTCTAGATGACTGTGTGTGTTTCCACCTTAATGTGTCTGAATCCACACACTCTGAGTGTGTTTCAGCTTTATGGGTCTGAAGTGTGTTAGTTAGCACATGGAGAGTGTGTGTGTGTGTGTGTGTGTGTGTGTGTGTGTGTGTGCCTTTGATGTGCTGTGGATTCCAACAAGGCGGTAAAAAACTTTACAGGACCGTCTGAACAAGGGATGGAGAGAAATAAAGGGGGAGGGTAAGAGGGAAGAAGAAGGTGGAAAGAGCAAAAAGGAAAGTGTGAAAGGAGACAAAGGACACGTCCTCACTCAGCTGTGAAAAGAAAATGCTTCACCTCCAACTCATTCTTCATTTATTTACTGATCTCCTGTTTCTGTTTCCAGTGATTTGACTGCATCTCCACAGAGAAACGCTCACAGCCTGTATTCAGAAACTGAGCCTTACAACCAGCCCCCAGGACTTCAGGTACACCATCCAACTCTGTAGGGTTTGGTTTCTCTCAGTGTTTTACTTGAAATCTGCTATATTTCTATTGGATCACTGAGAAAACAGTCAGCCAATCAGAGGAGAGGGTCAAATCCTCTCCTCTGATTGGCTGACTGCCCCGTTCCTTGAGCTCAGAGCTCAGACTGAGAGAGGAGATGTGAAACTACACTGAGGTGGTTTTTGGTTCTTAAAACCACAAATATATCTGTGAAGTGCTGTATATCAACCCTTCAAAATAAAAGACCAGAGAAGTTATATGGACCTTTAGTATAAAACATGGACTTTTAACATGAATGCACCAAAGAGGAAAGAATGACTTCCCAACTCTGGAAGTGGAGCCTCCATGGAGGTTTAACTGTTCCTGGTGTTTCAGTGCCAATCAGACAATCAATAACTGATGATTGACAAGACAATCACAATAGTTTCCCTCCCAACACCATTATAGGACCATTTCACTGAGGTGTAATGAGACAGTAAAATAATAATGATGGTGTGTTTTTGGTCTCTTTTTAGTGGTTTTGTTTTTCTTTTTGTTCACCGTGTCTTTTCTCATGGTCATTATTCATCTATTGTCATCTCTTTGTGATCATTTGTTCCTCTTTGTGGTTTTTTTAACTGAGGCGTGTGACTCTCAAACAAGAAATGATATATAACAGTCACTTCACACACAGGCTTTCATGAAACATCCCGTGGTTCTTGTGACGTGTCAAACTGCTGTCAGATTAACAAGATGGAGCGTTAGTCTGAGAGAAGCCCAGCCCTCTAGGCCTGTGTTGAGGTGGGAGACAAGCACAGGGACGACTCCCACACATTCAGCCGCCGGGGCCTGCATGTACTGTACGCTGAGATCCAACAGGCGATGCAGGGACACGCAGCGACAGGGGAGATGATGAAAGAGGGAGAGTAAAAAGAGGAAGACGTGAGAGGTCAAAGGTCGATGGTTAGGAAAGAGTGGAATGTTAACAGTGTGTATGTGTGTGGAGGTGCTGCTGGTGTTTGTGGGGAGGCGACAGGGTTTATTTTCTTCAGTAGAAACAGTAGAAACCTGGACTTATAACTACAGTGTTTCAGGAAAAATGTCAAGTTTTAAAAACGTAAAAATATTTATTTTAAACTAAACTCAATTCACCTTCTTTGTGTCTGTGAAAAATCACCACACTTAATATTATGCAAGTGGGAGTTTGTAGTTTGTGAAACACTGAGGTTCTCATCTACATGTGAGAAATAAACAACTACAGCATCTACAGTAACTCATAGGCTCAGTCCAATAAACTGTTTTCATTACGAGGACGACTAACTGTTGGCTCATTTGTTGTTTACTTCAGTGATTAGGAAATGTTTGGTAAAACACCACCGCTGCAAATATCATTGCATTGATTCAAAAAGAATTGGAAACTCCCTGGGACTCGACTCCACACACTCGAAAATAAATGTAAGGAATTTGTAGAAAATGCTTGGATTTTAATTATGAATGAAAATGTAGTCGTAGTGATTAGTTGGTATGGAGTTTGAACTAGCGTTATGAGGACATTGCTGCATTTGTCCAGTTCTTCCAGCTCCACACAGCAGTTAGAGGGTTTTAAAGGTTTAGGTCAGGGTTGAGAGTCTACACTATTTCAATGTGTCCTCACAACTTTAGGAAGAGAGTGTGTGTGTGTGTGTGTGAGCGTGTGTGTGTGTGAGCGTGTGTGTTACCTGGGGGTCGCTGCGCAGCGACGCCACCCCTCCCCCACCCAGTGAACTCTGCAGGACGAAGTTAAGGCCGTGTATCCCCGGCAGAGTGAATCTGCAAAACCACAAAAAAAAACAACAAAAAAAACACACACCAGTAACCATGGTAACACAAACCTTCACCCTGTTGAACAAATGTGCGTGCACACACGCGCACACACACACACACACACACACACACACACACAGGTCTACAACAGCCTGGCACCATGTGTTGGTATGGCGGTTTATTGCACACACTCACACGTAAATGTGTGTGTGTTAATGACGGGGCTTTTTGATGTTTCAACATGTGTGTGCGTGTGTGTGTTTAGGTTGATCTGAAAGTGTGTCCAGATGTGTGTGTTTTTTTAAACTTGGTCAGTGTTTCTGTATGTTTTGGTTAACCATGCTCAGTGTGTGTGTTTGCATGCAGTTTGCATTTGCGCTGATGATGAAAGGGTTAAATGTGCAACATACAAACCCTGTAATCATGGAAGTGTGTGCTTCTGTTGGCGCGTGCGTGTGTCGGGGCCTCCTGCAGGGTTAACGAGAGGTGGAGGTGCGCTAATGAAGCGTCCGTGGCGGCAGGGAGGTGTGCCGGGGTGTGAGAGGAGACGCGGGTCAGCAGCTTTACAGCCTCCACCTCTTCATTAGGCTGATGGCTAACACGCCGCTGAGTCATCGCACAGATGCGTCCGCCTGTCGCACACGTGTTCAGTCCCCCATCATACCTGCAGATTAACCCCCACGACCCCTGAGCTGACTCAAAGTCTGACTGTGGAACGTTTGCTGAGCGTCGACCTCAAGTGGCCACAAGTGGAAATGACACTGTTTATCTATTTATATCTGCTGGTTAAAGAGTCTGACTCTGCTGATTGGGTGATACAGTCTGTCAATCACACTGTAGCCACGCCCTCTAATCCATCTGCTGCAATAAATCAAGGGGAAGTAGGGACATTTTCCCATAGACTTCAATACAATCTGACTTCTTTACCAACCAGTGGAGTCGCCCCCTGATGGTCATTAGAGAGAATGAAGGTTTAAGGCTCTTCACTTTATACAGTCTATGTTGTAGACCAGTGGTTCCCAACCTGTGTCAGTGATGTCTCAGATGCTGTGTTGCTGGTTTCAGTGGATGCTGTTTTCCTGGTTTATCTCACTCAGTTGTGGTTTTCTTCTCGTCTTTAGCACTCTGTTAAATTTTAGTCAGTGGGGACGGAGCCAGTGACACGGTTCAGATGATAGGATTTCAGATTTCCTCCACTTATGCTGGTGAACACAATATAACAAACAGCTGTGGAGCCTTATGCAACAGATCTGTAACACATACACAACCTTTAAGAGCTGTCACCACCAATTATTCTCATTACTGCCTCATCTTTAAGTGTGAACTGATGAAGTCAACAGAAATAAATTATGACAAGTGTCCATTTTTTATTGATGTGTTATAAAGCTGCTCATGTGTTTCTTCAGGCTCCAAAAAGCCCCTATGGTCCAAGAACCATCTCTAGTTCACGACTCCACCTAAAACCACAGCTTGTCCCTTTTACATTCCTCTCTGTGTACGGTTTAAACAAATCAGTTCCACCATGATCTTCCCCTTCTTCCATTAAAATTTGTATAAAAAACAGGTTTTTTTGAACGCAGGTAACCTGCTAATAAAAGCTGATTGACCCCTTTTCCACAGAGTTGAGTTGAGTTGAGTTCAGCCTCACGCACAACTGATAAAACAGATCTGTTGTGTCTTATCTCGGGTTGTTGAGTCACAGGCTGTGATTTGATTAGTGATCGTGCCGATTGGAGCCAGAGTTTATAAAGCTGATACTGCAGAGTCATGTGACCCGATTGATTGCCTTTCCATTGCCAACAAAAGCCAGATGTTAGCAGGTTTTAGCTCTTAATCTTAAACTGTGACTCTGGGACTATAAATTGAAGCCAATGCTGAAGAGCCTTAAACCTTCGTTCTCTCTAATGACCATCGGGGGGCGACTCCACTGGTTGTTAAAGAAGTCAGATTGTATTGAAGTCTATGGGAAAATGTCCCTACTTCTCAGCTCCACCTTTTCATCCATATATGGTTTCTTCCGGTTTCAAAAAACCAAGATGGCAGACGGAAAATTTACAAACTGGAGGCTTTAAAACAGCAGCTCACAAACCAATGGGTGACTCCACGGTGGGCTAAACCTTAACTTCACATATTTAGCACCAGGCATCAACAGCTTGTGAGAACTCAAGTTCTGGGATCAAGTCTTGATTTTGTAATAATTGTGAAATCATGACAGGAACAAAGTCACCGTGACCTCAGCGTTCAGACATCTAGTCAAAGCTGCAGCCTGACACAGACTAAGACTGATAAGTACTGAGGGACCAACATGGAGGCTGCAGCGGTCGTCTCCACTCTGAGTCCCATGACTCTGTCTGTGTTTGGGTTGAGTTCAGTCTCAGGCCTGATCGTGACTAATATCTGTTCGCCTGCAGATTGTGCGTCTTGTTTTTGCCGTGTTCCCACTCTGTTGTGTCTCGTTGCTGAAGGCCGACGTCTGATAGTGATTACACCAACCACAATTGTTAATTACAATTGCTGTGTGTGTAAATCTCTGTAAGCTGGGAGGAGGAGGTTGAATTGTCTGTTCCTTACTGTCTAAATCAGAAAAGGACACACAAACCTTGTCCTCCCTGTTACACACACAGACAGACAGACACACAGTCCCACACGTGTACACAGGTGGGACCTTTAAGCTCTTCCTCCACTGACGCACAATATCATCATCATCATCATCATCACTACTGGGGGAAACACTCACACATCCCTGTCCTCGGCTTCCTCTTCCTCTCTCACACACTGTGACTTTCTGTCTCTCACCGTGTGACGGCGTTGCGAACTCCCGGCTGGATGAGGTGGGAGAAGTATTCCTCCACTACAGAAGAAGTCAGGTGTTTCTTCAGGTAGGGGAAGAAGAGGGGATGACGAGCGATCACTCCTAAAGGGGGGGGAGATAAAAAAAGATGTGTCTGGTCTGAGGAGGGACCAAAGACACAGTCCAGATCCAGGTGGAACCAGGTCTGAGTCTCATCCCAGGTTTCACCACCATCTCACCGATGTTGGCCGAGTCTCCTTTGTCCCCGCTCCTGGTGTAGGCCAGTTCCTCCAGTCTGTAGCTGTGTGGTCCACTGGGCAGGTCTGGACAGAGACCAGAACAACAACACTGTGTTTGTTTGGCTGAGCTAACAGTGATAAAACACAGAGGCAAACACACAATCAGGCTCCGCTCCCAGTGGCCTGTTTTACTCTCATGCAACTCGCTTCAGGTCTGGAAACATTTTATTGTGTTCCTGTTGTGTTATTTCTCACAGTTTTAATGTGGCAACGAGGGTTTCTACTTCTGTTTATTTATTTATTCTTCAGGTAGGGTCACGTGATTCATCACAAAAGAAAGTGTAGGAAAAAAATGAACAAACAAACTTTAAAGATCCTGACTCTAAAAACCTGTTTGAGTCGACCTAGAAACAAAAAAATGAACCAAAAATCATAAAAAATAAGAAGTTAATCTAAAACCTCTTGATGTTTGTGTTTATTTGGTCAAGAAATATCCTGCAGGTTTCCAAAACCCTCTTCAAGGAGGCCTAATTTGCCTCAAACGATTATTTGCACCCTTTAAAGACCATACAAGTCTTTTTGGGGGCTGTGGGAACCTCCTCAAGGACCCCGTAATCCCCATAAAGGACAACTGAACTGGACTGAAATATCCTGAAGGACCATTTGAGCTCACTCAAGAACCACTGTAAACCCACAACAAGTCTTGTTGTGGACTGCTGGATTCCTTCGAGGACATGTGGTACCCCTTAAGGACCATTTCTGTCCATGCAAGGACCTCTGAAGCACTATTCAAGCTCTTCAGAACCACTAGAACCCACGTAAAGACCATGTGTCTTGACAAGGACCCTCCTCAATAACCCCCTTGGAGAAGTCTGGAATCTTCTCAAGGACCATACAAGCCCTGTGAAGGATGTCCAGAGCATCCTCAAGTACTCCAGAAACTTCTCCAGGATGACGACAGCCTCCACAGTCACAGACACGTAAACAAGACTTCATTCATTTTTTGCTCGTTTTTATCTTTCTCATTAAACTGATATACAGAGTTTTCTGTGCTGTCATCAAAAATAAGAAATAAGAGGATAAATCGTTTTTCTACATTTTCTCAGTGACTTTGATCTTTTAAATAAAAGCAGGTGAATAAATATTAAAAGCAGCAGCTTCATCTTTTGTTCCTTTACTTGAATGTTTTGGTTTGGTTTTTGTGATTGGAGAGGACTTCCTGTTTCCAGCCAGGAATGTGAAGGTAGGGGATGAAGCCAGGACTGTGTGTGTGTGTGTGTGTGTGTGTGTGTGTGTGTGTGTGTGTGTGTGTAAACTTGCTTTTTTTGTGCACTACAATTAAATTTCTGTTCTTTTTCTGTTTTTGTAAATAAATCCTTTTCATCACAGCATCACAAGGGTGTCCTGAACTGTGAGTGGCTGAGAGTGTGAGACAACTTAACGGAGGTCCGTGTGTCTGTATTGTGCTGGGCCATGTGAGGGAAGTGTCGGTGCAAGGGGGAGAAAAAGTAGCACAACTTGTACTCCCCAAGACACACACAGACACACACAGACCCACAAACACAGACACAGGTCTGATCTGTCCTGGTTTTTGTGTTGATTGTTGTGTGGCAACAAACTGGGCAGAGGAAAATGTCGCCCCCTGCAGGTCAACACCAGTAAAAGTAAAAATAAAACAAAGTAAAAATCAATTATCTTACTATGAGTTTAAAAGAGCTGAAATTTTATTATTGAGTTAAATCCAGGACTTACAAAATATTGGCTTCTAATTGGCTTGTGTTTGTTACAATATATGTGGACACAGTCACTGTCGGTCAGCATTTGTTGTTATATCACTCAAGGACCCCTTGAGCCTTCCCATGGACTCCTGGAGTCCTCTCACAAATATTCCAAAAACCTCTTCAAGGACTCCTAAAATGTTCACAAGAACCTCTCAGAGTTAAGTCTAGGAAACAAACATACAGGCCCACCTAGGGACCAGGTGAGCCTTGATTTTCCTTGAGGATCCTTGGAATTTCCCTAAAGATTATGCATGTTCTCCGGTAACCTCCTCAAGAAAAACTTCAGCCCCTGAAGGAAACCTTGAACCCACCAGTCACCATTCAAAACCCCTCATGGACCCTAGGACTGTAGACCAACTGAATGACTCCTTGAACCCAGGACCTTTATAAAACACTCAAGGACTCCCAGAGCTGCCAGCTTTTGGCTAAACAAACAATAACAACAACAGAGAATCCTGGTCTCTGATTGGCTGCCAGGTGTCAATTATAGTAGAAGTCAACTGCTTGTTATCATTAACCTGCAGGTAACTGTGGCAACAGTGCTAATGCTAACCTTCTCTTTGGAAAGTGTTTATAAATCATAACACAAAACAACACAATAAATGGTTGTGTGTTTAATTACCTGTGTCAGGTACGTCCTCTGCTGAGATGGGAGGGGCTTCCTGCTCAGGTACATCCGGCCCCACCTCTGAAAGTGACTCCACCAACTCTCCACCCATGTGAATGTCCACCTTCATCTCAGATTTGGGGTGTAAGAAGAAGAACGGCTTCAGGACAGGAGACCTGGAAACAGTGAGGACAAGATGGTATTATTTAAAGTGACCACGACTAAGGTCTGGATCACTCCCACATACTCCACCAACACACTGCAGCTTTGTTAAACATTTTTGATGACAGTTGTGGTTGTTGTGCGACTCACACTCTGGGGCGTCCGCCCACGATGCCGGTGAGTCCAGGAGCTGCAGAGGAGAGGTGGTTTCAGTGGGTAAAGCGGCTTCCTGTCCTGCTCATGGGTCGACAACACCCAAGGCATGAATCAGCAGACTCCCAGGAGTCGTGCAGAGTTCACACCAAGTGTGTCAGGGTGTGTATGTATGTGTGTATGTGTGGTTGAGCTGAACTTGTTAGCATAAACAAAATCCAAATCTGGTTCAGGAGGTCACAACCCTCCTTATCTGCATCAGAAAGCTGTAGGAGTAGGGGAGTGCTTCATGTTTTCATTTTTCCTACAGAAATATTCAGGCCTGAAAGCACCAGGACCAGATCCAGTCCATTATCCTGAATCCCTCAGGTTCAAATATTAAATCAAGATGTTAGCCGTGATAGCAGGGCTCCCTCAAAATGGTGTTAAATATCAAAACTTTGGCTCAGACTTTAAGATTCATGATCTCCACAGGATGAATCCTCACCTCTTTGTGACCCCACAGCACCACCAGCTGCCTCTTGCATTAGTATATCAGCCCATAGCAGCAAGAAGTCAATACGCTAAAAGAAAATGTGCTCCAACAGGAAAATACTGAAAATATAAAACTTGTCACAGTGACAGGAGAGCTTTTGGCCCCTGCTCTCACCGCTGCTCTTCATCAGAAAGTCATGTCCCATCACATGAACAATCTATATTACACTTAAAACAAGGATCTCACTCCACTCCAGTTTTCAGCCCATATCACTGCAGACACAAAAATCATGAGGCAAAGCTTTATCACTCAGGAGAGAAGCTGTAACCACATCTGTAACACACACAGATCAAACCTAAGCTAATTCATTGCCACAAGAACAACACCTCCTCTAATAATCCACCTCCATAGATCACTTTGGATTTCAAATCATATTTCACCAACTGGATTGACATATATTTACATTCACCCACTGCTTCTTTGATACCAAATGGAGTCTTATCAAAAATCACGTCACTACAACATCAGCCAATACGTCAACAACGTTCTCATATAGCGTACAAACCCCTCTTCCTTCCTTCGGTCCATAACCTGAACATCTGAGATTCTGCTCATAAGCAAAAGTGATGCTGAGACTGAGGAGGTTTCTTTTCCAAACAAACAGTAAAATCTCCAACAACAGGAGCTGCAGCTGTTTTAATATCAACCTATTGGTCAGTTGTTTTCTTGACTAATGAAAAAAAATAATTGTTTGGTCAATAAAACATCAGGAAAGTGAAAAATGTTACAGCCAAACTTTCCATAGGGCTGAGTGTGTGTCTGTCATACCCATGCCCGTCCCTGCCGGAGCGACTTCTCTGGAGAAGAGTTCGAGAGCTTTCTTCTGTGTGTGGTGGACGGCCATCCAGATCACTGCCTCTCTGGAGCCCTGCAGACACACACACACAATTCACATATAATGTAATATGTGGTGTACTTGTTGTTAAACCTGTTGATCGTGTTTTGTTTGTTTAGTTGTCTTTTCCTCAGATGACAGATAAGAGCAGTGGAGTTGAAAAGGGGAAAGAAATGGAGAGGGAAGGAAAAAATGTAGAGGCATCAAAAAGGCTGAACTGTGACCCTGACCTGGAGCTGGTGGAGGAGAAATGGAGGGATGAAGAGAGAGAGTGTCCATGTAAAAGAAAAACAGCGATGGAGGGAGAGTTCAGGGCCTTGAAACAGGATTAAGTGTCACCCTGACCTGCTTCTGAGTGACAGATGGATGAAGATGAAAGGACAAGTGGGAGAGGGTCAGTCTGAATCTGGAGCTCTGTGATTTACATCCTCTGCTCTGATTGGACAGTTTCTTTCCGATTCATCTGCCACTGTATCGATTATGTCTTCGTAACTTCTTCAAGACGCATCAACACCACAATTATCAACTTTATCTATACTTTCTTTAAAGGTCCATACGGTCTAAAGGTAGATGTTAAAGGTCCATACGGTCTAAAGGTAGATGTTAAAGGTCCATACAGTCTAAAGGTAGACCTCCATGTGGTCTCTGATTATAAAGCAGGTCTAGGTTCTATATTAATACAGTGAAAGTATCAAAGGTCTCAGTCACAGAGAAATGCTCTCAGCCTGTTTTCAGAAACTGAGCCTTAAAACCAGCCTCAGGACTTCTGGGACTTTGTGATGTCACAACAAAGCAGTCACTCAGAAAATGGGGCGTGTCTCTCTGTGGTGACTGCACCACAGAATGTTGTTGTCACCTTGATTAATTACTACAACAGTTGTTGTGTTTGTTACAATCATCCCAACATCCATCTTTATTCACAATGGAGTGAACAGAACATTCATCAAGTTAAATAATAATAATGTTTGTTACCTTGTTGTGAGCATTGGCTCCATAAGTGTCCTCAGCTCCGAGGACCTGGACGTTGACGGAGCTGAAATCTTCCAACCCCAGCTGCTTAAACATCTGCTTCGTGCTGCGCACACACACACACACACACACACACACACACACACACACACACACAAGGCAGTTATTCTTCCACACACATTTGAAGCCAGTCACCAACGTCTTCTCTGTTGTACTGTACACACACCGTTTAATGATGCTGTCTGCAGTTCTTCTGGCCTTCTCCGCCGCCCTGGGTCCTCCCACCGGACACACCGCCGTCGCTCTGAACCCATCCAGGTAGGTAGCACACACCTGGAGACAGGAAGTGAAGAGAGGGAGAGAAGAGTTCAGCTGCTGCTCTCAGAAAAAAGTTAGATAATTCCACTGAAAATAAAAAGATTCAGAGCTCAAACATCTGCAGAGGATGAAGATGATGATGAAGATTCTGTTGTACCTTGTAGTCATGTGACGGAGCGAAGCCTTTAGCCCCCGTCACTCTGACAGCTCCTCCCTCTGCACCTGAAACACACACACACCTAAGGTCAATATTGTGTGATCACTAAACGGTAACAGGCACCTCATAGGAAGAATCTGCTCCAGATGTTTTACAGCGAGGAAGTAAACATCTTCAAAACCAGATGATCGGACTCCGTGTGACCCTGCTGTCCTCAAATACGCCATCGCCATCTCTCACCTCCTGACAGCGAGCTCTTCACCCCGACGTGAACCGGACGACAGACCCTGAACCTCTTCTCCTCCAGTTCACGCTCCCGCCTCCTTCGTGTTGAAAAATGAGAGCGGCGGGTCGTGGTGCGGTCGAACGGGGCCGTGGGGTTCAACCGCGGCTCAATTAGACCGAAATATTTACATTTTTAGCAACAACAAGAACAAAAAGGTCATGTCCCAGAGCTAATCCAGGACTCCCACACTGCACCATCACCAACGCTGCTTCAGGCAGAGGTGGAGGGTTCAACTGAGGCTGAGTACAGTAAGACAGCGTTTTCAACCTCTTTCATTTATCCACAACTTCTCTTTAACTGATGAAACCAGTTTGAAAAGCAACTCAAATGTGTTGACTCATGACTCAAATCAATCATAAAACAGGATACTTTGGTATAAAAAATCTAGTTATACACATAAATAAAAATCAAAATAATGTTATTAATGTTTTAAAATTATAACTTTTATGTTGTCACGTTGTATCTCAGCCTGATTGTGGTCTAAAATATTAAATTATTGGTAAAAACTGGAAAAAGGAAAAGGACGGCTGGTTAAAAACAGGACAAATGAACCCTCTTTGACCCACATTAAGGCTTTTCCAGGCGTGTTTTTCCTTAAAGTTTAATAAAACTTTCTTTGGTTATTATGGTTTCAGTGAACAGAGTCTTTATTGAGTCACATGTATAATTAGCTGAGGTTGAGCTGATTCTGAACATGTGGAGACTTGGGGACATTTTTATAAATGAACAACAACTTTAGAAGGAAAAACACAAAGAGGTGAAAAAACAGAAAAGACTGAATGTGGCTCTAAAAGGATTAAAACTATTCTTTAAACACATTTCTACATTTTAATCCTTGGTCATGTCTGATACACTATTTTTACTTAATGACTGTGTTGTTTCTTTCTTCAAGTAAAGAACTTTGTAACTTTGTTAGGGAAAGTCCTATATAAATAAAGTTATTACATATTTGTTTACATTTTGTCACAGTAGCACTACAAACAGTATTAGATTAGCTCTTAGCAGCTCCCATTTACAGTGTACTAATGGATGTACAGATAACTATGACTGGATCAACTGCGATACTGAGGAAAACTTCTCAGGCAGGTTCTGTAGTTTTTCATTATTTATTCACTGGGTTTCTGGACTTTTATTCATCATGGGATCTGAAATAATTCAATCCTTAAATAAATGTAATCCTCACTTAATCTTTAAATATATGTAGTGTGTGTTCAGATTTGACTGAGTTATGATTCTGAAAAGAAAATCTGATTTTGACCCCACACTGCCCTCAGGTTTCTGGGGAGGGTATCAAATATAAAAAGGGACAATATTGTTTATATTTTAATTTATTTTACAGTCATCCACAGTTTAGATCCCAGAACTGTTTGTGTTTTCTACTTCTCACACATCAGATCTGACCCATTTCTGTGGTGAAGAACTGGGTCACACTGGGAACATAAATCAGGAGTTAGTGCCTCCGAAGGGTTTTTCTGCACATAGTTTAAACTGTATACAGAACATATATCATTTTTACCATTATTTATTCAAACAGTACTGTGAGAGGGTAAGTTATGACTGTAAGTGTAACCCCAAAGCTCTGGTGGTCTTGGTAAAACTGAATTAATCACCAAACAGAGGGAAAACTACACTTCTTATCAGCTGAAAGGGGGGGGGGGGGTCGAGTTCATGTGGAGGTTAGAGCTGTAGACAGGTTTCACGCTGGGTTGATGTTTAGTTCTGAAAAAAGGAAAATAATTCACTAATAGCTGATAAAGAGTTTATTGGAGGTTCAGAGGAAGGTGAAGGGTTCAGTCAGGGGCTAAAACCAAGTTCCAGACACATTTGTTTAAGGTTGCCGGAGGAGTGTTTAAGGGTTATGAAAACAGTGCACAGTTCAGCCTGTGGTCAAGTCCTAAGAGCTGACTCTGTGACTGTGTGTGTGTGTGTGTGTGTGTGTGTGTGTGTGTGTGTGCGTGCGTGCGTGTGTGTGTGTTGTACCTGGTACTTCCTTGATGACCACCTGGCTGAAGTCACACGTGACATCGGGCAGCAGGTACCGCCGCGGGTCGCCGATCTCATACACCAGCTGCTCGGCCACCGTGCCGAAGGAGACGAGGCCACCGGTTTTGGGCGGTTTGGACAGGACGAAGGAGCCGTCACGGGAACACTCTGCCACTGGGAAACCCATGTTGTCCCTGAGAGACGAACACAGAGACTGTGACAGTGATTTCTGCTGATTTCTCCTTAGAAAAGCATTTAAAGGTCTGTACAGTTAAAGGTAGACTTCTATGTGTTGTGTGACTATAAAGCAGGTTGAGGTTCTATATCATGTCCCTGGTCCAACTGTCCTACAAACTCCATTTGGCTCAGAGGCTCAGATCCTCTCCTCTGACTGGCTGACTGACATGATTTGGGTTCTTTCTTACCAGTCGGGAACTTTGTGCCAGTCGGTGAAGATCCCACCTGTGCTCTGAGCTCCACACTCG
>CM076670.1:696315-719790 GCA_038496675.1 Rachycentron canadum | reverse complement strand
GGGAGAGAGAGAGAGAGAGAGGGGGAGAGAGAGAGCTTTACAACTATTTCCGTGACATCTGTGCGTCCTCTGTACATTTCAACACATCTTAAAATCATAGTTTACATCGCTGTGTGTGTTCATACCCGAGGTAGGCGTTCATACTGTGGAGTGTTTTAGGTAACTGTTGTTTGCTGCCATCAGACGCCATCTTTACTTCAGAGAGGCTGCTTCTCTGGAAGGAATAAATCTTCAATAAATAATCACCATGTCTGCAATTAATAAATAAAGATAAAGGTGTTTTTTTTTGGGGGGGGGGGGGGGTCTTACATGGGGCATTAGGTCATCGCCAGTCACCACGGCTACCTTGAGGTCAAGGCCGGCCTTCTTGATGACTTCCTGTATGGCCTTGGCGCAGGCCAGAGGGTTGACACCTCCTGCATTACTGACAACACGGATACCTGCGAGGGAGGAGAGGGCCAGGTTTACAGTTACACCTGTCACTGTGGTTACCATGGAAACAAGCCAAATAACATCAGGGTAGCAATTAAACATTTAATGTAATTTTCAGAGTTGAACTTCAAAATCAAGGACTTTAAAAGACTTGATTTCTCATGAATCGTTTCTCAAAACCTCAAAAATGTACAGAAGAAAACTAATAGTTAAAAACAGAAAAAGATTTGGATTATTATTGATAAAAACACATCTCAAAACTTCATAGAATAAAGTTTCTTATTTGTCTTCCTCAGTCCGTTGCCTGTCACTCACCTTTCCTGTGGATGTCGTTGATGAACGGAGCCAGGGCAACCTGGACAAAGTCTGGGGCATATCCCAGATTCTACAGGAGGAAAAGAACAAGACCAATTGTATTGAAGTCTATGGGAAAATGTCCCTACTTCTCCTTGATTTATTAGCTCAGTAAACGTTTTCCTAATGAGTTTATGGTCTCAGTCTCTAGTTTCAAGTCTTCAATACAACATGATGTTCATTTTTTAAATGATGGTCCATTTAGAGGAAAATAGACCAGAAAGCAGGGGATGAATTAGGGGGCGTGGCTATTGTGTGATTGACAGACTGTACCACCCAATCAGGATAGAGTACAGAGCAGGTCAGCTCCACCCCTCACTCCTCCTCAGCTCCACCTTCTCCTCCAAATATGGTGACAGACAAATGACAAACTGGAGGCTTCAAAACAGCAGCTCAGACCGATGAGCAGCTGACACTTCAAGATAATGCATGACTTAATGAGTCACACAATTAATTAGAATATAATCAAAATCACAATATGACCAAGTGCGATATCCAAATCGAGGCGTCCATTGTCAGCATCATTTGTGTTGTAGTGCTACAGAGGTGCCTTGTTCTGCAGAGCTTGTTCTCCAGATGTGAGGGAACACACTGGTTTGATGCAAGGCCCAATAAAAAAATAAAAAAAAAATAAATAAAAAAATCACATCATTTTTTTCCAAAGAGAACAAAGCATGAAAACAATCATTAAAATTGAATTCATATCTGATAAAGTAAAGTAATAGGCGGCCCAGCCGTTCAGTGGTTAGCACTGTTGCCTCACAGCAAGAAGGTTGTAACATCTAAAATTGCCCCCGGGCATGAGCGTGAATGGTTTCTTAGTCTCTACATGTTCACCCTGCAATAGACTGGCAAGTGCAAAACCAGACACGATTCATGATTCCAACACAAAATAAAAACTTAAGGCTGCACAGAAAAGATTCCTGTGCTCAAAAACAAGTCTTCACCCTCAGACAGAGGATGTGAGGACCTGCAGAGATACAAACACACACACGGAGGTCGCACTCACAGGCATCTTGCTTTTGGCAGCGGTGAGCAGAGACATGGTGATCTCACTGAGGTAGTCAAACACCAGGAAGTCCAGCTTCCCGCTGTAGATCAGCTGAGGCACTGAGGACACACACAGTGACTTATTACACACTAATACACACTGGTTACCTGATACCAGGTCAACACTATCACTACCCATCAACCTGTGGTCCACAGTGTGTAGACCAGTATGTGGACCAGTATGTGGACCAGTATGTGGACCAGTATGTGGACCAGTATGTAGTTTGTAGACCAGTATGTGGACCAGTATGTAGTTTGTGGACCAGTGTGTGGACCAGGAGAACACCTGTGATTTACCTGTGTTGTTTATTTGCTCTGACGTTGTTTTAAAACTCACTGAAATATACTTAATGCTAACGTATATACTTAGCTAATGCTAACCAGTTAGCTTAGCTCAACGGTTGCTCGTGTCCGTACCTGAGGTCGCCGTGTCCCCCCAGAACCCGGAGGCACAGCCGATCCGGACCGGCTGAGTCCTGGCTGAACTGGTGTAGCACCGGGAGCTGGTTTTGTGTCGGTGGTCTGTGCTCGACGACGACGACTCAGCGGACGAGCTGAAGTGCAAAAAGTTTGCGTCAAAACACAAACTGACGCATTTTTCTGAGCCTCTGCCACGCGACAGGCGCCGGAAGGCGGGAGGCCCGTTACGGAGAAAACGCGGGAATTTAGACATTGCTAATAATTGTTATATATACGATTAATAAGTGGGAGAAATAAGAAGAAAAGAGTGTCTCTCTCTGACAAGTTCAAGGTGCACTGGTCCATCTACAAAAATAGTCCGACAGGAAACACGTCATGGAACCGTTTATTGGTCCTTCCGGTGGGGTCCATTTCTCATCATCTCCTGTATTTGGCACATAAACGGTGTATAAAAAATATATTGTATTTAATATTATGAATTATAATATTATAGATAAATACATAAATATGGATTTGTAGTTACAGACCAACCCACATCCTATTAAAAGCCTTTGAGCCATATTTATGAACAGAAATACTTAGAAACTCAAGAGTTACTTGATTTGCTTGGTGCAGATTTCAAAAGATTTACGACTGAGACTGTCGAACAGGTGAACAGTTGAAACTAATCATGGCTGTCACGGCCCTTGCAAAATAAACTTAGTAAAGATAGCATCATGGGTTTTGCATCATGCAAAGAAGCTGTCTATTTCCATCCCACACAGATAAACCAACAACATGAAGACAGATACTTAATTATCATTATTTTCAGCAGACAAGTGGTTGTTGGACACAAAGAAATATAAGAAGTAAACACAGCTCACAGGTTGGTCTATTTTATATATTCTTTATGTTATCAAGATTAAAAATATTTAGATGAAGGTTACATCAAAACATTTAGATTTCCAGAACACAGCTGTAGTTTAATTAAATGCACTCTCTTGGCTTTTAATGCTAAAAACAAATTGTGTTGATTGTGAAGATGTTGTGTTTTTACATAAGAAAATGTATGATTTTCCAATGTTTTGTGAATTAATTTAATTGGATTATCATTTTTCAAATTCACATTTTTTGCTTCTACATATGAAGAAGACTGTAGTTTATATGTATTTCATGATAACGTCTCTAAACTACAATTAGTTTTAAATTCTAAACTTCATGATCACACTTTTTTTAAATTAATTTTTACTTGTTTACTTGCAAATATTCATTTCCACATTATGCAGATGAGACCAAGCTTTATCTGACACACAACTGGCAATTCTAAGTTATCAATGTTCTGTTTAAAATGTCAAAAGTTTGCTTTAAACATATCCTCACTAGTCTGTAGTATTGTACTACTGCCTCTCATTTGAAGGTCCTTAATAATTTAATACTCTTTTTACAGCTGACAACATAAATGTCAAATTCAAGTTCTAAGTTGAATCCAACACCATCACTCTCACATTCAGTCTTCAGCCCTGCAAGTCTGAAAGTACTATTTTAAATGACTATAATTGTGTTTACTCCTGGTAGCAATGACTAGGATCCTGTAAAACTCAATGAAAAGACAAAGGGATCATTAATCGTAGCCTCCGTTCAGTGGCTAATTTCACTCTCTCATTTCCCTCCTCAGGATTTGAATCATCAAACATGCCAGCCAACTCCTTCTCCAACATCTCTCTACAATCCCCATCTCTCTGCTACTCAAACTCCTCTTTCTATCCTTTCACCACCTTGTGTATTAACAACACCATTAGCACCGTCATCTTTATTGCCTTCACCTCAACCAACATCAGCATCATCCTCCCCTTGCATGTCCTCATCCTCTGGATGGGTTTCCAGCGACAAAGGCCTCATGGCTCTGTCACATCAGGAAGAAAAAGCCACTTTGATGTCATCATCTACTACATGGTCACCATTGAGATTATCGCCATTTTGGGATCTGTTATCAGCTGCCTTTCAATCTTCATATGCCACCCGTTGCTGCTGATGTTTGGGTATTATTCACTCTTCATTACTTACCCTGTGCAGACCATTCTACACAGTCTTTCTTGTGTGGAGCGCTACCTGGCTGTTGTTCACCCCATTGCCTACCTGGGCCTGATAAAGGCGAGTGGGGTGAAGGTCAGAAACATCAGCATTGGAGGTATTTTGCTGCTGTACTTTGGTTTCGTGGGTTTATCAGCGTTGTCCTTCCCTGACTTCCCCACTGTCCTATTTTTTATCATCCATGCCATCATCGTAATTGTCATCGCTTTCAGCAGCCTCTCTGTACTCCGTGTTATGATTTGCCTGGGCTTGGGGAAAGTGGGTGGGTATAAGGAACAGATTGACCAATCAAAACAGAGGGTTTTCTATACCATCCTAGCCATAACGGGAGCGCTGATGTTGAGGTCTCTTGGGTTAGCAAGTTTCAATGTAATCATCAGCCTGGGCCAAGGAAGTGAACACATCAATTGTGTGGTGTTAATGTTTGGAGCTTGGCTCTGTCTCCCGAGCAGCCTGGTTCCCCCTCTGCTGTTTCTGCACAAGACGGGAAAACTGCCATGTTTCAGGAAGAACAACCTCTAAAAGTGGACCGGGTTTCATCCGCATTAAAGTTAGAGTTAAAGTTTTTGCTAGTATGTTATAGGATGTCAGTCTGGTATCTTTAAGTAGTATACGCTTTGGGTATCACTTTATCAACAAGAGATCTGTAGCTCATAGGTGCTTCTGGGTGGTTGCAGTTTTTGTAGCTAGGTTGCTAAGATGTTGCTAGATGTTTGATAATAGCTGTGTGATGATTCACAAGCTGAAACCTTCAGAGAACGCAGTCCATGAAGGTCTGGCCCTTCGTAGCCGTTGCAGAGGCTAAACCGAAATGAGACTGTCTACAAAAACCTGAGGTTTTAACACTTACATTTAACAGTGAAAGACTCACTGGAATTTCATGTCATATTACTTTCATCACCAGCGTGCAATGAATCCTGGGATAGATTGGGTTGCGAAAGATCCGCCCATTGGAGTCTAGTCACACGGCACAGCTAATTATGTTCTAGGTAGTTACTACTCCCAAATTATGTCAGACTTAGGCTGAAATATACACCTATACTATAATAATAATAATAATAATAACTTTATTTATATAACACCTTTAAACAAAGTGCTTTGACAAACTGGCTTTAACAGACGCCACCTTCACCCTGATCCCTGCTTCCCTTCATTGCTTCCCTGTTCATTTTACAATTGACTTTGAGATTGTGATGATCACTTTTAAAGCAGCCAAGGCTCCACAATAACAGAATTATTAACCCCACATGAGCCAGTATGCAGCCTTATATCCTCCAAAGCCGAAGCTTAAATGCACAGGTAACTGCATCAGGCATCAGGACCCTGAGACTCTGGACCGACCTGCCTGAGGTGGAGTCAGTGACTTCTTTATGTGAGGCCATCTTTTTTGTTATGCTTTCCTTTGAATTATTGTTTGAAGTTATTTTTTGGGCCATTTTGTGTCTTTATTTGATAGGGCCAGTGGAGATAGTGGGGGATTGACAGGCAGTAAATGGTCTGTCCAGTCCGACGTTGTGCATCCATCCTTTTCTTTTTTTAAATCGTAGTTGGTGTGACTATATTTTAGCTAGTGCTGAAAGAAAATTAAGGTCGGAGGAGCTATTTCAGGTTTCCCTGGTTCTAGAAGTAGAAGTCCCATTAATTTTTTTCATCGACTCATTAATCAGTCCACCCCTGGTTGTCTCCTGTGGCGACCAGGACTAGAAACCCTTCTTCTGACAATCAAACCCACAGTGACATTCAGTGGGTTCCTCTGTGCAGGGCATTAGTCACCTTCTTTTCAAAGCTTCAAGCACCTGCCTTGGTCAACAAGGTTTTAAATACGATTCAATGATCCTGAAACCTTCCTGCACAGAAGTGAAGTCTTCTTCCAAGGAGTTTTTGAGGGATCTCACTCTGGAAGTGTAGGATGGACAGAGCGAAGGACGACTGACATCACAGCACAGGTGAACAGTGTCATGAGACACATTTACTTGAACTAGTCCATGAACTAGTCTCAGAGCTGGCAAATGGAAAAACTACTTCTCTTGGCATTATGGCACACATCAGATTTACGTAGGTGGTTATTGGTGGTTATGCAACATGCAAAGACCAACTGTTTATTTTCCATGTATTCCAGACACACCTGTTTAAACATATTTCATCTGACACAACACCTGACAGTCCGTGGAGAAGCAGGACAAGGACACAAGTTCATCAGTTTGGAAGTAACAAAATAACATACAAACAAGGTCTGTCTCCTTTAATGAACTCAAATACATTTATATTTATTTGTGCTATGCTATGCTATGAATAATTACTTTCATAGTTACATTTTTCTTTGTTAATCCAGTTATCCTGTTTCACTTGACTGATTATATTGAGCATTTTCCAGATAAACTCTATTTTAACTCTTTATTCTGCATGAATTCTCAAACTGTCACAATAGTCAATTAGAATATTGGATTTTCTGGAGTGAGACCAGGACGTGTTTTACATTATTTCATAGGTGTTAAAATGCTGTTGGAACTAGAGACCACAGTTCATCTCTAAACCTGGACCTGGACTCTGGGTCTGTGAAGTGAAGCCAATGCTGAAGAGCCTTAAACCTTCATTCTCTCTAATGACCATCAGTTGGTTGTTAAATCAGTGAGATTGTATTGAAGTCTAGACTGAATACATGGAGCTTTACAAGTTTTATAAGGAAACTTTATAAGGAAAAACTTTCATGTGGCTCTAAAAGGCCCTCACTTCTTCTCCCACTTTTGTCTTCTTACTCTCCCCCACAGACCATGTCCGTCAACTCCCAACCCTCCTTCAACATTATCCTCACCTCTCCTCACCCCGTGTCCAACTCCACCATCAATTATCTCTATTTAACATGCCAAAACTATGCCAGCAGCAAGACCCTCTATACCATGTATTCAGTCATGAGTGTCCTCCTCTTCCCTCTTTACGTCTTTGTCCTTCACATGGGCGTCCAACAATGGAGGAGTCAGCTCTCTGTGCCTGCAAGAACAACCAACAACGTCAACATCTTCACCTACCACATCATCTTTGTGGAGATCATTTCTGCTCTAGGATCAGTTGTTCATAATTTGGGCGTCTACACCAGTGGTGAAGTGATGTCAATGTCAGGGGTGTTGGTTTCCTGCATTGTTTTCCCTGGACAGACTTTGTTTCAGGGCCTGACCTGTGTGGAGCATTACCTGGCAGTCGTTCACCCCATCACCTACCTGCGCCTGAGGGAACCAGGCGGCGTTTGGATCAGACACATAAGCAGTGGTTGTGTTTGGCTGCTGTGCTTTGGATGGGTGGTGATAACAAAGCTGTACTATCCCAATTTTCCTTTTATCCCATTTTATACTCTTGTGGGCTTCTCAATAATTGTCGAATTATTTTGTTGCCTCTCAGTTCTCTTTGTACTTACTCATCCAGGCCCAGGGGAGGTGGGTGAGAACAAGGAGAGGGTCAACCAATCAAAGCAGAGAGCTTTCCACATCATCACGACCATAGTGGGAGTGCTACTGTTGAAATCTGTTTCGCTTCTGGTTTGTTTTAACTTGTACAGTTTCCCATCACTTAGTGTGGAAGTCATATGTACTGTGATGGATCTTGCACTCTGGTTGACTCTGCCCAGCAGCCTGGTCCTGCCTCTGCTGTCTCTGCACAGGGCGGGAAAACTACCATGTTGTAGGAAAAGTGCTGAATCAGGATGATGAGCCACGTGAAATTCAGTAAGAAAACCTCTGATAAGACTGATGATTTAGGCCAGGAACACAATGCTACTACGCCACAATTAGAATATGTGAAGTAAACTTTCAGAAAGACAGATTAGCCAGATCACTAGTTATATCAAGCTAACAGTGGAGTTCATACCATAGTCTAAACCTGGACCTGGCCTTAACCCTTCATCTCTCTAATGACCATCAGGGGGCGACTCCACTGGTTGTTAAAGAAGTCAGATTGTATTGAAGTCTATGGGAAAATGTCCCTACTTCTCCTTGATTTATTAGCTCAGTAAACGTTTTCCTAATGAGTTTATGGTCTCAGTCTCTAGTTTCAAGTCTTCAATACAACATGATGTTCATTTTTTAAATGATGGTCCATTTAGAGGAAAATAGACCAGAAAGCAGGGGATGAATTAGGGGGCGTGGCTACTGTGTGATTGACAGACTGTACCACCCAATCAGGACAGAGTACAGAGCAGGTCAGCTTCACCCCTCACTCCTCCTCAGCTCCACCTTCTCCTCCAAATATTATTATTATAATTATATTCTAATTTATAGGCTACTATTATATTACCAGACTTTTTCTTCTTCTTTATTTAATTTACTTTTTTTTCTCTCACTTTCTTATATCGGACATAAAATCATATAAATTACTCATTACTATTATTATTATTATTATTATTATTATACATATGTATGTGTATATAGACATATTTTTTTCTTTTGCATTATCCCATATTCTTTTCTTTTTATTTTTTCTTTCTTTGTGTTTTTCATCATTTTAATGTCTATCGATTATGTATAGCCTTTGTGTCACATTTATTTTGTTATGCGTGTTATTTTGTCACTGATTAAGAAATTTACTTTTTAAAGAATCATCATATAGATTTTTGATATGAACATACATGAATTTTACTTAAGCTATTTCATATCTGCTATTGACAATAATAATAAAGGATATTTCTGCTGGTGGATTGTTCATTGTTTATTTGCTCATTGGAACATTTGTAAATTGCTGAACATGAATAAAGAAATTCAAACTACCAAGTGTAGTTGTTTTATTATGATTATTTATTGAAGAAACATAACTGACAGTTCTGACAGTGTTGTGATGCAGAAAGTAGAAGTTATGAGTCATTTTTAGGTCAATAAAATTGATAAAGTCTATAAAACCCAGTTCATGCTCATGCATGTTGTTTCTGTAAAACTAAATTTCAACAGCAAAAATGTATTTTGTTGGAAACATAATTGTGACCAGATTTTTCTAATATTATTATGAAGAAATCTTTTTCATTTACATGTTTGCACAAATGTTTAATGGTGAAAATAACATATCAATAAAATATTGGTTTGAGGAGGAAACATCAGAGAGACTCAGCTTCATGTTTGAGCCTCAGTCAGACCCAGACTCAGATCAGGACTCAGACCAGAATCAGAGACCAGCAGACGTATCAGTTAGCATTTATTTCTTTGTTACTATTGTCTATTGACCCATTGGAGACAGCAAACAAAACCTCAGGAATAAACTGAGTAGAAAACCTTTATGAAATAATTAAACACCACACAAACACCTAAGATGCCCAATAAACCAATGATTACCTGTTTAAGATGTTCAGACACTCAGCGTTTGCAGCCTGGCAGTTTTCCTGCCCAGTGCAGAAACAGCAGAGGTAAAACCAGGCGGCTGGGCAGAGAGAACCAGATCGCAGAGACCGTCACAGCACAAGTGCCACTGTTGCTGAGCGGCACCAGGAGCACAAGAGCATCACACACCAACACCATGATGGTGTGGAAGGCCCTCTTCTTCGATTGGCCCACCTGCTCCCCGACCCCACCCACCCCCCCGGGCCCTGGACGCCTCAGAGATGAACAGAGATGCAGCAAAAACAGATAACGATTAAGGCCGAAGGCACCAGAAAGAAATACAGGATCATGATATGGCTGAAGCTGCTCAGACTCTCTAACAGCGCCCAGCAGAGGCCCATCAGCCAGACGCACCCAGTGCTGAGGTTTCTGATCTTGACCCCGCTCTCGTTCTTCAGACCCAGGTATCTGACTGGATGAACCACGGCCAGGTAACGTTCCACACAGGTGAGTGTGTGGAAGTTTATCTTCACACACCAGATGGTGGTGAAGGTGCCCACACCATCATCTGAGGGAGGCCGGCCTGCATGCCCACACAGAAGAAGACGCGCCCCAAAACTGCAATCATCTCCATGGCAACCATGTGGTGAGTGAAGATGTCGGAGTGACTCGTTGCCGTGGAAACCTGTAGCCTCCATCGCTGGTATCCCAGGCAGAGGATGAGGCAGTAGAGAGGGAGGAGGAGGATGTTGCTGATGGAGAAGGCCGTGATGACTGAAACGCTCCCTCCAGATATCCAGCGGTCCAGAGGAGGGAGGGAGGAGTTCCAGGAGAGGGGAGGAGCAAAGAAGGAGGAGGCTGACATGTCTTTGGATGTGGAGGTCTGAAAAAAAGGAGGAGGGGGAAGATCAAAAGATGACACACACAAGTTTTCAAAACAATCTGATCAGTTTTTCACTGAATTATATTATTTTATTTTTTATGAAATTACATAGGTAGATGAAATGTTATTTTTTTGTATTGTTACTACATGATATTAGAAATATATTATATTATATAATATATTTATTGTTTTTAACATCTATATATATTTCTACATATTAACTGTTTTATACAGCTGGGAGGTATATTATCAAGAATAAGAGTCTACAGCCCTGCAGTGGTAGAGCTTATCAGCTAATTAATGATTCATTGTTAAATTCACACTTTAGTCTATTGATTGGTTTGGTCTTGTAGCTATTTGTTGGTATTTATAAATACAGGCACTTGTACACAATGAAAGCTAAACCTGCTAAGCTAAAGGATGTGGGTTTCATACCAGTCGACCAATAGAGGGCACTAGGGCACCACCCAACCACTGAAAGGGGAGACCTTCATTGAAAAATATAAATAAATATAAAACAAATAGGTATAAAAAGTTACTTTGAAATATGTGTAGATCTAGTTAGTGAGTAAAATGTATAATCTGCAGTGAAAATGTAGATTAAAAATGTTCCACGTTGTCTAAAGTTACCGTGTGGTCACATGTTTCTTTGCCCATTGACTCTGGTTATAAACTGCACATGTGCACAAGAGATAGGAGCAGTTCACCCCCATCACCAAGAGGGGGCAGCAGAGGAACTGAGACACAGGCCGAGGGGAGGCATCTGGTCAGACTGTGAGTGAACCTGACTCCTCCCCCTGTTGTCACATGCTCTGAGCCGGTTTGTCACAATAATATCTAATAATCTTATCTAATGTTGGTGACTGCTGCCCATAGGACTGTCTCTGTGTTTTGATATGTCAGCTGACAAGGTGTAGCTGTGTCAGCTCGTCCCAGCTAATATCCAATGACATGTTCATCGTTACTGTTACTTTAATGACTTAACACAACCACAAATACAAATGAAGGCCATTTATTTAAATACACTGTAATACCTGAATACATGTTTGCTTGTTTTTTGGTATCTGTATATTTTGGATTTTTATAAAACATCAGGCTATAAAACATCAGGACAGTTTATCTTATGAGGACCATGAATGTCTGAACCACAGTCGAGCACAGACCAAATAAAACTACCCTCCCACACAACTAAAAACAATAAGCTGAAAATATGAGGTTATTAATGAACTTACCTTAATGAGGACTGTTAGTGGACTGAATCAAATTGTGTCTCCAAATTCACCGGCTGCTGTTCACGGTGATTGTGTGTTGTTACATGTCAACAGGAGCCGTTTTGCATGTTCCAATACAGCAGGCAAATTCCCTCTTCACAGTAGTCTACAGGTTATGGTCCAGTATCTCAGTTAAGGGCAGCTCCAGCAGGTGGACACAGGACATGAGGATTAAAATATCATCTTTTAGCCATCAGCCAGCTAATGATAGCAACTTTCTAGCAACTTCTAGCAACTTCAGAGACTTGTGACTCTTGAATGGAGTCTAAAATCTCCCAGAGAATCAAATCACAGTCAACCAATCATCAGCCACAAATTAACACGAATTAGCTGTAAATGAGTGTTAGCTACGACTGAACCTGACTCGTTCAGATTGGTTTATTTTCCTGAAACAGAGAATTTGCAAGATTGAGATTAATTCAGTGTCTAAATCCTAATTATTCACGACATTTCAACAATTTATTTAACAACCGTCATTAAAAGATTCTAAAATTAGATTTTAATTTTAGCAGGTTTTAGTAGTTATGCTACAATAGCTTTAGCCCAGTGAACCTCAGGCAGCAAGTAGAGAAACTGCTAGCCTAACTTTAGCTTACGTTACAGTAGCTATTTGTAATGTAAGTGTCAATAAACAAAAGAAAACATCAAAGTTTACATGATTCGCAGTTAAAATTATGCCATGTTCACTTTAGCACCAACAGATAAAGCTAATGACACCGAAAGCACGTTTAACAATATTCAACATAGCTAAACACAAGTTTCCCTGACAATAAAACAATGTAATAATTTCTTGTCAAGACAACAAGTTTTCAATTTCAGCTCTGTTTTGAAAAGTTGTTTATGTGGTACGTAAGTTTAAAGACTACAAGATCCATGAGCCACAGTTCCCATCCCTCCAAAAAGTTTCATTTTTAGCTTCTGTGCTGAATTTGGTTGAATCAGATGTTATTTATGCTCTGACAGGATTTTTATTTGCAGCCTGGTAGTTTTCCTGCCCGGTGCAGAAACAGCAGAGGTAACACCAGACTGCTGGGCAGAGAGAACCAGACCGCCGACAACCACACGAGACAAAGGTCAATGTCGAGCATCTCTGCTGAACCCAGTAATACGGTGCTGACCAGGCTGCTCAAGAACTTCAACAGCAGAGTTCCCGTTAGAGCCACCATGGTGTGGAAAGCCCTCTGCTTCAATCGGTCCACCCTCGTCCTGTTCCCCGGCCCTGGACGAATCAGGACGCAGACGGCAGAGAGGCTGCAGAAAGACACCACGATGGCAGAGAAGACCATGAGCAAGATGTTTGTGATGGTGGTGAAGTTAACGATGAGCACCCTCATTAGACCCAGGGTCCCAAAGCAGATCAACCAAACACACCCGATGGTGATGTTTCTGATCCTGATCACGACCACCTGTCTCAGGCCCAGGTAGGTGATGGGGTGGACAATAGCCAGGTAGCGCTCCAGACAGGCGAGGAGGTGAAACAGACTCTGTCCAGGTAAGATGATGGAGAAGATGGAGAACCCCAGCAGCACCATAACTGGCTGATTAGTGTAGTTGCCCAAAGAGAAGAAACAAGACCCCAGGATATTGATGAGCTCCAGGGCAACCATGTTAAAGGTGAGGATGTCCGAGTGACTCGTCGTCACTGCCCTGGAAACAGAGCGGCGTTTCCTCCACCGCCAGCAGCCCACGTACAGGACGAGGATGAAGAGCGGGAGGAAGAGTATGTGGATGATGAAGAGGCCTGTGAAGTTGAATAAGTTCCTTTCAGTGTTGAGGCAGGAATCGAGCGAGGAGTCGGAGGAGTTGGAGGAGTGGGAGGAGTTGACTGACATGTTTGACATTTGTACGAACGACTGAAGAAGAGGAGGAAAAGAAGACGAAGAAGGAGAAAAACGATACATGAGACCTATTTAAAATTTTGTTAAGGAACATTTTAAAACATTGCTTTGCACATTGTGATACTTTTCAGACCAAAGTCACAGAAATAAAATGATGACTTTTTTTACTTTTTAAACTTTGGGAGGTGTCTCTAGAGACGCGTTAAAGATTATTGTTGTTTCCACAGCTTCTGTTTCTCCACGGCAGGTAGGTTACCGCCGTTAATGCATTAGCATTAGCATTTAGCTCAAAGCAAAGCCTCACTGAGCTGGCAGCAGTAGACTATCAGTACAGTTCAGGTTTTATACTTGAGCACAAAATGCTGACTGTTTACAAGACGAACCAAAGCTAATAACAAATAAATGCAAGAGCACAACATGAACATAACATTAATCCATAAACTGTGACCTTAAAATGTTATATATACCTTTATTTTGTCACTAACAGAAAAATACTTGTGGAGGTCCAATATCCTTTTGATGAATATTAATCTAAGTCAAATATTTTTGTCATAATTGAACCCACCAGACTTTTAGTGATGAGATCCCCACAGTTATATATTGTTTAGGCTCTTTTCTGTAGATTTAATGCCACAGGTAATCATCTAATAAGTTGGGGTAACAATTGAGGAAACATAGATTTTGACATTGTTCAATCTTTTTTTAAATGTTTTAATTAAATTAAAATTTTAATGTTTTAAAAATCACACCCACCTTGTCAGCAGTGTTTCTGGTCATCCTTCACCTGTGCCCTCAAAATGACTGAGTGCTGCTAAATGTTGTCTGATCCAAATATATTTACAAGTGAGTGTGTGTTGTGTGTGTCAGAGTGACAGATGACAGCACGGCTGACGTGTTTTGCATATTCCAAAACAAATGAGAGAATCTGTCAATTACAGACCATAAATCACAGAAGGAAACTTTTCATAATGTTGTTGCTGAAGCACAGGATCAGAGTCAGCTGACACCAGACTAATGACACTGTGGCTTTTTGCAGGATCTGAAAGCCAATAGGCTCCTGCAGACTCTGAATCCTGTACTGATACCTGTAGCAGCCAAAATGGAAAACGCAAAACCCAAATAAACTCATCAGCTCCGGGTCAACCATGTTAAAGGTGAGGATGTCCTGGAAACAGAGCGGTGCTTCCTCCAGTGGTCTTCCCTGATCAGTAGCCCACATACAGGACGAGGATGAAGAGCGGGAGGAGGAGGATTTGGGCGACGGGGAGGGCTGTTAAGATCAATATGGTAGAGAGAAGGGAGAGAGATGAAGATGAAAATATGACAGCATTAATGTTTACATACATACCCAGAGACCTTCATATCTGATGACCATCAAGGTGCGACTCCACTGGTTGTGAAAAGATTCTATTGAAGTCTATGTGAAAATGGCCCTACTTCTCACTGGATTGCTAACTAGCTCAGTGAGCTATTCTGAATCAGTCGGGTCTGTTTTGTTCAACCTGCAGTTCCTCCACAGACCACTAGAGTCTGGCTCCAACAGTGAGTCAAGGCGCAGGTTAAAATGTCCAACTTTATTAAAGCTTAAATTTATGGACTGTTTATGATGTGAAACCAACATAACATGAATCCATAATGTGACACTGCTGTTACTCTTAAAAATGCTTAAAACATATTTAACTTGTGTGATATTTAATTTAAAGATTAACTTCTTATAAATATTATTGTAATGTACTGATCCACACAGATCAAACTTCAACAGTTTAATTATCCATTATCTCAGTTATTTTGCCAAAACTGGGTTCATTTTGACTTTTTTATTGCCATCACTCTGTTATGCTGTATAAACTTGAAGGATGCAAATACCTGTGAAGTTTATTCCTGGTCTCCACCCGCGTCTCCAAAATGACAGACTGCTGTTTAATGCTGTCTGATCCAAATATATCTACATGCTCGTGTGAGTGTATTTTTTTCAATACGTCCCAGTGCCAGACATTTTGCATTTTACAAAACAAACTCAAGGATTTGTTCATTACAGGCTTCAAATCACAGCGGGAACATTTTATTAATGGTATTATTTCAACACAATTGAACACCAGTAACGACTGTGTGGTTTTCTGCAGCATCTCAAACTGGGAGGCGACTCTATGTGACACTATACTGAACAGCCATAACATTATGACCACCTGCCTCATATGGTGTTGGTCCTGGTCCTGGAGGTCTGGACTCCTCTAGACCTCTGAAGCTGAGCTGTGGTATCTGGACCCAGACCTTAGCAGCAGATCCTTTAAGTCCTGAAGTTGTGAGGTGGAGCCTCCATGGATCAGACTTGTTGGTCCAGCTCATCCCACAGATGCTGGACTGGACTGAGATCTGGGGGATTTGGAGCCAAGTCAACACCTTGAACTGGTTGTTGTTCCTCAAAGCTCCTGAACCATTGTTGCAGTGACAGGGAGCATTATCCTGCTGAAAGAGGCCACTGCCATTAGGGAAGACTGTTTCCATGAAGGGGGGGACTTGGTCTGAACCATGTTTAGGGAGGTGGTGGACAGGGGTCAGCATGGACACCCTGACCGGTCTGAGGCTACACAGCCCCAAACACAACAAACTGTGATGCTCTGTGTTCTGACAGCTTTCTATCAGAACCAGCATGAACTTCTTCATCAGTCTGAGCTCCAGTAGCTCTTCTGTTGGATCAGACCACAGGGTCCAGCCTTCACTCCCCACCACCATCACTGAGCCTTGACCCCTGACCCTGTCTGTGGTCCAGTGGTTCTGCAGTGTTGGAGAAGCTCTGACTCAGTCGTCACATCACAGTTTGGTCAAAGTCAAAGTCCCTCACATCCTCACACTTGACCATTTCTCTGCTTCAACACATCAACAAACGCGCTGGTCCATTTGCAGCGGTGTGACTCTGCAGCTGCCCCGGCGCTCTGACCTGTGAGATTTGCCTTCTGCAATTTACCATAAAAAGTATCATTAGCACTGCATCAGTTTTTATATGCAAAACACACCATGGCCTTGTTCTTCACACACACACACGATAACCAAACCATCATAAATAACACACACGTGTTAGTAATGATGTTCTTGAGCAGCACTGAGTGACTCTGCAGACTCAGGAGGACAATCAAACCAAAAGGTGGGTGTTTTTTAATTATGTATTTAATGCTAATATTAATGAATGTGCTTTTATTTAAAGCCCAAAATATATTTCAATTAAATTACAATTAAATGATAATATTTTGTCTTTTCTTTTATGGATATACAATAGAAAGATTCACAGCTGTGAAGTTTTACTGTCCTGTAACTTTAAAATGTCTCTCTCTACATGTCATTAAAGCAGAGGCTGTTTTATCATTTTTCATCACTGGTCCATCCTGTTCATTATGTGTTTATATCTTAACTCCACTCAAGGCAGCACGTGTGTGGAAAATAATTACTTTGACCAGTGGCCAGTTAGCAGGACCTCAGCATGTTCACTTAGAGTTTCAACTAAGTGCTAAATGATTAGATGCACACAAGACTTGTTTATCTCTTCCTCTATCTCCACCTCAGGCCCCGTCCAAACAAATATGACAGCAAACTCCTCCATGGGTCTGTTCTACCCCTGTCTTTTCTCCAGAGCTCCTTTTTTCATCTTAACTTCTTTTATCATCACCAAAGTCCTCCTCTTCCTCCCTTTCTCCATCTTCATCTTCTACCTGTGTCACCAACGGTCACGACAGCGGCGCTCCTTCAAAACGAGCCACTCTGACATCTTCACCATCCACATGACGGCGGTGGAGCTGAACAGTTTTGTGGCATCTGCCTTCTTCTTTATCGGCTTCTACTCTGACGTCCCAGTGATGACGAAAGGAGGCTTCCATGGTCTTAGCATGACTGTTCCTGGACAGATGCTCTTCCACATCCTGACCTGCGTAGATCGCTACCTGGCCGTTGTTCACCCCGTCACATACAGGAGGCTGAGGCAGTCGGGAGGAGTCAGGATCAGAAATATCACCATTGGGTGCGTTTGGCTGCTGTGTTTCGGATGGATGGGTCTATCAGTTTTTTACACTCCTGATTTACCCATCATCCCATTTTTGTGCCTCTTGGTGTTCTCGTTATTTGCTGTTTCTTTCTGCAGCCTCTGTGTTCTCCGTGTTCTGATTCGTCCAGGGCCGGGGGATGTGGGCGGGGATGAGGAGCGAGTCGACCAATCAAAGCACAGGGCTGTCCTCACCATCACGACTATCCTGGCTTTCCTGCTGTTGTGGTTTGTAGGGTTTCTTGTGTGCATTGCTCTGGACATGTCGTGGTTGTTAACTTCTAACCATAAATGTGTGTTAATCACGTCTGCAAACTGGCTAAGTTTGCCCGGCAGTTTGGTGTTACCTCTGCTGTTTCTACACAGGGCGGGAAAACTGCCCTGTTGCTGTTGCAGCGATGAGTAAAGGACATGAAGTCGAGCAGTTCAAATCATTTAAGAGTTTTATGACCATCCATTTTCAAATAAAAGCCAAGTCTTTGCTGTGATGGGGGAAATGGAGCAGCTGACGTTACTGTACTGACAACTGAGAAACACAACTACAACAGTAATGTAGGGTTACAAAGGGATATCTGCAAGAATCATAAACCACCAATGTATAATATTGTGTCATCTGCATTGAAATTTACTTTGTATCACTGATTAGAAGAATAATGCTACTTATTCACTGTATAATGTAAATGAGAACAGGCCTAATTACTGATAACAAGAAGGTTTGAATCAGTTTGAATCATTAATTTCTAACATTTAGCACTGAACACAAAGTATAGCTAGGGATTATGGGAATGTCATTAATTATGTGGGTAAGATTTTTGACCATGAATGTGCAAATGAATCAAATTCATCTTTTAATAATGTTCTTTAAATATCTGGAAAATTGTTGTTGCATCTTAGATGATCACTGCATTATCTTCTCAGGAGTCATGTGATTAAAACAGTGATCATAGTTATAGAATCTTACATTGTTGGCACAAATATAAACTCATCACTTTATATTTAAGATGATGAAGAATATGAACTTATGCATGAGCCAAACAGTAAAGTCCTAGTATAATGTATATTGTATGATGCTGTGATGTAGCATAATCTCATAGGACAATAACGTGTGACAGAAATAAAAGGAATAAAAGTCTTAATAATGTACTGTGTGTTTTCTTTGTTCAGTCTCTGTGCCGACCTCTGACTGGCATGATATTCAAATAATGCTAATGCTGAACCTGCAATCTGACCTCCAAGTGGCACAATGATGTGAAATCTAAATTTGCCTGTTGTAATTTACTGTAAAAGAGCAGCATAAGAAAATATGACTTGCAAAAAACCTCACACTCCTGTGCTCACCTGTCCCACAGGTGAGCGCACATAGCCATCAGGACACGTTTGTACCAGACACCAGTGAACTTTGAGACACGAGATAAAACGACTGACGATCAAAACAAAACTCTACAGAGGTGAGTGTCCTTTAAGAAAAAAGACGTTTTAGAGATGTATTTATTAAGGTTGAATGGACTTTTAAAATTTTATAATAGATTTTCGTGGTAACTTAATTTCCTAAATCATAATTTTGATTGATACTGGTAATAACTAGTGTTTTGAAAAATATTGAAAATTATAGACATGCACTAAAAATGCATATCCACTCACGTTATAAATATTTGAATATTTTATTTTCTAAATTAACATTACTTTGGATGTGAATGGATGTGGGTGTAGAATAGATTCAGCTTCCAGATCTACTGTAAAATAATTTCTGTTATTTATCTTTCTGAAAAAGTAAAGTGAAGGATGAACCACTCAGTCATTCTCAATGGTGGTTACTGGATTTTCATTAAATAAATGTATCTCTTTGATATTAACATTTCTTCTCTACTTTCATCTTTTCAACTCAGGCCTATGTGGATATAAATATGACAGTCGTCTCCTCTTCGTTTGCCAACAACTCCCTCCTTCCAGACAACTCCTCCTCTAACTCCTCCCTCCATCCTCTGTCCTCGGGCATGTGTTTCAGGTCTGAAACAGGCTTCTTCATCTTCTCTGGCATCTTCTTTGCCAACCTCCTCCTCCTCCCACTCTTCATCCACATCCTCTACCTGGGATACCAGCAGTGGAGGAAGCAGCGCTACAGCCCCACAGGAGCAAAAACTAGTCTTTCTGACTTCTTCATCTATCACTCCATTGCCATGCAGCTGAATGAATTCCTTGGGTTCATCATCTTCTTTTGTGGCAGCTACAACAACCACGGTGTTATAAACATGGTAGGGCTCCGGATTTGGTCTGTCACCTCACTCGGAGAGGCTCTATTTCACATCCTGACCTGCGTTGAGCGCTACTGTGCTGTTGTTCACCCACTCACCTACCGAGGGCTGAGACAGACGGCCGTGGTCAAGATTAGAAACATCAGCATCGCGTGCATTTGGCTGCTGTGCTTCGGATGGGTGGCTGTACTGTACTTAGCAAACCCCGTGATAAAATCTGTGTTGTATTTCTGCGTTATTCTTTCCTTCTTAACTGTCAGCTCTTTTTGCAGCATTTCTGTTCTCCGCGCTCTTAAGTGTCCAGGGCCAGGGGAGGTGGGAGGGAACCGGGAGCGGGTGGACCAATCAAAGCAGAGGGCTTTCCACATCATCGTAGCTATAATGGGAGTGCTGTTGTTCAGGTTTGG
This sequence comes from Rachycentron canadum, assembly GCA_038496675.1. NCBI lineage: Eukaryota > Metazoa > Chordata > Actinopteri > Carangiformes > Rachycentridae > Rachycentron > Rachycentron canadum. Next base: position 699,489 of record CM076670.1, on the reverse strand, counting down.
AGGGAATCTGCTTTTCAATGTAATACAGGATTCGGTAGCATTGACCCCCAGTGACCTTTGTGTGATGGTGTTGTCTACATTTTGGTTCTATCTTCCCAGCAGTGTGGTGTTGCCTCTGCTATATCTGCACCGGGCAAGAAAACTACAGTGTTGTTAGGAATAGGAAGAACAACATATCAGAGTATGTAAAGGTTGAATATGCTTCTTGAATGATGGCCCAAGAGAAATATAGGTTCTGTTTGTAGATTTATTGCTAAGACAGTCCCAGACATGGCTACAGCAGAATGACGACTAAGGAGGGAGCACTGGAAAATCAAGGCAGACAAGCCCTGGAACTGGGAACATATAATACTGTGTCGTCTGCATAAAAATGAATTCAATTTGGAAGAACAATATTATTGATGTTTAATGTAAACAGTAATGGAACCACATTACAAAATGCAAGAACATCAACTACAGGAAAGTGTCAACAGTCGCCATCTAGACTTAAAGACCTAAGTGAGTGGGATTTTATGCTTCAGACGGGTCAGTAAAGTAATAGAACGTCACCAGTTTCTTTAACTTTGGTTGTTATTGTGCAGTGATTTAATAGACAATAGAGAATATGTATAGACTTGTGTCTGTTTGTTTAACTGTGACTCATAAATGTTATATAGTAAATTGTAACCTGTTTGTTAATCATTAATATAGTAATGTTGTTTATTTAAATTACAAAGTAAAGAGATTTATCTGTGTGCAAATGTGTATTTCTGATGTTACCTATAATGAAGGTGTCAGCCACCCAGTCAAATCACCATTAACTCACAGGCTGAAAAAGGTGGGTCTGGTGGATCTGGTGGGTGTGATGGGTCTGGTGGATCTGATGGGTCTGGTGGATCTGGTGGGTCTGGTCTGGCATTCAAAGTAAAAATGGAGACAATGATCAGAGTTGAGACATCAAGCCTGTGGAGAGGTGCTAGAGGCTGTTTGTAACAGACATACATCATAATGACTTTGATGATCTTTAATGATAATGAACTGTTCCTTTAGCACCCTTGGCTAGGACGGCACGGTGGTCCAGTGCAAGGTTGGACCCTGGGGCCTCTCTGTGTGGAGTTTGCATGACTTGACTTTTGGGATCTGCTGAAGTTCAATACTTTGGTAAATGACTAACAAACAAATCTGAGAAGAACATAATATCTTCTAAACACAGGTCTTCACAGGTGCTAACAGGGCTGTAGACCTGAAGACAAAATGATTCACCAGAATATTACTTTGTCTGTACCAGGATTAGGTCCAGATCCTGAGGTTGTATCTGACCATCATTCTGTATGTGGTCCAGACTTGGGCTGTCGGACCGGGGTGTATCAGTATACACCCGGTCCGACAGCCCAAGTCTGGGCCCAGAGGAAACACAAGCCTGTGGCCCAGGTATAGACTGGAAGTTTTCATTTTTCATCAGGTTTTTTTTTTTTTTTTTCAGGTTTTATTAGAGCTGCCAGTTTGACAACCAGTGAACTCACAGGATGGCTTCATCATTGCACAGGTGCCGATTTAGAACTTATTCATTTAATTATTGGGAAACACTAACATTCACACTCTCAGTTCGTCAAAGATGGATTTGTTCAGGTGTTGGTTTCTGCCACCATGTGACTCTTCATGTGTGTCTTCAGACAGTGGCTCTGAGTAAAAGCTTTGTCGCACAGTGTGCACTTGTATGGTCTCTCCCCATTGTGAGTCCTCATGTGAACAGTCAGGTACGTTTTGCGAGCGCACGCCTTCCCACAAATACCACAGACAAACGGTTTGGCTCCTGAGTGGACGGTCACGTGGTTGTCCAGGTTAATCTTGCGTTTGAAGGACCAGCCACAGTCGGGGCAGCGATACGGTGTCTCTCCAGTGTGGACCCGCATGTGAATGGTCAAGGGTCCCTTGGTGGTGAACCCCTTCCCGCATTCGCCGCAGTGGTACGGTTTCTCATTGGTGTGCGTCCTCATGTGAATCTGGAGCTGCTTGCTGGTCAGAAACATTTTGCAGCAGACGTCGCAGAGGTACGATCTCTCTCTGTCCGTGTGAATCTTCTCGTGTTGTCTCAGTGTCCCTGGAAGTTTGAAGCTCCGCCCACAAACCTGACAGCTGTGAGGTCTCTCTCCGGAGTGGATCATCTTGTGGCGGGATAAAGACCTGTAATCGCTGAGGGATTTCCCGCACACGCCGCAGAGGTGTGAGCCCTTTTTGCTGTGAGACCTGCGGTGAGCTTTCAGCTGCTCCTTCAGCTCAAACACTTTGTGGCAGGTGTAACATTTGTGAAGCTCGTCCTCCTTGTGCAGTTTCTGATGATTCTCCAGGGACGACATTAATGCAAACGAGGCGCAGCAAACCTGGCATCTGTGTGGTCTCTCCCCTGAGTGGGCAGCCACGTGCTCGTCGAGGCTGAGTGCACTGAGGAAAGACTCTCCACAAACATGACAGTCCTCAGTTCGGTGCTGACTTTGAAGATGATCCTTCAAAGCCTCCACAGACTCTGGACGCTCTCCACAAACTCCGCAAAGACTTTCTGAACCGTCCACGTGAGTCCAGGCGTGTTTCACAAAGGTGACTTCTGATTGGTACAGAGCTCTGCAGACTTTGCAGGAGAGAGCAGCGTCCTCGTTTTCAGTCTTTGCCTCGGCTCCAGAACGTCTGGCGTTTTGTTTCTTTGTCGGTTCAGAGTCACTTCCCCTCAGCTCCTCATCGCACTTGTCTGGTTTCCAATCGTCATCGCTGTCGTTCGCCCCCTGTCTTTCTTCTTCCTTGTTGTCATCATCACCGGCTTCACCTGGTTTCATTATCCAGCAATCTTCATCATCAGCTTCCTCTGTTACTGTGTCTTGCTGTGATGCTGAGCAGCTGGACAGATCAGCCACTCTGCCTCCTTCGGCCTCCTGGACGGGGTTGCTATGGGAAACCAAACAAGGAATTAAGGCGGGACACGAGTGACATTTGAAATGAAACCAGTTTACTGCTGCTGTTTCTATTAAAGTGTAGCACAAGTTAACTGAAGTTAACTGATCAGGGGTTTCTGGAGCGTATGTATTTTTCTGATCTCAGAGTGAGGAGAAGTTGCTCTGAGTTTATTGTAGTGACAGAATAAAGACAGAGAGACATGGACAATAAGATATTTAGAGCATTAGAGGCTTTGGAGCTGATTTTTCA
>CM076670.1:673445-686508 GCA_038496675.1 Rachycentron canadum | reverse complement strand
TCAGTCTCTAGTTTCAAGTCTTCAATACAACATGATGTTCATTTTTTAAATGATGGTCCATTTAGAGGAAAATAGACCAGAAAGCAGGGGATGAATTAGGGGGCGTGGCTACATTGTGATTGACAGACTGTACCACCCAATCAGGACAGAGTACAGAGCAGGTCAGCTCCACCCCTCACTCCTCCTCAGCTCCACCTTCTCCTCCAAATATGCTTTCTACTGGTTTTAAAAAACCAAGATGGCCGACAGACAAACAAAGCAGCAGCTCAGACGATGGTGACGTCACAGAGGGGTGATTTTTGTACAGTCACTCTTTATACCTGATATCTACTGATACTGTGAACAGGTAATGAAGCATTTAATTGCAGTCAATTAGCACAACACTGAAATCGAGCAAAGAAAGTCTAAACCACTGTTACACTGACTTTTGCTCCTGAACTGAATCACTGCAGACCTTCAACACTCCTCTTCACTGTTACTCATCCCTTCAAACTCTCTGTCGATTTTCACCGGCATGCTGGACTTTCTGGGCTTCTTCTTTGGGATGGGGTCACCTGACTCCCACTGTCGCTGCTGATTGGTCACCTCTCCTCGTTTTCCTTCGGCGCAACCACACTGATTGTTGCAGGTAAAGGAAACGTGGTCAGGGGGTGGAGCTGGTTCAGTGCGGTTGGTGTTGAGCAGGTGTTGACAAGGTTCTGTATGTTCTGCCACAGGAACAACCAGTGGGATGAGGGAGGGAGATGAGCCCAGTAAGAAAGCAGTGTGAGCTGGGAGGAGGGGAGGAGCTGGAGGAGGCAGAACCTGGGGGTGCAGGTCGGACTCGTCGCCGGGGTCACTCTGGTTGTGGCTGGTGTCCGAGACAAGAGGGTGAGGGGAGTCAACTTGAGGGGAAAGGTTGTGTTGGTGGGGGTCTGTACAGCTGTTCAACCCATTTCTAAGGGTGAGTACAGGCGCTAATGTGTGCGCATCATCAACCTCATCATCATCATCATCATCCTGTTGCCAAAGGGTGTTGTTGATCTCTTTTCCCCCCTTTTCAGGTTCAGAGTGTGTGTTTCTGTGCGTATGTGCGTCTCTGCTAGCTCCAGTGTGTAGCCGTGGGTTTGGGTTAGCGCTGTGACGGTTACGGCTTCGCAGGGAGCTGAAGACCATGGTGCAGCCCGCCACCGTGCAGCGATGTTTGATCTTCAGGTGGACGGCATTGTAGTGGATCTTCAGCGTTCCTGCAAAAACACAAAAAGATGTTCTTGTTAAGTTGCTGCCATCCGACCCAACATCACACAGCAGCTATTTCAGAGCTAGAAAGAGTAGATCTAACCTCGTAACGGATGACCTGTGTCAGCATTTCTTATTTAGAGGAACAAATTTAAGAACATAGGTTGAGATATTATCCTCTTGACTGAACCCTGTGGAGCCCCAGGACATAGATATAATGAAATGTGACAGGACTTTAACAACTCTACCATCCCTGTTCCCTCTGTAGGCTTCACAAAAAGGTAGAGCTGCTAGGCTTCAATTGAACCTATCACATTCCTACCTTTGTCGTAGAAGCTCTTTCCACAAACGCCACAGCAGACACGCCCCTTCCTTCCTCCTGAGGGAGAAGGAGATGGTAGGGAGCAGGGTGTAGATGGGAGAGGATGGAGGGAGGAAGAAAAGGAGGGGGCAGGAAGAGGACAGAGGAAAGAGGAGGAGAAGGATGGGAGAGGATGAAAGGAAGAAGGAGAGGAGCCTCGCATATTCTGGTAAATCTTTGGAGGAGAGGAGGAAGAGGAGGAAACTGGTGGGTGGAGTGAGGAAGACACAGGGATAAATGAAGAGTTTAAAGAGGAAGAGAGGGAAGAGTTCTCCTGCTTGGCCACACTCCGATGACGCTCAAAATCTTGGTCAGTGCGGATATGAGGGTTCAGATGCCATAGCGATCGGGCTGGATTTGGCCTGTCAGGGTCCGCTTTGATTTTTAAAGCCGGTTCAACTTTGGATTGCTGCAGAATTCGATCGATCTCTTGTGCCGCTCTCCCTCTGTCCTGCTTGTGTCTCTCAGCAAGTTTGGTCCCATTGGGCTTCTGCAGGCACTGTGTTAGCTTGGTGGGAGGAACCAGATCCTGGTTCAAGGAAAACAAGGGGGAGGAAGGTCCAGTCAGTGGAGAAAACAAACTGACATATATCAAAAAACTTTTCAGGATAATATAAGTGATCATTTTTTATCTTTCTCATCATCCATCCACCATTTGGGATGGTAAGTATGAAAATGAGCCCAAATTACAGCAAATTTACAGGTACTTGGAACAACCTACTTGCCAAGTACCTTGAAAAACTGTAAAAACTGTCAAATATTGACTTATTGATTGGTAGTGTGGGCAGACTGCTGGAAAGAAAATGTACTTTAATTTAATGACCTTTGTGGGAGAAACCAAACACTGGAAGGCAGAGCTCGGGAAATGGAAAGGCAGTAGCAAAGACAATCCACCCGGAAAGTTTTCAAAATGGTGGACGGTGTCGTTGTGGTCAGCCAGACCAGCCTTTTCAAAATGGCAGCCGCCGGTCACCAAACATGAATCTCCTGTCGGTTTCCTGGCTGTCCCTGGGGTTCTTCCACTGTGCTCCATGAATGAGCTGATGTTTGAGCGGCAGCTCTTCGAGGCGGGATTTAGCTCCAGATCAGAGAGGTAATTGACAGCTGCCAGGCACTGAAGCGTCATCAACTCGACGATGGTGCGAGTTTCACCAAAACGCAGGAACTGTTTGAGGATCAGCAGCTCTTCTTCGGGAGTAACCATCGTCCAGCGGTCCAACACCTTCCCACTGGGAAACTGGAGACAAGGAAAAACACTGACTTACACTTTAACATTAGAAAAATTCAGTGGGTTAACACCTGCAAAGGTTGTTGTTAACAGACCTAGCAATAGAAATAACATTGCAAAGAAGTCACTGTAGTGTTTACCTGCAGCATGTACCCCCGGACATAATCCCCCAAACTCCAGCCCAGTGTGTGGAGTATGTGGCCGACCTGAAAAAGACCCAAACACAAAAAGTGTTACTCGTGAAAATGCAATGTATTGGTCCACTGCTTTCCTTCCAGGTAACGGGGCGTACCTGCTCTGTAGTCAGGACGCTGTAGAGTCGGTCCAACAGTATCTTCAGCTGCACAGGAATGGCTTGAGCTCCATACAGAACCAGAGAGCTCAGGTCGAACACTAGCCCAGGCAGGGCCACCTCCACTGGGCCACAGTTGGAGGAAGGCTGGGCTCGTAGCTTCTCCAGAGCTGGAGAAAAAGAGGGAAAAAATCTAAATCTCTAAAATTAGCCATTAATTTCTGACATATTTCCAAGAAAGACCGACATGAGTTGCTACAGTTATTAATCCCAGTTGGTTCTATTCAAGGTATTAAGAAAAAAAACAAGGACATTTTTCAGGAAGTGAAAACTGCTTCATATGTAGATTCTGGGTCTGTGAAGTGAAGCCAACGCTGAAGAGCCTTAACCCTTCATCCTCTCTAATGACCATCAGGGGGCGACTTGGTAAAGAAGTCAGATTGTATTGAAGTCTATGGGAAAATGTCCCTTCTTCTCCTTGATTTATTAGCTCAGTAAACCTGGAGTCTTCAAAACAGCAGCTCACAGACCGATGGTGACGTCATGGAGTATTATTATATGTTATCATAAAGAATTATTTATACATTGTATGTATAAATAATTCTACATTAAATTTACATATATAAAATAAAGAAACAATCACTATATATTCATTAATATATGGTGAAGAAAAACATTAAATAAAACCAATGTGTGACAGAAACAGGAGAAGTTTTGACACATCTGTTAGTCGGAGCAACAGATGTGTGTTTATCATCTATTAAAAATGCCACCTCACTCTGTGTGTGTGTGTGTGTGTGTGTGTGTGTGTGTGTGTGTGTGTGTGTGTGTGTGCAGATGTTCTCTCCAGATGCTCTCAGTGATGTGATGACAGCGACACCTGACTTCTTGTCACCGTAGCGACTGCACACATCTGTTTGTGTGAGTAAAGTCCAACCCTGTCAAACTGCTGATCTCCGTCTGAACGAACAAACGAAGCCTCAGAGTCACAGATTAACAGGAGTTTGTTTTCCATCTCCTCTGAACATGTGTTGTTCATTTTGTAGAAACCAGAAAAAACAGCTCTGGTTCCAATATTGTTCGTCCTTCCCACCAACACTGACATTATGGGGACACAAACCTGTTTGAACACCTACGCTGTGGGGACAGAAGACACAATCCTTCCAAGTTGAACTATTTATTTTTAAAACCCTAGTTGTGTGTGTGTCTTACCGTGCGCCACCCAGCCATGTCCACAGCGATCACATGACCGGAGTTTGGCACTTCCAGGTTTGAAACACACACAGCTGCAACTGGACACTGTGCATCTGATCGACTGGTAAACACAAAAGCACATTAACATTCGTCGCGTGTCTTCACACGTGAATATGATGATTAACAGTTGTTTTTAAATTTTACACATTTTGTATTATTTGTAAATGTTGGATACGCAGTGAAACACACAAACACACACTTTGTACCTCCTCAGTGTTTGTCATCCTCATCTCTGTCCTGCAGTCACAACAGAATCAACAGCTCAGCCACTTGATTGGACAAAGAAAACTGAACCTCCCTGTGATTGGACAGTTGGACAATTTATATGAATCTTATTGATAAAACTTTCTTCACTAAGATCTTAAATTTCAAACCTGAATTAAACTGTTAGACTTTTTTAATTGTTATATATTCATTGATGCTAAAACAAAAACCTGTACTATTCATTGTTTTAATAATTTCTTATAATAAAAAATAATTTAACATTTGACTTTCATATATCACAATAATAACTTCTATATATATGTACATTAATTATCCTTTATCTTTTCTGTGGCTGAAAATCAGCAAGTCAGGAAATAAATATCAAACAAAATCAAACAATATTTCTTATGCTTGTATATCAAAACTAACTATATCCACAATATAAAAATTCATATATTTTAACTAAGTAGAACTTAAATTCTTATTATATAAGAAAGACAAACTCACCTCTGTGTTTGTTGTTAATTCACTGCTGATGGGAACAGAAACCTTCCCCTCTTCTTCTTCTTCTTCTTCTTCTCTGTTAATTCTTCTTCAAAATCTTGATTTACAGATATTTTCTTTTTTCTTGGAGTTAATTTTTTTTACATCTTTATCCTCTATCTTAGTTTTCTGTCTTTTTTTCTCTTTCTTTTGGTCCCAACTGTGTCTTTAGAAATTCACATTTCCTTCCATAAGTTTTCTCTCCCTCTCTCATTATTACACTGGATATATATGTGCAGTGATTTTTTTATTTTCAAGACTCTCGTCCTTTGACTCCTCCCTCTCATCGAATCAATGTGATTGGATGAGGATGAACATGTACGTTCAGCTTGTTCCCTCCTTTTAATTCTTTAATTCTCTCATCTAACAGAATATGATGATGATGATGATGATGATGGTGTGAACAACAGGAGCTTCAGTTTTCAGATCAGCCACAGGTCACAAGAAACGACAGAGGGAGGATAATAATAATAATAATAATAATAATAATAACACACAGGTTCATTTTAAGGACACTTTACAACATTTAGAGGTAAAAACCAGTTAAAACTATATATGAATGAATCATTGGAAATGTCACATAAACAGATATATACATATTCATTAACAGTTACACATACTCATGAAAACCTTTATACACAGAAGTGTTTTACAAGAAAAGTAAGAGCAGACAAATGTAAAGTCCAAGTAACAACAAAATAAGTGACTAAGATTTTAAATCTTAAACCTGAAGCACTTTAAACTGCTTCAAACTGACTTTAAAACATTTCAATCAGAGACGTCTCTGTGTAACTGACAGACTCTAACAACTGAGCTGCCCTTGGTGTGTCCATCAGCCTCTGTGTCCCCTGGGAAACAGCTTCCCCCTGGGAGCAAGGTTCCCCCCCTGAGGGTCAGATTGAATCAGGGTGACAGTAGGGCACCTGGCCTGCGCCACACACACTGATACAAACTACAACAACAATACAAGGTTAAATCAATTAAAACATCCACAGCTTCTCAAAACGGAGGGAAGTTGGAGGATGTGGTCGTGGTCCCCTGTGGATATAAAAACTAAACTGAAAGCTGGAAAGTTCAGTAGAAACAGTGTTTGGTAAAGAACTAACACAAACTTCAAGAATCCAAAATTATACAAGAACCAGTGCATGTTCACTGATCAGCCACAACAGGATGACACAGACAGGTGGAGTCCACACTGACCACCTGGTTACCATGGTTACCGGTCAGGGGTGGATCAGGCAGCAGCTGAACATTTAGTCCTGAAGTTGATGTGTTGAAGCAGGAAAAATGGTCAAGTGTGAGGATGTGAGGGACTTTGACTTTGACCAAAATGAAAACCACTGGACCACTTTGACTCGTCCCACCTCCCTAAACATGGTTCAGACCAAGTCCCCCCCTTCATGGAAACAGTCTTCCCTAATGGCAGTGGCCTCTTTCAGCAGGATAATGCTCGGTCATAATGTTATGGCTGAGGTCGGCGCTGAAACGGCGGCGGCTGCAGCTTTTCCTCCTGCTGCTGTTTGACTCTGTTGTTTTTTTGGTGCTGAACAAAGAGTGTGACCTGATTCACTTAGTTTAGAGAAGACCAAGCCAAGAACACAGGACCAGGACACACACACACACACGCTCAGTGTTATCGTCTGTTATTCTAATTAGTACGACATCAAAACAGGAAAGAGGTCCACCAGCTCCCAGCAGACACACAGTCTGTCCAACAGCCCTACCTTCACTGTGTGTGTGTGTGTGTGTGTGTTTCATATCAACAAAGTAAGAAACTTTTCAGGTTATTTCAGCTCCGTCTACAGGAAGTGTCTTCAGAGCTGGTTTTAAACAGATAAAATTCCTGTTTATCCCCCTGGTTGATCCTCTGGCCACCTGAAGACGCCCCCCAGCCTCAGGTCACCTGCGCTACACAGAGCCCACGTTCTGGCCCCCCACTGTGACGTCACGGTGCGTTGACTCTTGGTTAAGAACATTTCAAGCCAGGGCCGTGCAGACATTTTGGAGGGCAGGGGCTCAAGTGAAAATATAAGTGCACCCCTCTCATATTTATTTATTTATGTACATATTTTCAGTGTTTACATTTCGATACACAAACACATGCAAATGTTAAAACACACTGTGAGATCCCACCCCCCCGTCACTTTTCTGTCATTTGTCACCACAAACGTCTTCATGGGATCAGGATCAGGATCTGGAGGTGAATTTTACATGACACTAAAGTCTGTGTGTGGTGAACATAATGTATTTAACAGGACATTTTAAAGCTGTGTGTGTGTGGTTTGACTCTCTGATTGTGTGTGTGTCCTCTCTCTCTTCCCACCCTCCCCCCCTCTCCCGTCCCTTATCCCACCCCTCTGAGCGCCTGATCCCTCCCTCCTTTATATCTGTGTCATTACACCGACCGACTGTGTGAGGATTTCTCTTTGTTGTGAGTCCAACTTGGCACCGACGCCGTCGCTGTTGGGAGATGTGTGTGTTTTAAGTGTGTGTTTAAATGTGTGTGTTGTCGCAGGTACAACTAGGACAGCAGGCAGGGAGGAACAAGGACTGACTGAGATGAAACGTGGAGTTTTTGAAATAAAACGTCGGTGAATATTCATAAGGGAGATCCAGAACAAAAACAGGACACTGACACTTTTTCATTCTTTTTGTACAAATGTTTTCTTTTCTTTCCTCTTTGCAGCTTTTATTTTTATTCTCTTCTAACAAACACGAGGCTTCAAATCAGAAAACAGGGCCGGATTAACCTGTCGGGGCCTCGGGGCTAATGTTTGCAGTCGGGCCCCCGTTGCCCACCACCCACATTAATGAAGGAACCATGTGATCATTTAAATCGTCATCTTCTTAACCTTGGAAATAAAGTTAAAAAAATAAAATAAACCCACCTCAAGGTCCACTGACAGACTTCCTTTCAGCCGCATCACATGGTCTTCAGCATACAATGATATGAAATCTATAACAGTAGAAGAAGAGACGAGTTTAAATCTAAAACAGTAGAAGAAGAGAGGAGTTTAAATCTAAAACAGTAGAAGAAGAGAGGAGTTTAAATCTAAAACAGTAGAAGAAGAGAGGAGTTTAAATCTAAAACAGTAGAAGAAGAGACAAGTTTAAATCAACAGATTTTTGTCTGTTGCTCCAACAAACCAGGACAAATTCCTGATTTTCCACAGGATTAAAATCTTGCCACTTCCTGTGTGTATTTGTTCCCCTTGTCCAGAGACGCACACACACACCGTGACCTTGTTGTTGCTGCAGGTTTGGTCAGGTTTAGTGTGTCTGTGTAAGTCCTCATGTTGTTGCTGCAGCAGTGGTGTCCCCGGCTGCTGCAGCGTCTCTTTGTGGTGGGATTAGGCGTCTTATCCTCAGGACGACTGGTCTCGTCTCTTCCTGCCTCAGATGTGTCACTTGGATGTGGATCTGGTTTTTCTTTCACAGAAGCTGCTGCTTCATCGGGAATTAAACTTAATCTGTGGTTTGAGAGCGGGACAAACTCTGACCTCAGCGTCGGACGCCTCCTCGTGAATGAAGCTGTCATGTGTCTGTGTCAGGGGCTAAAGGCAAACGCCACAGTCAGCTGTCCTGTCTGCCATGCTAAGCTAAGCTAGCCACGAGCCATTGAAAGCAAATGACGGGAGAGTCGACAGATGAAGAAGAGTTTTAATTCCACCAGTCAAACCAGTCGCAGCCAAGATGCTGCAAAAGGACCACAAGGTTTTCCCCTGATCTAACACACAAACCACATGAACACAACAACACAACCGACTGCACGACAACACAATCAAACACCAGAACATGAAGTTTGGATGGAAGCAAAAAGATCAGACATCAAACCATCTGAGGACCCAACGTCTCCAGAGGAGGAAGAGTCTCTGTTCAGCTGAATCAGCTACTCAGTGTGTGTGTGTGTGTGTGTGTGTCTGTGTGTGTGTGTGTGTGTGTGTGTGTGTGTGTGTGTCTGACAGCAGCTTAAGTCACTTTGACGTCTCAACACTCAGAGCCTGAGGGTGTGTGAGCGTGAGGATGGTTTTTATACTCAGACATTAATAGAAATCCACTGAGGCAAAACCTGAGGGACACACACACAGACACACACACAGACACACACACACACACACACACACACACACACACACATACACACACACACACACATACACTCCGTGCTGATGCAGTGTTTTTCTGTTTGTGGTTGAAAACTTTTCTCACTTTTGTTTCCATGTTTTCAGCATCTTTGGACACACACACACTCTGAACATTAGCAGGAGATTATCAGGAGACTCAGGTCTGACCTGAGTCCTCTACAGTCCACTAGAGTCTGGTCCAGCACTGAGTCAGTCCACAGACTCCTGTTAGACCTGCAGTTCCTCTACAGTCCACAGTGTAGCTGATCTGAGGGGGCGGGGTTTGGGCCCTTTGAGTCAGAGAGGTGTTTCCTCCTCAGCCAATGGGAAGTTTTCAGGAAGCTCAGTCACCTGGAACAAGAGACGACTGATGAAGAAAAGACCTGATTGATAAACTGATCAATAAATAAATGAACTGTTCACTTATTCACTCCCAAAATCATTTAAGACCCAAACTATTAAATTCACAGTAAATTAAAAATCTATCGAGACTCACAGGGACAAAGGCCAGGTTGTCACGGAGACAGGCGTCCTGCAGCTCGCTGCGCAGAGCGGTCACATGACTGCGGTGGGCGGCGACTTCCTGCTCCAACCAATCGATCCTGGAGCTGCAGGTGTGACAGAGCTGAGAGACGACGGACAGTAGACTCTGGAGAGGAGAGGGGGGCGTGATTCAAGTAAAGCGAAACAACAAAGTGATGGAGGAATAAAATCAGACAGACGGATACCTGACACGCTGCCAACTCTGGAGCTCCCATGATGCTCTCTGCTCCACTCAGCTCAAGGTGTTCCCGGGGTAACAGCAGGGGGCGGGACTGAGCTGAGAGTGAGCACCGTGATTGGATAAGACTTTCCTTGACCTGTGGACCACACAGTATTATGTCAACACATGTCACTGTGTGTGTGTGTGTGTGTGTGTGTGTGTGTGTGCTGACCTCCCTGTAGCTCATCTCTGCAGCCTTCATGCAGCTGATCAAACGATCCCTACGTCTGAAACAGAACCCACATAAGGAAGAAGTCTTTATTGGGGACTATTTCCAGTGGTGGAGTGATACACATTTGGTGCTGTGGTCAGTGTTTGTTGCAGCAACGATAAAGATACACAGTGCGCGTTACCTGGCGCCGTCCATGAGCTCGTCCTCTGCTCGCTGCAGTCGCTCTTCCAGCTGCTTCCTCTCCCTCTGAACACTTGACAGGTGTTTACCCAGAATCCTCAGCGAGCACTCTTTCTGACTGGCCTCCTGCCGAACCTCCTTCAGAGCCTGGGGAGATGATGTCACTTCACCATCAGTACAACTGGGAGTTACTGGGCTACAGTTAACACTGTTACTGTGTCACTATGGTGCTGCAGAAACGTTCTGCAGTAAGAGGGGGTGTCTTTGATCAGTGTTGGGAATGTGAGTCACACTGAACTTAAAACATCAAGTCACATCTGACTGAGTTTCAACTACATAATCAGCTCTTTCTAACAAGCTCAGTGGATAAACCCATGAACGAGGTTAGGTCTGATTTGAGCTACAACCCTTTATTACAGTGACAGAGTCTTTACTGAGTCTCAGATATAATGAGCTGAGGTTGAGCTGAGTCTGAAGATGAGGAGACTTGGAGACAAATGACAACTTTATCAGGAAAAACACAAAGAGATGAAAAAAGAAAAGACTGAATGTGGGTTAAACTGTACCTGTGTGGTCTGGCTCAGTGTGTGTTGTGTGTCTTTCTGCTCAAAGGTGTGTGTGCTGACTTGTTGCTGCAGTGTGTGCAGTCGGCTGCTCTGCTCCTGGATCAGTGTCTGAGCCTCCTGCTCTCTGTTCAGAGCCTGACGAAGCTCCACACACACACTGTGAAAACGCTCTGCAGGGACCTGCACACACACACACACACACACACACACACACACACACACACACACACACACACACACACACACACACGCTTGCCTGTGATAATCAGACAGACAGCACAGGTGTGTGTGTGTGTGAGAAGCCTCACCGTCCTGCAGGTGTCCTCTCTCTCCTGCCGTAGCCCTCTCTTCAGATTGGTCACCTCCAGCCTCAGACTCCGCCTCTCCACCTCAGCCGAGTGCAGGCGTTGGCTAAAGAGCAGGAAGTGCTGCTGCAGGGTGGACACCAAGGCCTGATGGGAAGACACACAGAGGTCAAAGGTCAGCAGATGAACGCACGCATGCGCACACACACACACACACACACACACACAAACACACACACACACACACACACACATGTTTTAAATAAATATAATAATAATTAAAATATTAATAGAAAGGCCACATGATGGTCTGTGGTGTGTTCACTGACCTTTACGTTGGGTTGTAGAGGCGTCAGTCTGTTCAGCCGGCCGCTCAGCAAGCCTGCGTCCTCTCTGCAGGACGCTTCATCTGATTGGTCCAGAAGGTGATCCAGCAGGCGGGACAAACCTGAATGAGCTGCTGACATCACATCTGGAGGGGAGGGGCCTAGAGAGCCAGAAAGACACTCACCCACTCAGTGTCCACTTCAAGGCACTGACCCTGAGGAGTGTGTGTGTGTAGTTACCGGTGTGTGTTAGCGCCCCCTGCAGGTCGGCCATGGAGGACGTTATGGTGGAGCAGAGACGTTTCGAGCGAAGCCAACGAGCGCATGCACCTGCACGACCTTCACCATCATTATCTTTATGTAACATAAAAATAAAAATAAATCCAAGCTTCATGATCAAACGATGTTGATCTAAAATGATTCACATTCAACTGACCTGCACTCGTCATGGCTTGACCCTTCTGTGTTGCCATCGCCGTGTCTCCACAGACACACACAGCCGAACCGCCGCCTCCTCTTTCCAGCCAAAACAACACTGTTGTCTTTTTAGCCAGTGTGACCCACCTCCTCACCGCCAACACCACACACAGAGTCCTCCTCCACCTCCTCACTGCCACCCTTCCTCTCTCCTCTTCCTCTTCCTCACCTCCCAGAGCATCAGCCAGCCTCCTCACCTCCTCCTCCAGCAGCTCTCTCTCAGCCAGACGCTGGGACAGGAGGCGTTTCTGCTCACAGAGCGACCGCAGACGGTGGCGGGTGTGTTTCAACGCCCCGGCCAGGAGGGCACAAGCTGACAGGAGGGACGCCGACTCCTTACGGCTTCGAGAGAGGAGGCCCTGGAGTCCGGAGAGGTCAGAGGTCAGGGAGGAGCAGCGTAGCTCCAGAGAGGAGACGTGATCACGGAGAGAGTCACACTGAGAGCGACTCACCTGAGAGAGAGACAGAGAGAGAGACAGAGAGAGAGACTTATTGTTCAATGAGCCTTAAAACCAGTCTCCTCTGATTGGCTGACTGACCTGTTGCTCCGAGAGCTCAGAGCTCAGCCTGAGAGGAGATGGAAAACTACACTGAGAAGGTTTTTGGTTCTTAAAACCACAGATATATCTTCTGATGGAGATCAACCCTTCAGAATAAAAGACTGGAGAAGCTAAAATATGGACCTTTAAGATCAATAATTGAAACTTGATATTTATATCCAGTGGTTTGACTCAAATAGAAAAAACAGGGTCAGAACCAACTGTGACCATTGTCTGTGAGCTGCTGTTCTGAAGCCTCCAGTTTGTAATTTCTCCATCAACCATCTTTTTTTTTTCTGAAACCAGTAGAAACCATATTTGGAGGAGAAGGTGGAGCTGAGGAGGAGTGAGGGGTGGAGCTGACCTGCTCTGGACTCTATCCTGATTGGGTGGTAACCAGTAAATAGCCAGTGAAGTTACTTCTGTGAAAGTGAGTCTCTGCTCTCAGGGACGATAACGTTGGAGTGATGATTTCAGGGTCTGTTGCTCAGGGAGGAGCTGACTAAAGGGA
>CM076670.1:655680-665680 GCA_038496675.1 Rachycentron canadum | reverse complement strand
CACTGCCGCCTCCAGGTCCCGCACCCGCAGCTGACAGGTCACATGGTCACAGAGAGTTTGTCACTCAATTGATCATATGTAATATTGTTTCTTTGTTTTTTTATTTTGTCTGTTTCTTTCATCTCATTTGTCATTTCTTTTGAATGATATTCTGCCTGTAGACAAACTCACATTAGCCCCTGCTTCAAGGTCTATTTTGGACCATAAACTCATTAGGAAAACGTTTACTGACTATCTATAAACCGGGACCTGGACTCAGATTCTGTTGAAGTCTATGGGAAAATGTCCCTACTTCTCACTTGATTTATTAGCTCAGTAAACGTTTTCCTAGTTTCTAGTTTCAAGTCTTGCTCAAAGTCCAGAAACTGTATACGATCTGACTCAGTCATTAAAGGAAGTTGAATTTGTTTGGCTGCACTGTAACTATACACAGCAGCTGCTCTCTTGTTGTGTTTCTGCAGCACAGCACTGCTGCGTTCAGAACTCATGAAGCACATCCACAGTTGAGAGGGAGGAAGAGTGCGTTTGAGTTACCTGGATGATTTCAGAGTTGAACTTGGACTCCAGGTGAGCCGCTCGCTCCGCCTCGATGCTCGACTCCAGAGACCTCACCCTCTGTTCTGATGCCTGCAGGGACAAAAATATTTCTTTTCCTCTTTCCATGTCTTTCTCCTCTGCCTTCCCTCCCTCACTCTCCTCACCTCCTTCTCCCTCCTACTTCTCTCCTCTCTCTCCATCAGGTATTTAAGCTCGTCTGCTTGTCGTCTGTTTGTCTCTGCCTCCTTTTCTCTCTCCTTGTGCACCTCTGCTATTCTCCTCTCTGACTCCTCCAGAGCCTCCTCCTGGTCCTGGAAGATCAGGGAAACAAACCCACTCTCAACATCAAACATGATTAGAAACAATGAAATGTGTCATACCCTGAACTGAGTATGGTCATTGACCTCAAGCAGTCGGTGCAGTCTCTGGTTTTCAGAGGTAAAACTATTAATCAGTTTGTCACGCTCTTCAACCTCCTGCTGCAAAGCATGCTGGTCCTCCTCCCTGGCACGTCGGGTGATGTCCAGAGCTTTCTGCAGCTCCTGCACAGTCTGCTGGAGCTCTGCTGCTCGCTCTAACACACACACAAGCACACACACTCTTACTACCACCATTTTCTGAGGATACTACAGTTCTTTCTGGGTGTGTTTGATTCGTGTACCTGTGAGTGCGTGTTTGTCTCGGCTGAGCTCAGCGGCTCGCTCGATGTCCCTCTGGCTCACAGTCAGCTGATACTGAAGCTCCTCCCTCTGAGCTTCACCTCGCTCCACTGAAGACCTGAGCCGGGTCAGCTCCGCCTGTAGCCTGCACAGCTGGACACACACACACACACAATCTAAAATACATACTTCTATGTTTCTGAAGTAAAAGCTTCATGTTACTCCAAACACCAGTAAACATGTGCTGGTGTGTGAAACCTTTCATTCGTTTCTCACCTCCTTGTTGTGACTTGACGTCAGCTCCAGTTTGTCTTTCTCCAGCTGGTTTAGTCTCCACCTCAATCGCCCCACCTCCTCGCTCCCGTCACCCCCTTCTGACGCCGCCCTCCTCCCTCTCCCTCTCCCTACATCTCCTCGACTTCTGTCCCTCCCTCTTCCTCTCTCTTCCTCCTCAGTTCCTCTCTCTTCCGCTCTTCCTCGCTCTTCTCCATCTCCTGCCTGCTTCTCTTTCTGTTGCATGATGTTGAAGATTTCTTTTAACCTGCAGGAAAATGGGATATCGTGAGGATTTAGACCACAGGGACAACAAAGTGACGACAAAGAGACACAAAAATACACAAAAACACACCCACAGTCATTGTAGGAGGGTTACAATCAATTAATAGGTAAACTACTAATTGATTGTAATTCTACTGAGACTGTTAGAGAAACATTTCCATATCAGCATATTAGATGATCAATAATATATTAGAATGGGTGCATCCATTTAATCCTTCAGGTTACATGTGATTGACAGCAGTTGTCCTTTATTTGGGTTAATATAAATGAATATAAAACACACAACCATGGGAAAAAAATACATGTTGCAGGAGCATCACGTTTCGTAAAACGTGTATATTTTATGTGCATGTTCACAAAACAAGGGCAGAGTTACTTCTTTAAAAGATACAGTCTCAGCCCCCACCTTGATCCCTCCTCGGAGCTCCTGACAGAGCTGACCGCAACCCTGGACTGGTTCCCCCGCGCTTCTGCTCGGCCGTGGCCGCTCTCCCCTCGCCGGCTCCGGCCAGACTGTCTCCTGCGCTCCGCTGGTTCGGTCTGCATATCTCCGCTTCTGAACCGAGATGAGTAAGCCCGGGAAACAGCAGAGGCTGCCCGGTTGCTCGGCTGCTGGTGTTACCTTGGCAGCAGATGCACTCAGCCTCTCACATGAAGCGACAGCGAACCCCCTTCACAAACCTGCCATATAAACGTTAACATTAGTGCTGTCAGACATATATGCCTCCCACAACAACAGTAACACGGTTCGGCGAAGCATTTGGACCAACTTGTGAATTCGGCATCCGTCCAACACTCAAAGATTCGCCTGCTCCGATTTATCTTTATCTTTTAATTCAAGTACAGAGCGATTGGCAGCGTTAAGCAGAGTCAACAATCTCCAGCTCAGATTTACTCCCATTTAAGAGCCGTTTGACGGGACCCACATGTGCCGTATTTACCAGACAGCCCTAAAGATCCACTAACGTAGTAACTGTTGTTTTAAAACGTATATTTTTGTTAGCAAACAAAAAACATGAAAATCTTATATTATAAGAATGGAGTTGTGTTTGAGATGAAATGTTACCCCAACAAAGACCCATTTCACGGTTTATATCCCAACAGGAACGTTCTCGTTTGGTCCAAATCGGGTTTAACCAGTCCGACTAAAACTACAACTTTAAAAAGAAATCAAGAAATAGGCGTAAAATTAACTTTTATAGACACTTACTTCGAAATTTGATCAGGAACGTTTTAAATCCGACGCCATCTTTAGCGTCTATACGTCATTTCCACACGAACTCTGGATTGGCTGGATGACTGACCAATGGCGACAAAGCTGTTCTGTCACGTTGACTGTGATGACGTACGGACACGTACACGAGGGGGCGGTGTAGAGGATGAAACAACATGGCGGCGTCCACAGAACACGTTGAAGCCGGATCTACAGCCACAGAAATGGACAAAGCAGAAGTTCCAGAGACCTTCAGAGACTCGGGAACCTCAGACTCGGAGCCTGCAGGTCAGGACCCAAACCCTGATCCTGATGAGGACGAAGACGAGGACGGAGACGAGCCGCCGGGGCCGAAGATCCGAGACACCCCGGAGGACATCCAGCTGGAGGCGATCGCCAATACAGTGGCGCTGCACCCGACCCGGGACCTCCTGGTGTGCGGGGACGTGGATGGGGACGTGTACGCCTTCTCTTACTCCTGCACCGAGGGGGAGAACCGGGAGGTGTGGTCATCCGGACACCACCTGAAGTCCTGCCGCCAGGTGCGCTTCTCCGCGGACGGGCTGAAGCTCTACAGCGTGTCCCGGGACAAGGCCGTCCACCTGCTGGACGTGGAGCGGGGACAGCTTGTCACCAGGATCCGCGGGGCGCACGGGGCTCCCATCAACAGTCTGCTGCTGGTGGACGAGAACATCCTGGCGACCGGAGACGACGGCGGCACCCTGAAGGTCCGGACAGAGAGTATCAGTCCTTACTCAAAAACATCCGACATGGTCTTCATGGTCTAACTCGATCTGTGAGGGTCTTTTGATGGTCCGCGGTCTGGTTTTGATGGTATTTTTACCATAACATGATCCATAATGGTCTGGCCGAATCCAGAATGGTCTTTTAATGGTCAAGGACCCACATAGCTGGAATTTCCTAATAGCCGGGAATTGGAAACGTTACAGTTCCGCTATAATCTAATATTAGTTATGGCCCAGCCTGGTCCTCAGTGAAGTGGCCCAGTAACCATCACTGGGTGGTCAACCAGACTGCATAATTTGACCCTCTTAGGTGTGTCTATTTCACATCAACGGGGCAACAACATTTGCACACATTATTTTGTTTGTTGGTTTTATGGGTGTGTTTTTCTGCGAAGGTCTGGGATATGAGGAAAGGAACAGCGATCATGGATCTGAAACACCATGAGGATTATATCAGTGACATCGCTGTGGACCAGGCCAAGAGGATCCTACTCACCACCAGGTCAGAACTGTTATTTGTGGTTAAAGGGCCAAACTAGTGTGTTTGTTTTCCTCTAAATGGACCATCAATTAAAAAATGAACATCATGTTGTATTGAAGACTTGAAACTAGAGACTGAGACCATAAACTCATTAGGAAAACGTTTACTGAGCTAATAAATCAAGGAGAAGTAGGGACATTTTCCCATAGACTTCAATACAATCTGACTTCTTTAACAACCAGTGGAGTCGCCCCCTGATGGTCATTAGAGAGGATGAAGGGTTTGACGCCTCAAGCTGCTCAGCCATCAGTTTAAGGAGCTAAGATGGCTGCCAATGGTCAAAGGTCGTTTTTAGACAATTTGTGCTGGTTTCAGAATGGTTCATGCTCTTATTTTGACAGTCTTGTGATAATTGCAGAGTCTCTTATTCTCTTAAGGTATAACCTAGTTTTTAAGTGGACCGATCTGGTCTTTGAGTGTCCATATAATGGTTCGAGTCCAAACTGATGGTTTAATGATTTTTCTCCTCTTTAATTGGATGCAGTGGTGATGGCACTATGGGCGTCTTCAACATCAAGAGGCGGCGCTTTGAGCTGCTGTCGGAGTACCAAAGTGGTGATCTGACCTCAGTGGCGCTGATGAAGCGCGGCAGGAAAGTGGTCTGCGGCTCCAGCGAGGGGACCATCTACATCTTCAACTGGAACGGCTTTGGGGCCACCAGCGACCGCTTCGCCGTCAAGGCTGAGTCAGTGGACTGCATCCTCCCCGTCACTGACAACATCATGTGCACCGCCTCCATGGACGGATACATCCGGTGAGTTGGGTTATTGTTGGCTGTGTTTGAAATTTACCTCCAGGGTCTGACACCTTCGCCTGCCAACATTCACACTGAGGTAAAGTTTGTCTTAGGATAAACCGACCACAGCATTGGTTTCTTTCTTATTTGTTTAGATTTAGATTAGAGTTCTGTCCCCGTTGGCTGCCGATCTCTAATTAGTTGTCTGTTCGTTTGATGCTTTGATGGTTCTCACCTCACGGTAAAAGTTCCTTACTCTCTGTTCTCCATCAGAGCCATCAACCTCCTTCCCAACCGCGTTATTGGCTGCATTGGGCAGCACGTTGGTGAACCCATCGAGGAGCTCGCCAAGTCCCGGGACTCCCGCTTCCTGGTCAGCTGTGGCCACGACCAGCTCATCAAGTTTTGGGACATTTCCAGTTTACCCAACACGACGGTCAATGAATACCGCAAGAGGAAGAAGAAAGACGGACGAATGAAGTCTCTCACCAAGAAAGCCCACGGAGACAATGACTTCTTCTCTGGACTGGTAGAGGAAACAGAGAAGAAGGAGGAAGAAGAAGAAGAGGAGGAGGAAGAGGATGACAGTGATAGTGACAGTGGCAGCGATTAAAAGGCTGTTGCTGTCATGTCTGTCGTTACTGGTTCTTTGGACAGCTTCATCCTAAATGCTCAAAGATGTCAATTCAAAGTGCCTCACAGAGTCTGAAGTATGAACATTATTATGGATGACATTCAAACAGTAGCAGGTACTGAACCTCCAGTCCCGGCCTCTTGGTGCCTCATTGTGGAGAGGACTATGACCTGTGTTTGAAAATGAGGTTACAAATACATGTGGTGGGATTAACAGTGAATGTCCCAGAGATGTAAACACTCATTAAATGGTCATAAATACCAACTGTTGATGAACCAAATATTACAACAAATGACCAGACACTGAAATGCTGGGAAAAAGTGACTGTGTAAAGTGAAACCTCAGCGCTTTCTTAGCATGGACTGATGTTTTTTTGTTTTTTGGGGGGTTTTTTTGTGTGTGTGTATTCAACCATGGCACATTGTCAAGTAGTGATCAGATTTATTATCTGACCTATTCCTTCACCAGACAGCTCTAGAAATAAATCAGCATTTGGAAAATGTTCATTTATTTAGGCTAAAGCTATTTTGGTTGCTTGTGTTTAAACAACATTTGAGAATGTTGGCTTCTTTGAAAAGGTTTTTTTTTCCCTCAATTTTGGGAAAAAAGCATTGATTTAGTATTAATACAGAAAGTTGGGCATATTGATCGACTCCAGCCCACACTAACAGTGAGAACGACGCCCTGACAGCATTGTCAGCCTGTAAGATAGCGAAGGTACATCTCTGGGTAGATTTGTATGAACATGTATTTGTATTAAATTAATTTAACCGATTGATTGATTTTTATGTTGTTTAAATCTACTTAACATCCTAAAATGTGAAAAGATTTGCAGAAATTGAATTTAAAAGGTTTACTTTAAGTGCTAATTCTGCATTTTAACATAGGTTTATACTTTGAATATCTTCAGAACTTAAACATAACATACTTTCTGTTTTAACTTTGAATCTTGATTTTGACTTAAATTAAGGTTGAAACTTTTGACTTGATTAAAGTTAAATCTCAAAAGTTGCCTGGAAAAGCTCAATCGCTCCATAATGTTTTACGATTAAAATATTTATAAAATAATGTAAATTAATCATGGCCAGATTTACAGATTGGTCCTGGGGCCAACATTTGTTGTTGGGTCTTGCCCTGCTAAATGTGCCAGTTTTATTAGTTGATTAATCAAATAGTTGGTCAACAGAAAATAAATTAAAAAAATAATTTGCAATAATTGATTATATTGAAAAAAAATTGATAATTGATTAAATCTAATACTTTTATGCATTTTTTGCGTTTTAGCTTCAAAAAAATAAACAAACCACATCTGACCTTTCCCCCCAAGATGGTACGGTCGAGCTCCCCGCCTTCTCCTCCCTGATTGGTACGGTCCTACCGCAGGCGGGAAAACATTGGGGATCACGTGACAAGAACAAATCAGCCAATATGGCCACGAGTGGGACAGTAGCTAAGTAACCAGAAGCTTCTTGTTGTAGCCGGGAAACACAGAGGCGTCAGTTCACAGAAGATCGTCGCTCGGTTTTCGGTGAGTTTACGCGTTTTAAACGAATAACGGACGAACGTGACGCAGAGAGTTTAATCCTTCCGGTTAGACGTAACGGGCGGCACGCGGAGCTAGCTTCTGGGCTAACACGTCTGTATTTGTAAACAATGAGTGAACATGCTGCTAAAAACGAAACTGTGACACGATGCGACAAATCTCACCCAAAAATACACATCAACGACCTTTTCTCACTTTTAATTTCGATTGTTTCGATGACATAATCGACTGTCTTTTTCAAATTAGCACAAACAGTAAACGTTAAATAAAACCGTGTTTCTGTGAACGTTAAAGCTCCTTAAGTCCCAAATTACACGTAAACTATACAGAAAATTAACCAGTGGACTCTGACAGCTACAACTGTTTTGTTTTAGATTAATTTCTTTTAAGTATATTTATTCAGTCCATAGTGAAATACATCCACCTAACACCACATATAGTACTGTAACCATGTACTGTTTAAAACCAACAATTATTTTCATTATCTATCTATATATATATATATAAACAGAGGCTGCAAAACCTGTCTGTTGCGGCTTGAAATCAAATGCAAACATTTGGTTTCTCCTTTATATTTTTGCTTTAAAAATGTCTGAAATGATCAAAACAGGTCAATATCTAAATACCTTTGGCTGTTGGAAAAGTGTCACTGTTTTATGATGCTTCATAGAATATGTTAATATGTCAATAAAAATTATATTACAACACATGTCTCGGTCTGGAGGACGTATGACACGACATGTAACTGTTTTTATCTAAACAATTAAACTTATCTGGCAAATATTATGATAAAAGAATTTAGGGAAAAGGCCACCAACATTTTATTTTTTGAATATGGGAATTATTCTTTTATTCTTTATTTTTTCCAATGAATCCCGAACAAGTCAAGACATTTGAGGAAGTCATGGATAATTCAGTGGCTTTCATTCGGTCTGTCCTGTCATGAGTTGAGGTCTTCATGCCACCCTGACATGGTCTGTAGCTGAATAAATAAAGTCCTGAGTCTCACATCTGGCCACATGTGTCATTCATCCAGGTTTAGACGCACACAAGACCAGTTTAAAACAGTCCAGTGTTTTGGGCGTTACATTTGAAGGGTAATTACACAGATTCAAAATGGAAAAAAGTGAGTTACATCCAAATGAATCCTCTGATTTCTTTCAGGTGACTGTCAGAGGCAGGCCGACCTGTACGGAGGTTGCCAGGTTGTCGATTCCCTCTGTTTGATCGAGCCTTGAAGCAGCAGGATGCCAGGGAAAAGCAATGACACCTTCAAACCAGGAGACTTGGTTTTTGCCAAGATGAAGGGCTTCCCTCACTGGCCTGCCAGGGTACACACAACTTGGAGCACATGTAAATGCAGTTTACACAGCAACAACACAATCTATATCTGATGGGATACGTGTGTGTCTTTGTGTGTTCAGATCTGTAAGTCAGACGACGGATACAAGAAGCGAGTCCCAGTCTTCTTTTTCGGGACCCATCAGATGTACGTACACACGGCTGCCGAGCGCTGACGTTGTTCACACAGAAAGAACAATTTCGACAGCACTGATTGGTTGACCTGTGATTAACCTTCCCTCTCCTCCAGAGGTCACCTCCCCCCTGAGAACATCGTCCCTTACGTCGGTAACAAGATGAAGTACGGCAGCGGTGTTCGCATCAAAGGTTTCTCCGAGGGCATGTGGGAGATCCAGAACACACCTGGGGTTGGGAGTAAACTTAAAGTCAGTGTTTGTCCTGTTTATGCTGTATTAATGATTTTTTAAATTATTGATTAGCCTGTCAAACTTTTTCATTTAACCATTTAGTCTTTAAACTGACAGAAAGTAACAACAACAACAAAGATCATTGACTGTAATGTGAAAATGCATGAAGGCTACAGGAAGAGTCTCCTCCTCCTCCATCAGGTCTTCAGAGCCTTGTTCTCCTGATGCTCTGAGCTGTTTGTTTCTCCTTCAACTGGAGAATCAGCTCTTTCTAACAAGCCCTGATTTGTCCTGTGTGACACTGACTTCAGTGATAAACTCATGAAGGAAGTTAGGTACAGTACAAATACTGAAATCAGTCATGTGCTTGGTTCTGTTTCCTCAGGTACCAGCAAAGGCCAACACACAGACTACACCCACTAAACTGACTTCTGTACCTAAAACAACAAATGACAACCTTAAAAGCCCCCCCACCAAATCAACTCCCAGTAAACCTGCCCCTGTTAAACCCGAAAGTAAACCACCACTACATCATCATCCTGCTGCTGCTAAAACTCCCACAAGAGCTTCATTAAGATCTGCTCCAGAGAAAACAGCAGAGTCCCAACAGGCTCCTGAGAAGGCTTCAGCTTCAGACGCCTCGGAGACGACCACGACTACAAGAAGCAGAAGGTCAGAGTCAAGGGTGGCAGCCAGTGGTCATCCACCCGAGGGAGGGAGGAGGAATAGGACCAGCACTGCAGGGAATGAAAAGGAAGTAAGTGTTTGTGTGTGTGCTTCCCTCAGAGAATCACCAACTAACTCAGAAAGTGAAAACAAGTGTTTCCTCCAATGCCAAACCTTTGTGTTTTCACCACTGGTTCCAAACTCTGATTTTTGAGAAAAGCCAGTGGTGATTCTGTTTCCATTGCTTCTCCAGCAACAGTTGGCTTATGTCAAATCAAATAAATTCTAGTCTTAAAGGTCCATACAGTCTAAAGGTAGATGTTAAAGGTCCATACAGTCTAAAGGTCGATGTTAAAGGTCCATACAGTCTAAAGGTAGATGTTAAAGGTCCATACAGTCTAAAGGTAGATGTTAAAGGTCCATACGGTCTAAAAGTAGATGTTAAAGGTCCATACAGT
>CM076670.1:620902-639827 GCA_038496675.1 Rachycentron canadum | reverse complement strand
GTCTAAAGGTAGATGTTAAAGGTTCATACAGTCTAAAGGTAGATTAATCTGATCCTCTCTTCTGATTGGCTGACTGACCTATTGTTCCTAGAGCTCAGAGCTCAGCCTGCGATGGTTTTTGGTTCTTCAAACCACAAATATATTAATCATAATATATATAAACATGGTCCTTTAATATAATATATAGATCTTTAACTACTAGTGTAATAGATACTAGTTGTGCTGCTGATACTATTATTGTTATGTTTTGATCCCATAATACTGGTACTGTGTGTGTGTGTGTGTGTGTGTGTGTGTGTGTGTGTGTGTGTGTGTGTGTGTGTGCAGGTGGAGGGACAGTATGTACCATGCGTTGGGTTACAGCAGCATCCTGGTGATGCAGGCGACCATGACATTTGAACACAGAGACATCCAGACTGCCATGGCAACCATCAAGGAGGCGTTACACACCTGTCAAAGGTGAGACAGGGTGATTCGTTCAAGGGGCCGAGAGTGGAGCTGGATGAATTTATTACATATCACAAAACCTCTCAGAGTAAAACTCATTTCACATTTTAACAAACTGCAGGTGATTTAACAAGAATTATATGGCATTTTATCTTTGGAGATTCAGTTTGTCTCCTTGGAAAGATAATGTCTTCAAACTGTTCCCACAGGTTCAGGAAGAAGAACTCAGTGGTCGGATCTCTGTCCAGCCTGATCAGCAAGCAGTCCAACCTGCAGGAAGGTACATAAACACAATACATTGACAGCTGAGGCCACAAGATGGACTCTAAAGAATCAGGAAGTCACTGAGCTGTGTTTGTGTGTCTGCAGAAGAGATGCATGCAGAGATCTGCTACGCTGAGTGTCTACTGCAGAAAGCCACGCTGACATTTGTACAGGTCAGGTTTACCTGTTTCACCTGGTCTGAATTTGGTGGAGGAACCTTTGGAAGTTCCAGTTCCTCAAACTCTCACCAGATATTGCTCGTGTTGCTTCTTTAAATTACTGTTATTTTAAAGTACAGTGTTACTGATACTGAAAAGTTTTAGAATCCAGAGGAAATAGTGTCAGTTCTAGTTGTGGTGCGAGTCATTCCAGTATCAGTATTATGGGAACATGAAAAATACCAATATTAGTATCACTAGCATAACTTGTAGCTATTAGTTAAAGGGCCACATTTATATAAAAGGTCCATAATAGGGCCAAAATTGGGTCCCTTTAAAGAATTTTAAATTCAAGAGTTTAGTCTGGACCTGCTCTATATGTAAAGTGCTTTGAGGTAACTCTGTTATGATTTGGGGCAATATAAATCATTTGAATTTAATTTGAACTTGAAAAGCTAACAGAATAAAATGTAATTACTTGTCTTTCTCTTTTCCAGGATGAGAACATGATCAGTTTTATCAAAGGAGGCATTAAGATCCGAACGAGCTACCAAATCTATAAGTGAGTGATTCAAACTATCAGTAAATGTCAAACATCTGAGTTGAATTAATGTTAACAGAGGTTCATTGTGGAGTCGCTCCTCTTTTACGGAGCTATACTACAACAGAAGGTTCAATGGAAACACTGACTCGTTGGCTTTAGATTTTAAATGTTAGCCTTTATTCATATTTGGGGACGTCCAGGTTTAAATGCAGATTATTTTACTACAGAAGTTGTATCTCTGTTGTGTCACTTTAAACGCTCCTTATCTAATAAAGCTGTGTGTTTCACCTCCTCCAACAGGGACTGTCAGAATGTGCTGAACGTCTCTCAGGGAATGGCCGTTCAGTCCGATTCGTTCAAACAGTTTGAGGGCGGAGTAAAGCTGGGAATCGGGTCCTTCAACCTGGTGGGTGTTTAAAGGCAGTGCTTTGTTTTATTCCCCCTCAAGTCCCAGACGGGTGGAGTTAAAGTGCAACAAATGATTTAGTGTTTCAACATTTTTCAGCAATGGTATTCAGAGCCTTAACATACAATTAAAAATTTATGGAACGCTATTTTTGTCAATATTAAATAAATACATAAATAAATAAATGCAGATGTCAAATAAATACTAAAGTTAGTACATTAATTAATGTAGATGAGTAAATAGATAGATATTTATTGACTCAAATATATATTTAAATTCACTTTTTTATTTATAAATTTCCATATTTATTAACAGTTTCCTTTATTTCATAGCTCTATATATTTATGTTTTTCGTATTTCATTAAATGACGTTCCATAAAAGAAATAAGGTGAATGTCATCAGCATATTGACGAATCTGAGTAATAGACTCACATAGACACAGTTTAAATTTCAAATAGTCTGATGAACTGAAAGTGTAATGTCTGTCTCTGTCTCTGCAGATGTTGTCCCTCCTCCCTCAGAGGATTCTGAGGTTACTGGAGTTCATTGGATTCTCAGGAAACAGGGTGAGAGACTCTGGATTTTTCTTCATTTGAAAAATCGAGTTAATTGACCTAATTGATCTATTTAAGAGCTTGACCTGCCTTCTGTGACCTCAGTTTGTATTGATGAGAGCTTTATTTTCTGTTTCTGCAGGAGTTTGGTTTGTCTCAGTTGAGGGATGGAGCCTCCAGTCACAGTTTGCGGTCGATCCTCTGCGCCCTGACTTTGCTCTTTTACCACACATACGTTTCACTCATACTTGGTAGGAAAACAAACACATATGCATCTACACTGTTGCCCTACCAGGGTCTACCAGCCTCTTTGGTTCACATACTATATCTCAAATTCATTGTTTTAGCTTCAAAACTTTCATTCAGGAAAATCCTTGTTTCCTTTTGTCAGCTCAGGACTTTCGTGAATGGGTTTAATGGCTGAAAATCACAGTGTTGTTGTTTTGTTTGCTAAGGAACTGGGGAGGGAAACCTGGTGGAGGCTGAAGCTCTGCTGGAGCCATACCAACACAAATACCCCAAAGTAAGTCACAACTCATACACAACTCAACAAAAAACGTCTAATTCAGCCAAAATATCTCAAATTCTCTCTTTTTACTTCTTGTAAATGTGTTGTCCTTTTATTTTTTAGTATTATTTATTATATTATTGTTGTTTTTTTAAATTGTCTCTGTATTACCCTTGATATTATTATTATTATCATTATTGTCGTGCTAGAAAGAAAAAGGAAATGGTGTTCGGCCTTTGTTTTAATATCGACTGCAGAAAAACTTTGTGCAGTGATTGGATGATGAAATACCTTCAATAGAAGTTCATAAACAACACTGTGTTTATTTTTTTCAGGGCTCCATTATTCTCTTCTACTCCGCTCGCATTGCTGCGCTGCGAGGAAACTTTGAGAAGGTCTGAAGCACTTAGTTATGAGGACCTTCGAGGACCCTCACTAATACGTTTATGAATTTTAGACTCTTATAATTCTCCCATTGTATTTCATCCTTGTCCTTGTGTGAGGACTTTGGACCCGTCTTTGCTTTGTAAACGTGAGCAGCTCAGTGTTAGCCTTGTGCCGTTGTGTGAAGTGCATTGTGTGTTTTTCAGGCCCGGGCCAGATACGAGGAGTGTATCGGCAGCCAGCAGGAATGGAAGCAGATCCACCACCTGTGTTACTGGGAGCTGATGTGGACACACACCTACCAACAGGAGTGGCAGCAGGCGTACCACTACGCCGACCTGCTGTGCAAGGAGAGTCGCTGGTCCAAGGTAAACCTGCACAGATCCAGGACTCTTTCATTACACTCCTCCAATTCAGAAACATTCCTCCTGACTTGTAATTTTATCCCATATTCATCCTTGTAAAACAATGAAAAACTCCAATTTCCAACATTTTTGCATCATTATCTTAAAACAGAGAAAATGATTGCACTTAAAAAGTTTGTTTAAGAGAAGAGGGTCAAAGGAGTGGTTCATAACGATGGTTCTCTTTTTTCCTTTTTCTTTTTGAGCTGTTGGTGAACTTCAAGAAATGACTCTTTGTGAATGGATCCATCAATATTACAGGAATGTCAGCTAATCCAAAAGTCACAGAAACTAAGAAGTTAAATCCCATCTTCACTTTTTCCCCTGTCCAGGCCATCTATGTGAACCAGAAGGCCGCCATCCTCAGTATGATGTCGGAGGAGGAAGTGAAGAAGACGGGGGAGGACATTGTTGAGCTCTTTAGGTCAGTCGGCCTCAACATTTAACATTTAAACATGAAGCTTCATTTGAAAAGCAGAGCACAAAAAGACCTTAGACCTAGAAAATGCATTTTGGGATGTAAGAAGGGAAATTAGGGAAAATGTAAAAACATGGGAGTTGATACTGAAATAAATCAAGGACATGATGTTTACAATCAGCTCCAAAGCCTCTAATGCTCTAAATATCTTATTGTCCATGTCTCTCTGTCTTTATTCTGTCACTACAATAAACTCAGAGCAACTTCTCCTCACTCTGAGATCAGAAAAATACAGGATTGATCCCATTGACTTTGGCTACATATAAACATAAACAGCTCCTCCGTTTTACAGGGACTTTCAGCTCAGTCTTTATCTTAACTGTCCTGCAGCAGCTGGAGACTCAGATGCTGAACATAGTGGAGCAGCTAAAGAGCCAGATGTTTCCCTGAGCAGCTGGTGGAGACCAAACACTGAGCTAAAAGAGCAGGGACACTGGGCTGAGTCCTCACACATATAAACATGTGTTTATGTGTTTCAGGCAGGTGGAGGGGTTGAAACAGCGCCTGGCAGGGAAGTCCATCCCGACGGAGAAATTTGCAGTGAGGAAGTCCAGGCGCTACAAAGCTGCTAACCCCGTCCCTCTGGTCGTCCCTGCACTGGTATACAAACATGCATAGCTCTACAATACACACATCTGTGGAACCAGTTATACCTCTGATACAGCTGGGATATCAGTGAAATGTGAGTAATATTTGAAGCTATTTTCTCTCTGCAGGAGATGATGTACGTTTGGAACGGTTTCACCATCGTAGGGAAGAGAGCCGACTGTACCGAGGCCCTGCTGGTGACCATCGAGGCAGCTGAGAAGCAGCTACGCAGCGACCCCAGTGAGTTCAAAACGCAGTGCAGACGTTTACAGGTCACCGTCTTCTAAAAGGCGCCGCTTTCATTTCAACCAAATGAGACAGAAATGTCTAAAAATGTAGGAAATGATATTCACGTATATTCAGTGTTGTGTTTTTCAGTCTGTTGTTAAAACTAAGTCAAGATTGTGTTTATTCAGACCCATCAGAGTTTCATCCAGACGACAGCTGTCTGGTCCAGATGTTGAAGGGCCTCTGTCTGAAACATCTGGGCAGGTTGTTGCAGGCGGAGCTCTGCTTCACACAGGTCTTGTCCAGGTAAAGACACACACACACACACACACACACACAGGTCCAGGTGTTTGCTGAGTTTATCTCCTCAGAGTGTGAGAGCTGAGATAAACTGTCCTCTCTGTGTTGTTGTTGTTG
This sequence comes from Rachycentron canadum, assembly GCA_038496675.1. Classification (NCBI taxonomy): domain Eukaryota; kingdom Metazoa; phylum Chordata; class Actinopteri; order Carangiformes; family Rachycentridae; genus Rachycentron; species Rachycentron canadum. The sequence goes on along the minus strand of CM076670.1, from coordinate 634,446 downwards.
TGTATTTCCAGTGAGAGTCGTATCAGGTATGATCACTACCTGATTCCCTTCACTCTCTATGAGCTGGGTCTGTTGTATAAACAACAGGGAGACGTCACCAAGGCAACCACATATATCGAAAACGCCAAGTAAGTATATATTTATTATGTCTTTATATAACTGCGTTTTTTTATATATTAAAAAACATTGAGTTCAAATTGTTCCTCCAGAGACACCTATACAACATACAACATACTTTTATACAAATCTATACAAATACATATTTACATGTGGGTGTGTTTATTTCGTACACCTTTACGCCTTCATACACATTATTTTTACATCTTTTTTTCTTTTATCAGTGACTTTGCATAAATAAAAAACAACAGATATTGAGACAAATAGGTGAAAAAATGTGTGTGAGACGATCGTATGTATCCATCCTATGTGAGGTGAAACAGAGTGAATGTTACATGAATAAAGTAAATATTACTGATATTATATCAATATAATAAAGAGATAATAATAAAAATGTATATGACACCATGTCAAAAAGATCTAATACAAATAAATAGATAAATCTGAATGGTGTAAAGTGATATGATAACAGTGTGGTGGTATGTATTATTTATCTAAACATGTTATGTTATAATAATAATATGATGGTACACACCTTCACATACATTCATACAACGAGCTCAGGTATTTGTTCAGGACATTTCACCCCCTTGATGTTAAATACCAGAGCTGCTTGACAAAGGGACAGGAACAGACTGAGGTAAATCACACTGAGGGCCCGGAGCCTCACTGTAAGGGATGATAGTCATGTGTTAAGTCAGGCTCAAACAAACCTGGGTCAGGTGTTCGAGCTGAAGAAGTTCAGTAATAACAACATTCCTATTTATTTGCTCTTAATCAGGACCAACTACAAGGACTATTCCATGGAGTCCAGACTCCACTTCAGGATCCATGCGGCTCTCAACAGCCTCAAAGGGTCACCAGTGGGCACCCCGTAATCCTCCACCACCTCCCCACCACTCAGCCTGCAGCTGGAAACAACAGTGTATGAAGCATGAATTCAGGGAAATCCCCCACAATTCAGCTGAAGTGGACGGTCTTTGAACAAAGACGTTTGGGTTTTCAGACCACGTCCACATTCTTTATCGCTAGCAACCTTTATTTTATTTGATCCTTATTTATTTTTTCAATAGCCTTGAGATATGAGATTATTTAAGATTGCACTTCTTCTTTAAGGGGACGTCATCAGCATCTGCCAGAGGTTTTATTGGTGGATACAAAGCTGTGGTTCATGGATCTGACGTCTGTGACTGAAAAACAAATCATGGCCTTAAAAACTAAAGTTAGGAAGAACTGCTCTCATTAAATATGTGTATTTATAGGATAGAATCATAAATACTGATGGACTTCAGGTTAAAAGCTGCTGCGTCGACAGCAGAGGGAGGTAAATATATATATGCTTTATATTTTCTTTATTTTGCTTTTTGATTTCCTAATAATGCATCATGCCACATGTGCACATAGTACACAACTGTGTCTGTGTCTCAATCACAGCCTTCACACCAACTGTGGCTTATACAAACACACACACACACACACACACACACACACTCCAAGTTTGCACATACTGGGCAATATGCACAGTGAAAACAAACGGCTGTAAACGCACACTTTTTGGCAGCAATATGAAGAACTCGTGCTGTTACTGAGTCAGTTGACTTCTCCGTCTCTCTGTCAGTCGGTGTGTGTCCATGTTTCCAAACTATAGTTGTACTTCCTGTTTTTCTCAGTGGCAGAGCAGATTTGAGGCAGTGATCCTCTCTTTCCAGGAGAGTTGAGATTGAGATGTTTAAATGTTGCTCTTGTGATGTCAAATGTTGGAAAAAGAAGAATATCCCACAAACTGCTCATGCTAATGTTGCTACAAGTGCTACTGCTAACTCTGTTTACTCTTTAAACTGTTATTAGACAGTGAAACGGGGGCTCCTTGTCCAATTTCTCCTCAGTTATATAGAAATGACTTATTTTGATTGTCATACTGTGGTTTTGCATGTATGCAGACGACACACACACACACACACACACATATATATATAATATAAAGCATCAGTGTCTACGCTGCTGGTGCAACTTATAATTAACCCCATTTAAAAATTTTAAAGAAACTTCAAATCAGCTCTAGAACAACACAAACACATGTGTGGAACTTCCTGTGTTGAAGTTTTCTTTGGTTATTCTGGTTTACAGTGTTTTTATCTAGAAAATAAGGAGAAATTCACTGTGTTTTTAGTTTCCTCTTGTTCTCTGAGCTACTATCCCCTATTACAGTGAACAGAGTCTTTACTGAGTCTCAGATATAATGAGCTGAGGTTGAGCTGAGTCTGAAGATGAGGAGACTTGGAGACATTTTAAAAAACTTTAGAAGGAAAAACAGAAAGAGATGAAAAAATGAACGTGACTGTAGCGTCGGAGTAAAGTGATGTTGAGCGTGAGCAGTGTGGGATATTTAAGACACAAGTGATCATTTCCAACACAAACGGACGTGTGAATATCTTCATTGAGAAAAATGATGTTAGATGTGAACAGAGTTACTGATAGTGAGAATTATTGTAGGGTTCAAGGCTAAATGAGGAACAAATTTGCTGTTGGTCAAACACACAAATTTACAAGTCAAAGTTCACCAAATCTGAACAAGACGGATTAGAACTGCAGTGATTCTGCTGAAATGGGCTGATTTCACTGTGAACACGTGTGATTTGGGCCTTTTTGGTCCTTTTTTGAGCCCACTTCAGATAATTATTACATGGAGGAAGGATTGTGGCTCTTCGTTGTGTAATGAGATGATTTATTCACACAAAATAGAAACGTCTGCAGACGTTTGTGGACAAAGTAAAAAAAAGCTTTAGATTCATCTTGTTCGTCGTCTCCAGCTTTGAACATTCTCACTGTTGTAGATATTTGGCTTAGGGCTGTTTCTTCTTTAGTTATATTAAGTAGTAATTCTAGTTGTACAGTAGAATATGTAGATGACCAATATACACCAAGAGCAGTTTTAGTATCTATTCGTGTAGAGATGAATAAAAAAGCACAAACTATTATCTATATAAACTTATTATGTAATCACTGTCACTATCAATATTTTTAAAAAGAACAATGTCTAAGGAGTCAAACCATTTTTTTCATGACCTGTCCTCATTTGGCTTTGAGCTGTTTGATAATATACAGCGATTTAATACGAGCTGGGTTTGATGGAAACTCTCTTGTCTCAGTTCTGTGGAACTTCAAGTCAGAATATTATTACACTTAATGTTAAAGTCAGATTAATTACACCTTTTCTCCCATTGATCCAATGATCTGATTCTCCCTGAAATGAATGTATCAACATAAAGACCAAAGTGAATCTGTGTCTGTCAGTCTTTTGTTTGTTAGGGGTGTATTTTGTGGCTTTAAGTGTTTGGGTGTATTTTCCTTCATGTCTTTGCTTCATCTGAAACTTAATTTGCCAAGTGCAGTAAATCATCAGGAGCTTGTTACCAATAATGTCACTTTTTGAGTTTTACTCAAAAGACCTCAGTCCTGTTACTAAAAGAGTCGTAGCAATAAGTTCTGTACTTCAACGTCTGATCAACTGCTAATCCAGCTTTTAGCTAACGTCAATAAATCAAGGTTTGGTTGATCAGTTAGCTTTTAAATGATGGCAACAGACACCAAAAATGTGCGACAAAACAGTGATTTAGTGGATTCTAACCCTAATTTAGCATCACAAGCTTAAACAGCAGCGTTAGCATGTTGCCTGGTATTGCTAATCACAACATAGCATACCAACATGTTCACGTTGTGTCAAAGAAAATGCTAAAATATAAAGTGTCTGTAAGGATTCAGAAAGAATTTAACACAGTAGGAAGGGATGTCATATGATCTTAGCGATATCTGACCAGGGTAACGGATCGACATCAACAACATGTTTAATATCGATAAAACTGTTTTTGGCGTCTTGCTAATGTTTTAGCAGAACACCTCCAATCAGTCTAATCGTCATAGTTATTACATTGATGTATGTTCATGGGGCAGTTTGTATCATTTAACAGGTAAACTGATCAAAATAAATCACCTAAATATAAAGAAATCTTTTTTCATAGAAGGCTCGTTTCGTTCAGATGCTAACGTCAGTGTCTCCGTGTTTAAAATGTATTTCTAATCGGATTTTCCTTAGGGTTTGATTTGCATGTCAAACATATGTTTAATCTCTTTATTTTTGTTATTTGCTTCACGGCAGGAAAAGATGATGTTAATAATATTACTTAACGGTATTAGATGGTGATTCAAGAGGTGCAATAAAAAGAAATCGAATATTTGTTTGTTTTGAGTCAAATGGCCATTTGTCTTTTTTTGCCACTGTCTTATGTCTTTGTGTTGCTTTGTGTGTTAGCTTGTCTTTTAGCTTTTGTTTCTTCAGTCTGAAATATTACGTTTAGATGAAGACAGTTGTGTTTAGGTGATATTCATAATATGTGCATTGACATATTTTTAAAGCACTTATCAGGGTTTGCATGTCTCTGATGCAGTGCACTATAATAACTATTATTCATATAACTGTTTCCAAATTTCCTTTAAAACATAATAGTTTTTGCTCATTCAACATCGTTTGACTGCAAACGTCAAAGCAGCTTCGACAATAGTACAACATCGAGTGGGATAACCTCAAAGATTTGAGTAAATCAGTGGAGTTGAACCGTTTTTCAAATTTGTTTTTTTAGCTAAAAAAACAAAACCATGAAATTTTTTTTCAAGCAAAATACAAATAAAAGGAATCACCAAACTTTTGATTGTTTTTTAAATTTTTGTTATTTTTTTCTGTTTTTAAATTAGGGATTATTGGCTTCGTCCTTACTGTGTCTTTTTCCTCCATTAAATGTCTGTTAAAGGTTTGTCTCTGCAGAAAAAAAACAAAGACAACAAACAAAAACAGCTTTTAGCTAAAGTCAAGCAGATACGGGTCTAAATGTTGGAGAGCAAATTTAGCCTCAGTGTCACATGAAAACTTGAGTATTAATCGTCTCCTGTTTGGTTCGTTCTGATTCTGAATCTGAACGAATCTGATCTGTCAACATGAATCTCTGTCTGTTTGTGTTCAAAACAGAACCAAATGAATTCATCTGAGCTGAAACAACAGTTCAGACTTCTTTTCTGCTCTCTCTCTCACCTTTTCAGGGATTGTGAAACTCTTCCATTAAGCATGTTGAACATTAACTTTGTGTTTGTGAACTTTTCTACTTCAGATTTTAACGATTTAACCAGTAACGCCCAAAACATGTTGCCATACTTGAACTGAACAAATCTGAAAAACATCTGATTTAAATTTGGGTTTTTCGAACTTTGTTTTTTGATTGAATGTTAAAGTTGTAGTTGAAAATTGTCAAGTAATTAGTTAATGTAAAACTAGCAAAAATTGAACGACGCAAGTAAAGTGAAAATGTATGTTTTGCTGTTGCTACATAGCTAACATTAGCATTAGCAGCTGCTGACTTCAACATCAACCTTCATTCCTTCACTAAGAGCTGTCTCCAGCTCCACCCCTCCTGGTTTCAAAAACCAAGATGGCCGACAGACACGTTACAAACTGGAGGCTTCAAAATGGCAGCTCACAGACGATGGGTGACTGAAGCTGATGCAGAAGTGAAGTGAATGTACTTTTGTCATCTGTTGAAGAAGCTCACTGTTCTTCTCAGCATCATGTTTAAAGAGGTCAGGAGCAGCATGTGGTGTCTTTATGTAGCTTTAGGTTTCTTGTGTTCGAGGACACGTGTACGTTGTAGTTGTTTGCCACTGGTTGTAAATGTAAGCTGGTCTTCATCAGCCAATCGGAGTCAGTTTCTTTGTCCCTTGTTATTGTCCTGGAAAAGGCTTCGTCTGACTCTGACTGTTGTTGTTGAAATAAGGAGTGATTATACTTGTGGGGATTATATGTACCATTTATTATACAGTATTATACTTCTACTTATTTATTGTATTATACTTGAATATACCTACTTGGTCTGATCAGTGTCTGAGCTTCCATTTCTGTATTTGTCCAGTTGTGGTTAAAGCCACGACCACCAGAGGGAAGTGTTAGCTCCTCATGTAGCTTGGCCACCCACCCACCAAGGTTCCCGTCTTTATTGTATAGTTTGCATCCTGGCCGACATACAGAGTCATTACTGCTGCAACTTATCAGACCAACACTCATCCCTAGTTACAGTCACGATGATAAATAAATATAGTTTTAACTTCAACAATGTTCCTGTACATTTAAATCTATATTATTCTGTTGTTTGGGTTAAAGAAGCTTAATGTTGCCTTTCAGACTCAATTCAGGGCTAAAATCCCCATCATGTCCTCACGGCTACACGCTAACAAGCTAATTTATGTATTTGTTGACAAGGGCAGCTAATGGCTGATTAGTGACATCATCAGGTGACCTGTCAACTCACCGCCTGTAAGGAGACTGAACTTCCTGTTGCCTCAGGACTGAAGTCCGTCTGACAGAGCAGAAGAAGAGGAAACGTTGATGGACCAGGCTTTTTCTTCTGCTGCTGTTTCTTCTCATCTCTTCCTCCATCACAGTAAGTTAACAGAGTACGGTGTCACGTCCGGGACATTTTCAAATTAAAACACTTATTACACTTTATTCTGTGTTTGTTTATCTGTATTTATTTCTATATCTGTGTCATTTCTCTTCTGGATTATTTTCTTTTTATAACTTACTATTTCATTTCTGGTTATTTATATTATTTCAACTTTTGTTTTATTCTCTTAAGATCATTTTTCAACATTTTATGATTTTATTTCTGCTATGTGCTCTACATGTTATTTTTATTTTTTTTAAATACCCTATATTTCATTTTGTTTTTTATTAATGTTTATTGTATTATTTGTTATTATTATTTATTGTTATTTTATCTTTTTATTATTTAATGCCAACATAATTAATCCCAGTGTTATTGAATAATTAGTAGATACAGTGAAATACTTTCTAACATTAATGTGCCCTTTAATACTTTATATTTTCTGAATGAAATGAATCTTTTTCTAAATCAGGTGTTGTCTATTATTACTTTAACTTTTATTATTCGCTGCAATTAGTGAGATTGATTTTTTAATTATTAGATTTTGTTTCTACATCTATTCTATTGAAATTCTTCCATATTCTCCGACTTCAGAGTCTGATGACTTTACCAGAATGTCTCTACAAGAGGTGACTGTTCCGCTCTGATTGGATGATTCCCTCGGAGTCATGTGACCTCCTGTAAACTGCCCTACCTGTGTCCCATGGTGGACATGACCCCGTCTGCACTCACAGCGACCAACAGTTTCACTGCTGCTGCCAGGTAACAAAGAGCAAGAGCAGAGTCACAGGTTCAATTCCCACCTGGATGAGAATCAGCGAAAAGTGCGATAATTTAACTGCATCGTTCGTCGGCCATCTTGGAAACTGTCCTCTATCCTGATTGGGTGGTACAGTCTGTCAATCACACAGTAGCCACGCTTTAGGAAAACGTTGACTGAGCTAATAAATCATCATCAACATATTGTTTAAAATGGTCAGTTCTCAGATTTTTAATTTTACTAAAAGTTGTAATGTGAAAAAAAAAGCTCCAAACCAAACGTAAACACGAGAAACATGAAAATCTAATCTGAGCGTGTTGATGCTTCCCAGAGGATGAACCATGACCTTTCCTCTACCCCCACACATACACATTCATGGGGCCCAGAAAGAGGCATAATCACATGATATTTTTGTTTTTAAGTACTGGATGGATTGACCTTAAATTTAGCTCAAATATTTACATCTTCTTATTAATTGTAATATATTAGCTAATTCTTTGACTTCTCTTACAGCGCCACTAGGTCACATTTAATCAATGAAGGATAAAGTTTTTGTATCAGCCTCCTGAGGACAACGTCCACGTTTCAGCCTCCAGCTGACACACATTACACTACATTGTTAATTTAATGCTGTATCAAGTAAATAGATTTTCTAAACATTAGCAGAGTCTGTTTTTGTGGGTTTTTTGATGTACAGTTGATGTGAGCACTAAGGTTACCACTGTTGTCAGTTACCTTTTTCCTGTTGTATATGATGTGTCTCTATTCCCGTATCTTGTCATCGTGAACAGACAAACGCACACAAACGTCCACTGGATTGATTTGTGTTATTGATCTTCTGTGTGTGGGTGTGTTGAGTGGGAAAGTGTGTTTCAGTGTGTTTTCGCTACAGAAACACAAACATGTGGATGTTACATTGGTTTGAGTTATTTCTCCGTCTTGGAGCTGTTGAGATATTGACGTGTTGACTTGTTGGTTTATGTTTCTTTAGTTCTCAATAATTCCTAAGCAAACAAAAGGTCCATTTCTCAACACACACAGAATCTGAGCTCCAAGTCCACTGGTCCTTCAGAAAACATACATCAAAAATGCATTTGTTAGGGACAAACTACAGCGTGTGATGGAGATGAAGCAACATTTCAACCAGTGTGACTCACTGACAATAAACAGTAGAGCTCCATGATGGTAGGAAAAGGCCAGAACTAGTGAAGGACCTGGTGCAGGAATCAGACTCAAAGACACCAGCAATTCAAAAACAAGGTTCTTTGATGGACTGTTACAGGTTGAGTGATAATGGATGGATGGATAATGGATCCAGAGAAGTCCAAAGCAGGAGGAACCAGGTGTGGAGGAGAGAAGGTCAGAGGCACAATACCAGGACTCAGCAAGGTGGATCAACTACAGGTGGATCAGCTAAAGGTGGATCAACTACAGGTGGATCAACTAAAGGTGGATCAACTACAGGTGGATCAACTAAAGGTGGATCAGCTAAAGGTGGATCAGCTAAAGGTGGATCAACTACAGGTGGATCAACTACAGGTGGATCAGCTAAAGGTGGATCAGCTAAAGGTGGATCAACTACAGGTGGATCAACTACAGGTGGATCAACTACAGGTGGATCAACTAAAGGTGGATCAGCTAAAGGTGGATCGGCTACAGGTGGATCAACTACAGGTGGATCAACTAAAGGTGGATCAGCTACAGGTGGATCAACTACAGGTGGATCAGCTGCAGGTGGATCAGCTACAGGTGGATCAGCTACAGGTGGATCAACTACAGGTGGATCAGCTGAAGGTGGATCAGCTGCAGGTGGATCAGCTGCAGGTGGATCAGCTACAGGTGGATCAGCTACAGGTGGATCAGCTGCAGGTGGATCAGCTGAAGGTGGATCAGCTGCAGGTGGATCAGCTGCAGGTGGATCAGCTACATGTAGCAGAGGCTGGGGTTGTCAGACCGACACTGATGGTCTTGATTGGAAACAGGTGTCCTCCAGCTGCACCACATCTCTGCAGAGGGAACACGCACAAGATCAGGAAGAGAGAGAAGGAACGCCAGGAAAACTACAGGTCACAGGGGCAACTATGACAGATGAAGCCTCAAAGTGACTATTTCAAGGTAAGTACACAGCTATTTTGAAATGCTGTTATTGAACCAGTGGTGAACATTAACTTCCATCTGTTTATCTTCTTCAGGGTCCACAGGGCTGTCATTCAATTAAACTGTCCCAGCAGACACTATGACACCATGACACCATGACTGGCCGTACGTTACCAGGACCCTGAAACTTATTACTTCAACTGTCAACATAACGCAAATCTGTAGAAAATGTAATAATAATAATTATTATGAAAATAATCATATAATGTGTTGTTACAATATTATCCTGTGTATTTCAATACAATATAAATATTTTATTTTTATTTAGTTTTATTATTTGTTTCACAATTATTGTCAATTACAAAGACATTTTTCAAGCCTACAAACAGAACAATTACCATGTGTTAGTTAATAATACATCATCAGTATTTCAGACTGAATTCTAATAGCTGTTGTTAATAGCATGATATTTGAATTAGCTTCAGCTTCCTCAAACCTGTTGGAGGAACTAATGTTGGGTTCAAACTACAACCTTCAGTCCTCACATGTTGGCGTTTGTCTGGTTCCTGCTGTGTTTTCTGACTCCTCATTTACTGTTATGTGACATTATGGTACATGATCAGTCGGCTGAATCAATATGGAGTCCGGGCTGTGTACGCACTGACGGGACGAGCTAATGATTGATGGTGACGACATCAGTGGACAGAAGAGAGATCACATCGTCAGCTGCCTCAGAGAGAAGGTCAGCGTTTCTGCATCTGTAAGAACGTTTCTGAGCTTCTTTCTGCTCATGTTGGTCAGGATGAGATCAGTCAGAGTTTCTCTTCTCCTGCTGTTTGTTCTCATCGTTTGCTCTGAAACAGTGAGTAAAAAAGGTTCAATCATTTTCTTTTTCTGAATATTTGGGGGGTTTTATTTTCGCAGGGAGGATTTCCTGCCCTTTATTTTTATTTAAGTTGCTTCCTGCAACACAATGGTATCTAGAATAGTGTGTGATGCATCTCATAGTGGTGCATAAAGTGTTAGAGGTACTCAGATGTACTACAAATACTATATATATATATCTATATATATACTAATTTCACTACAGTAAAAGTTGTATTACTACAGTCTAGTCAAGTAAATATTGTTATTGTTATTGTTGCATTTGTTAGTTTGTTCAAGTAAAAGTTCAAAGGTACCAGCATTGAAGTATAGTACAGTATAGTATACAGTATTAATACTAATATCATTATATACAGCAGAGAAGTGGTTCTGCTCCTACATTAATCAAACCAATGAGATTTAATGGTCATTTTGCCCAGGCCTGTGGATATTCATCTAAAGTCACTGATGAGTTGATGATTAATGTCCTGAAGTGTCTGAACAAATGCTCATTGTAATTAGATCAAATAAAATTGATGAATGCATTAAGTCTACTTTATTATTCTCTTAAAGAAATTATGGAAAGAAAATGACTACATTTAAATGGTTTGATGAAGGATGTGGCCTCATTCTGCTCTGTCCTGCTTCACTGATTAGTTTTTACTGTTTGTCCAGGGGAGTCCAGAGGATCATGACAGGCCATCAGCCATCGAACAGCAGATCAAGCAAATACCAACATACCCCAAATACAACTTAAGGCCAGGCCACGGCCGAGTCCCACCGACCCCAATCCCAACAGCAGCCCCCACCTCAGAGGTCCCCAGTCCCACCAACACAAGCCTTGAAGCACCAGAGGAAGAAGAGTTTTTGGCTCCAGATAAATGCACAAAAAACAAGTAGGTAAACTTTGAGTGGGTGAACTGTCTGTGGATGTGTACATTTCTTTATTGGTCTGTTATTCTTGAGTTTTCTTTTTCTGTCACAGTGGGAGATATCTATCCATCCGTCCATACGTCTGTCTCTTTAATATTTCACACAGATGTCCACTTGTTTTTGTCAAAATACATCAACCTGTATGTTTCTGGAGGATGACATTCTTAATCCCATCCCCACAGAGCTCCAGTCGCTTCAATCTAACCAGAAAGTCTCTAAAAGCCACGCCCCCTAATCCATCCCCTGCTTTCTGGTCTATTTTCCTCTAAATGGACCATCATTTAAAAAATGAACATCATGTTGTATTAAGGACTTGAAACTAGAGACTGAGACCATAAACTCATTAGGAAAACGTTTACTGAGCTAATAAATCAAGGAGAAGTAGGGACATTTTCCCATAGACTTCAATACAATCTGACTTCTTTAACAGCCAGTGGAGTCGCCCCCTGATGGTCATTAGAGAGGATGAAGGGTTAAGGCTCAGACCAGAGTCCAGGTCCAAGTTTAGAGCCTAAGATGAGATCAGTGAAAGAGCTGCAGTCAAACCCCAAACAAAGGAAAACCATCACGTTCAAACTTTCATTGACACGCCAACTTTTCCACGTCTCACAGGCGTGAACAGTTTAAACAGCTGGTTGGAAATGTCCCTAATGCTCTGCTTGTCTTCCTTCATCAGATTTACTCGTAGATCATGCGACCTGGTGTTTTGTCATCCATGGGAACGTTGCATCGATGGACAGTGCTCCTGTAGACCCCCTTATCTGTGTCCCGTTGATAACGTGACCGTAGTTTGTGGGCGAGACTATAGGATCTACCGCTCCTACTGCCAGGTGAAGATAATCCACGGGGCTGCTGCTCTGACACGGGACAGGAATCTGTTACAGTCAATCTGGATCAAGGTCTTCTAAATAGATTCATCACCTTTTTTCTTTGTGTTTTCCAGGTGATGGCGATCTCATGTCAGACCAAAAAACCTCTTATGTCCCACTTTGGTGAAAATTGTGACGGTATGTTCTCACAGATACATTTAGCACTTCATATTTATGTTGTAGTTCTTCTTATTGTTACCGTTATCTCTCTCCTTTACGGTAGAATATTACCAAACATTCAGCGCTTCGATAGACAAACGCACACGAGTGATCAAGGCCTTCATCCCCAGCACCGAGATGAATGAAGATGGGGAGCAGTTACTGGTTTGTTCAGAGCTGTGGGACATGGCAGCTGCTAACGTGGCCTGCAAGGAGGACAGGAAGCCGCTGTGAGAGACACATTTACATGATGCACATCGACAATATAGGACATATTAAGGCTCCTACTTCCTATTTGAAATCTGAACATCCATCCAGTTAGAATTCAAAATGTCCATCAGACTATTTGAAGTAGTTTTCCTCTGGCCCAGCAGGGGGCGATGCTAGAAGTCACTACCACTAAGGGCCCCCCCAATATTATTTGCCAGCTCTTCAACCTTGACTTATTAAAAAAGTGAAAGCCCTGATTTTGTACTGATATATGAAATATCTTTACATATACCCTCCAACAACAGCAACAAGTAAAGTGCATTTTGTTAATGTTGCACAGTTAAACTAACAATATGTTCCAGGGGGGCAGAGGTCGCTGGCTCCATCTCGATCTCTTCCCTGACACCTTATCATCTCCATCACAACAAAGAGTTCTGCGTGAACATCCGCTGCCAAGGGTACGAGACCTCCCTGGCTGAGTGTATCATATACAACAAGACCAGGGTCAACAACGGGAAGGTCGCCACTGCTACATGTTACGAGAAACCTCCTGCAACAAAAGGTCAGTGTTCTCTAACTCCTATTCTTCTCTTCACCAGGTTTCATTTATTGTGTGTTGCTTTCACAAAGAACAACCCAACATCCATTAGCTCCTCTGACTGAGGAATCAGCTGCTTGTAGCCAAAGTCAATGGGATCAATCCTGTATTTTTCTGATCTCAGAGTGAGGAGAAGTTGCTCTGAGTTTATTGTAGTGACAGAATAAAGACAGAGAGACATGGACAATAAGATATTTAGAGCATTAGAGGCTTTGGAGCTGATTTTTCATCATTACTGCTCCAAAGAATGAGCAGAACTCAGATCAGATAAAGAGAGAAACTTCAAATCAGCTCTAGAACAACACAAACACATGTGTGGAACTTCCTGTGTTGAAGTTTTCTTTGGTTATTCTGGTTTACAGTGTTTTTATCTAGAAAATAAGGAGAAATTCACTGTGTTTTTATTTTCCTCTTGTTCTCTGAGCTACTATCCCCTATTACAGTGAACAGAG
>CM076670.1:602504-618266 GCA_038496675.1 Rachycentron canadum | reverse complement strand
TGATGACCCTGATTCACTGGGAACAGCTGTTTTAATCACCTCAACAGGTGGAAAACAGCAGCTCTCTGCAGGTGGTCTGTGGAGCCATGGCTCAGACAAAGGAGCCCACTGAGGCCCTGTGGCTGCTCACGAGTCAGGAAAGGGCTACAAGGCCACATCTAAATGTTTTCAAGCTCCAGGGGCTACAGTGCAAAGTATTATTAAAAAATACAGGACGTTCTGCACTGTGGAAAATCTCAGAGGACGTGGGAAAGACTCCAGGGATCAGCACCAAGGCCCTCCTGGTGAATCTGGGCTCTGCTGGTGGCAACGTCTCAAGGCAGACAGTCCAACGGACGCCGCACACTGATAGGTTCCACGGACGCAGACCAAGGAGGACGCCACTTCTCCACATAAGGCACATAAAAGGCCTCTTGGCCTGTAAATGCTCATCTGGACAAAGAAGAAGACTTCTGCTCTTCTGTTTTATGGTCAGATGAAACTAATTGACTTGTTTGGCCACAATGATGGATCCTTTGGCGTAAAAAGGAGAAGCCTCCAACCCTAAGAACACCACCCCCACTGTCAAACATGGTGGAACCTCATCCTCTGGGGGTGTTTTTCAGCCAATGGACCAGGGAACCTGATCACAGTAAAGATGAAGGGGCAAAGATACCAGTGGAGACATGCAGAAGGCTGGTCAGCAAGAGGAGGAAGGGTTGGTTGCTGTAACAGCCAATAAAGGCTTTTCTACTGATTATGGAGGAGGATATGAATCATTGTGTAAATAAAAGCTGAGAACCTTTTTCCACAGTGATGCCTCTTGTTCATCGTCTTATCTTCTGGGAGACGCCTGTGTCGTTTCCAGTCAAGAAGAAAAAAACGCTGCTTGAGTAAAAATAACTTTAAGTCAAAATTTGCCAGGGGGATGAATAATTTCAGGTGTGTGTGTGTGTGTGTGTGTTTTACCTGTTTATATAATTTAGAATTTGATATTTATAAATATTTAGTATATTTACATGTAAAATCTAAAAATAGAACATAAAAATTCATTTTCATTAAAAAGCATATGTATGAATATTTTGTCAATCGTTCTTAATTAATCAATAGCATCGTTAGCACCGTTAGCATCATTAGCTGGAGCAACATATGACATTATTATGAACTGTCTCTTTTCCAGGTCGCTCATTATTTCCAGTGGATCAGACTTTACACAGGTTGGCCTGCAGTTACCAAGTTTAATTCCTGATGACATGAGCTCACACACACAGACACACACAGACACACACTTGTGCTTCTCCCCAGTCATATTTGTTGGTGACTGAAGTTGTTTTTTTTCTTTACTTTACACCTCAGCAAAAGCTTGTGACGCTTTTATTTACTGTCAATAAAACTTTGAATTGTTCAGTGTCAAGTGTTTTGAAACAATCACAAACTTTAAACATCTGAGTTTTTATTACCAGTTGATATTTAAATATCACTTTGTCTGATAAAATGCCAGTGAATTACAGTGGATAGTTTTCTACCCTATCAACACACAGCTAGCACATCTTCTCAGCCAAGGTCATTGAGTCATTGAAACAATTTTACCTTTTTACAGGAGGAAGAAAGGACGTTTGTTTGACACATAAACAATGACGACAACAGAATGTATGAAAGTTACGTTAGAAAAAAAGAGAAAATTATCAAGAAAGGTCAGGCGTTTCTTTGGGGCTGAACCTGATCCACCGGCAGCTGCAGGCGAATCGCACGCCTCAGTCTCCTGAGATCATCGTCCACCTGCAGAGGTCACAGTTGTGTCAGGGTTAAAGTGTTTTAGGTGTGTGTGTGTGTGTGTGTGTGTGTGTGTTCATAACCTTTGCCAACTCATCTTTGAGCTTGTTGTATTTTTGAATGTCGAATTTCTGTCGTAGTGCTTTCTTATGAAAGATGTGAAGGAACTCACGATCTTTCACCTTCGGGGAGATGAAATCCTGAACACACACACGCACACACACACACACACGCACACACACACACACACACACACTTGTGAGGACCATCATTGGGCTAAAACATTTCCTTGCTCCAAACAACTTATATTATCCCAAACCTAACTCTAACTTAAAGGTTGCTAATTGTAAGTTTAGCTATTGCTACATAGCTAACATTTGATAGTTAGCATGCTAACTTTAGTAGGAAGTGATAAAAAAGGACTTTGTCATTGGTTTCCACTGCTGGAGGTGAGTAAAGAAATGAAGTATGACTCTGAACTCACATTTCTTCTAGACTGGTTGGTAAACAGCTGTTTACGCTAACGGTGGCTATGTCGCAATGACAAACAGCCCTTAGAAAAAGTGACATTCAGATAAACTATGAAGTGAAAATATGAAATGTCCCTTTCTACCTGTTTGGTCAGGACGTAGTAGCCGAAGAAAATCATGCTGGTTGTGTAGGAGATGAAGTAGGTGATTGGCTCCATGATGTCCCAGGCAAACACATACCTGACACACACATATACACAATATTACAGGCTGCCTCAGTCCAGTAAACTCTAAGTTTCAGGTTTGTGAATGTGTGCTTTCATTACCAGGTGAGGTATCCCAAGAACCCACCCTGCAGTGACAGGTAGGCAAGCCCCACCCACCCCAGCATGGACGCTTTAGACTCGGCCTCCTTCGCCAACTGGACTTTCACCTACACACACACACAGTCATGTTTCTGTGACTTCAGAGGACGCTACATATGGCTCACATTTATTCTTTGGAGAGTCAAACCTATAAAATGTCCCCACAACATGAGTAAAACCAGTACACACGGTCCTGTTGTCGTAACATCAGGGGACACTGACTTGTATTTGTTTGAATGTGGAGGATTTTATTTTAAGGTTTGTATAAACAACATTGGTTGATCCTGAAGTTTCATCCAAATTATTTTATGGATGAAAAATTGAACCTTGAATCTTAAAAGTGAGCACAACCACAAATTTTTATTGTATTGATTATTAACCCTTTAAACCTACATTAATGCTCATAAAGTTGTTATTTCCAAACAGCTAATTATATCTGTGACTCAGTAAAGACCCTGTTTACTGTAATAGGGGATAGAAGCTCAGAGAACAAGGAAAAAACAGTAAGTGAAGAATCAGTAATTGTTGTGTACGGGTGTTAGCGTCACTAGTATTTAATGAACTGCTGCAGTATTCGATGTGTTACCGTCTCCAGGGGCATCAGCTGCTGCCTGAGCTGCTCTTGTCTGATCAGCAGCTCAGAGTGTTTGATGTGTTGCTGCTGAGGAAGAGTCAGAGCCGAGTGAAGAAGATGAACCATGTACTTCATGTCGTCCAGACCCAACATGTGTTCATGAGACGAGCCTGAAACACAGAGGAAGAGGTGGAGTTTCCAGCATTACGACATTTTAACATCTTGATTAATGCGTCCAAAGTGTAGACAGACACACACAGTTTGTACCTTGTCCGAGTGCGCAAACGTTGTGTGAGACATCATTGATGACGAGCTGGAAATCTTTATTTAAAACAGTTTCCATAAACGTGCACGAGGAGATTCTCTGTCCATCTGAAGAAATAGGTAAAGTTTGGGAAAGTTTAGGAAAGTTTTGTAAACTTGTCTGGTCTTATTGTTATGTCTGTGAATGTGTGTGTGTTCCTGCAATTCTATCTTTGCGGGGACCAATTCCAGTTTTATACATTGTGAGGACATTTACAGAGTGAAGATGTTTACTCATTATAAGGATATTTTTGAGAGTGAGGACAACTTTAGATAGTGGAGACATGAAGGTCTGGGGACTGAAGGCAAAGTGAGATTCTTTTTTGAGACATAAAATTTAGGACATTTCAGAAAGTNCAATCTAGATTGAGGACCTGCCGAATGTCCTCCAGACTATAGTCCTCACAATGACAGACGTACAAAAACACAAGTACACACACACACTGCTGCAGAGTCAAAACAGACTTTAGCTACACTCACAGGAAATGTTGGTGGTTTGTAAATAGTTTCTTACAAGGCCAAGTTCTGCCTGCATGCTGCAGTGCTACACACACACACACACACACACACACACACACACACACACACACAGGGGAAACTGCTATGAAATGACTGCCGTTGCAGTGTGGTAAACATGCTGGCTTATGGTCAGTGAACGCAACACACACACACACATAAATAAATATAGATCCACTGAGGCCGTGAAACATGTGTGACAACATACACACATTCTGGTTTAACTTCAGACCGCGGACGCTGTGTCCAGTCCCTGAACGCAGCAGAATTAGTCCGAGTCAACAGCCGAACCCTCCGGCTGTTGTTAACGGCAAAATCCCCCGGTAGCTAATAAACAAAAACAACCGTACCACTCCGTCCTCCCGCTCATCCTCGTCCGCGCCGGGCCGCGGGCCTCGCTGCTGTTGTCGGTGTGGTCACTGTTTGTCCGTCGGTGTGTCGGTGCTCGGTGCCACCGGGGCCTCCTCTCTCTGCCTCTCCGGTTCCCCGCCTCCTCGCTCTCCCTCCTCGGTGCGACCCTCCGCCAGCCCCGCCGCCATCAGCGCCAGCGGCACGTCAAGTGTCCGCGGCACGAGACGGCACACTTCCGCCTTGTCGCTTCTGTTGATTTCAAAATAAAAGAACTGAAAGGTGCCTGCCGGTTTTCACTGACATTTCTATTAAATTTACGATCTGATCAGATATTTAGCTTTTAGCTTATCTTGTCACTCTATGTGCTAACATACAGGACCTGTTCAAATATATCAATATAGTCAACACAATATTTATTTCACATAGGTTTTTTAATATATTTACATCTTAAAACATTATTATTTTTAAACCAAACTACGTAAAATATGAGTCACAGTTATTGAAGCAAAATATAGTTTTCAGTTTGTTTGGCAAAGTATTTGAAAATATTGTCTGATATTTTACACAGATCACACAGGGGAAGGAAACTGACTGTAAAATACACGCATACATGTGTGTATGTTTGTCAGATTAAACTGGTGTGTTTCTGTGAATGAGTGAGCAGAAGTTCAAAAAGAAATACCAGAATAAATATAATGTGGATATTGTAATAAATGATTTCAAATTCATACACTCAAAGGTTAAAGTAGCCACTAGACAGTTAAGCTTTTAGGTTTTTATTTAGGTTTCTAAAGTCATGTGTCTGATTTTAACACCATGTCTTCATTCGTTATCTATTTTACCTTCATTGTTGGATAAGACATCCAATAAATATTATTTATTACTGCTGAACCTTTATTTTGTAAAGAAGAATCGACTCTGACTGAAACCGGATGTTCCGCGTGCGTGTGCTTGTTGCCACTCGACAGACCCGCCATGACAGCCGCGAGCCCCGCGGAAGAGGCGCGCGAGTGTGTCGCTTAAAAACCAGACAGTTTCTTTTCCTGCTCGATTTTCTCTTCACACGTTAAAGTCATTTATCAAATTCTTTTTCCAACATGGAGGAAAATGTTGAACCAACAACGGAAACGAGCTGCGCGTTCACATCAACGAAGTATCGACAATAATCGAGTAGTGATGAGGAGAAAAGGATGATTGATTCTCATGGCGGACGCACTGGCCCCTGATTGGCCCGAGGTGACAGGCTGCGGGCCAATCACGGTGCACGCTGGGAGAAGCTGCCGCTCGTAGCAACAAGAGAAAACTGTTTGTTTCCTTTTTTTTTTTTTAAAGCTGCAGGGAAATAGTTTGAAAGCTCAAAGTTTAATTAGCAACAAATAGCTTTTCTCTACTCTTCAGTTTGTTGACTGAAAAGTTTCCACAGTTTAAAACAAATAATAATAATAATAATAATAAAAATAATAGTTCACATGGGTCGAATCATCCAAACAAATCCAGGTGAAATATGAACTAAATTAAAATGAAATTAAAAAGGTGTAACACAATAAGCTTTTGTTAATATATCAAACTGTGTCCTAAGAAACTGACTCTGATCCAGATCGTCTATAAAAGTGGATGTGGACTGGTTGTTAAGTCAGATTGTATTGAAGTCTATGGGAAAATGTCCCTACTTCTCCTTGATTTATTAGCTCAGTAAACGTTTTCCTAATGAGTTTATGGTCTCAGTCTCTAGTTTCAAGTCTTCAATACAACATGATGTTCATTTTTTAAATGATGGGCCCTCTGGTGGTCTAGTGGGCCCTCTGGTGGTCCAATGGGCTCTCTGGTGGTCCGGTGGGCTCTCTGGTGGTCCAATGGGCTCTCTGGTGGTCCGGTGGGCTCTCTGGTGGTTCGGTGGGCCCTCTGGTGGTTCGGTGGGCCCTCTGGTGGTTCGGTGGGCTCTCTGGTGGTCCTGTGGGCCCTCTGGTGGACACTGTGTTCATCACACTCGTCAGCTACAATTGATCTAATCTGCCATGATGATGATGAGCTGATGATGATGATGGTGATGCTGTTGTTCTAGTATCACATCCCCAGATGTGACAGTCATGACTGTTTCAGACAAGAAAACCACAAACACAGACACACAAAACATCCTCAAAGACACAAAGTGACACAACCATTTTGAGTCAGTTGCTCATGTTAATTGTTATTTTAAATCTTCAGTCAGTTTGTATTTTATTAAATGAGGATTTTATAAGATCTGGACCCATGTGGACCAGGTCTAGCTCCAGCCCACCTCCCCTGACCGTCCATGTCCCCCGTCACTCTGTGGCGCTCTGGGTGAACTGGCCCTTTAAGGCGCAGGTGCTTCGTTAGTCACGTGACTCGCGTTGGCCGTTGGTGGAGGACAGGAAGTCAGACAGGTCATACAGGTGATGTACCGAGGGTCGTTCCCGCGGTGGCCCGGGTTTAACCCGCCGAACTTCCGGTCAAACGAGTCGTTTCAGCAAAGCGCGCGGAGACAGGAAACGGTGCGTCGTTGTTTAAACAATAAAAGCCTCAGACAGAAGATTTGAAAAATCACCTGTTCAGGGCGGGAACGCCAACGGAACGTGAAAGGTGTCCGTAAAGGCCTCATCTAGACCACATGAGACCACAGATCTGGACTTGCTTCAAACCTATAAACCTCTGTCCACATCCAACAGGTCTAGGTGTCATTATGGACCAGACCTGTTCCCGCCGGAGAGAAACCGTACAGCTGTGAGGACAGTGGAGACACGTGTGTCAGCTCTGCCACAAAGTGACCAGAGAGAGAGGCTGGACCGCTGTTAGCGGTGTGGGAGGAGCTTCAGCCACTGCTCCTCCTACAGGTACGGCTGCAACCACTGTGGGAGGAGCTTCAGCCACTGCTCCTCCTACAGGTACGGCTGCAACCACTGTGGGAGGAGCTTCAGCCACATAACGACCTGCACAAACGGATCCATGCCGGCGAGACCACACCGCTGCAAGCATGGGGGCAAACGCTTCTGATTGGGTGGTACAGTCTGTCAATCACACAGTAACCACGCCCCCTAATTCATCATTTACTGAGCTAATAAATCAAGGAGAAGTAGGGACATTTTCCCATAGACTTCAATACAATCTGACTCCTTTAACAACCAGTGGAGTCGCCCCCTGATGGTCATTAGAGAGAATGAAGGGTTAAGGCTCTTCAGCATTTATAGATATTACACTGGTTGGTATGAAACAAACATCTGATGTGTTTATGAACCTTGACCCACATGATCCAAAAAAACGAGGAGAATTAATCAGAATAAGCTTCTTTGAACGAATTAATCAGGTTATTGTAAAACTATTAAACTGATAATTGATAATGATAATCAATGGAGTTGTGAGAATTGATTTTAACACATTCAGTTTAATCAAAAGATCCAGAAAAAATGACTGAAATGAAGAACTGATATATATAAAAAAAAATGCATTATTTCTGTTAATTAACAAATTGATTAATTGAGTAATTTTTGGTTTCAGCTCCAGAGTGATCAGTGAAAAAGATCGTTAGGGCCGTTGATCAGCAGCAGGAGGCAGATGACTGGAGAGGAGAGGTTAGAGGTAATTACAGGGTTAATGAGCAGCTGTAAACACACACACACAGGAACAGGAAGCTAAATCACAGGTTTCACTCGTCTATAAACTGAGGAATCTGTAAACTACCAATCAGGTTTCAGACGGTCCCGCCCACCAGTGTGTGTCTCCTCCAAACCAGATGTTAAACACACGAATCAGCAGACAGCTCACTGCCTCCTCTTCCTTCAAGCTGAAGTCAGAGGTCGATGATGGAGGCGGAGCCACTTTTCACTCACTGATCAATTCATACAATCATCATCAATTATTGTTTCTTTTTCTTATTCATAGAAAAACCAGGTAACAGATTTACTGTGATGAGACAATAAAAACAATTACTCTGGAAAAGAACAAACATTTGACATTTTCTGCTGAAAAACTGATGAACTGTCACAGTTTAGACTGAGACTCTTCAATTCCCATCATTAGCTAATCAATTATGTTTGTATAATGATCAGCTTCAATATAATTTAAAGATGGCAGCTTCAGATCACGTGATGCTCTTTATGTCACTGTGTTTTTAAAATTAAAATGACCAATCAGAACATTATCAGCCTGAAATAACTATTAATGTAATAATATAATGATAATAATGCAATTAATGACCACATGACCACCACAAACCATCCCAGTGCAGTTTTACTCTCCTCTGATTGGCTGATTGTTTCCTGAGTGATCCAACAAAAATTAAGCAGGTTTCAGGTAAAACAGTCGGAGAAACCAAATCCTGCAAAGTTGGATGGTGGGTCCACATGGGCGAGGTCTGCTTTGTTGTGACATCACAAAGTCCCAGAAGTCCTGATATCTGGTTTTAAGGCTCAGTTTCTGAATCCAGGCTGTGAGCATTTCTCTGTGACTGAGACCTTTGATACTTTCACTGTATTAATATAGAACCTGGACCTGCTTTATAATCAGAGACCACATGGAGGTCTACCTTTAGACCGTATGGACCTTTAACATCTACCTTTAGACTGTATGGACCTTTAACATCTACCTTTAGACCGTATGGACCTTTAACATCTACCTTTAGACCGTATGGACCTTTAACATCTACCTTTAGACTGTATGGACCTTTAATGTCTATCTTTAGACTGTATTGACCTTTAAAATTTTAGACTGCATGGACCTTTAATCCTCTGTGTTCACATGACGTCAGACAAAGGTCTCACCTCCTTGAATCTCAGGTTAAACAAAAGCAGAGTTGAGTTTGTGGTGAATGTTTGTTCATCTGCTGACTGATGGTTTCCGGGTCAGAGGTCACAGGAACTTTGTTTATAGTATGTAGAGCCTCACACTGAGTTTCACATGAACTTTACAGCAACACAGCCCTTTAAACTGGAAACAACCAGTCAGTGTCCTCGTACCGTTGTGATGTCATCGGCACGCCCCCTGTCTAAGTGTGACATCATCAACAGCGATTTGTCCTTGCCGACCCCGTCTCCGCTCGGCCTTCAACAACACCTGCGCACACACAAACACACACACCTGTCATCTCACAAAACTCACCATGAGTTGTGTCTGTGTGTGTGTGTGTATGTCTCACCGTGTCCAGAGACTGTGTCGTCAAGGTAACCTGCGTTTGTCTCCAACCATGTCCACCTGTCCTGCTCCAGAGGGCGTGGCTATACCTACAGCAGCCAATCAGGAACCCATTTCACAGGTGCGTTCACAAGCATTTATTTTAAAAATGAGAGATAAGGCTCTGGTACCTCTGGCCCCGCCCCTTTTTCCCGGTGAACAGCTGCAGTACGCCCACATGATACCCCGTCAGCCAATGAGAGAAGGAGAAACACAGATCACTGAGGCTCCAGGGAGGGGTGATTTGAATGGCCAATCGGGCCCCGCGGATGCTCCTCTGTCCCACCTTCAGCTCTGGGACGGACAGGTATCTCCCACCTGAGACACAATTCAACCACATGAGAGTTTGATTATGTTTATTAACATTGTTGGAGCTGAAACTGATGAGTATTTATTTTGGTTTGTTTATCGCATTGGACAAGCAAAGAAACTTAAAATGAAACCTCATAATGATTTATTTTTTGTTATTGTTATTAAATTATTTTATTATTTTATTTTTATAAAATAATGTAAAATCATTTAAAATTTAAAATGTAATTTAATTGTAATTGTGTTTTCAAATTATATTTTTCATAATTCGAACTGGATCTCAGGAATTTATCAGAAATTAAGTCAATTAACAAATGAATAGCAATCATAATAATGATAGAAACCACTAATAAAAATATCGTCAAATATCATTGCCATGCCAAATATCGTCACCCATTGGTTTGTGAGCTGCTGTTTTGAAACCTCCAGTTTGTAATTTGTCCGTCTATTTTCCTCTAAATGGGACCATAATTTAAAAAAATTAACATCATGCATTGGAGAAAAATCAAGGGAGAAGTAGGGACATTTTCCCATAGACTTCAATACAATCTGACTTCTTTAACAACCAGTGGAGTCGCCCCCTGATGGTCATTAGAGAGAATGACCAGAAGAGAAAGTCCAGGTCCAGTTTTATAGACAGACTGTGATTCTATCACTGTAAAATTAAAATGCTGTTCAGTACGACCTAAGAACTACAGCATGTAACTTAATCAACACCTGAACGTCACATGAACTCGACTGTACAGCTGTTTATAAATGGTTTTCAACACATACTGAAGATTTTCAATGTGATGTCACAATGTCACTGTGACAGGTGATGGACTCACCTGCAGGGTTCAGAGTCGTTTCCCAGGGCAGATCTCCTTCTCTGTCTGACAGCCAATCACACACTCCCTGATCAAATGTACAGTGGAGCACACCAGCCTCTACACATACACACACACACACACACACACAGTCAGGTTGAACTGGTATGACCTTTCGTTCCTGTGAAGGAAACACATCCTCACCTGGCTCGTCTCCGGCGTTGTCGGCAGTGTTTCCCAGCTCAATGTCAAACTCCCACACCTGGTTGTGATTGGGATGTCGAGGGACTGTCTCACACACACACACACACACACACACACACACACACACACACACACACACACACACACACACACACACAGATAGATTCTCACTCTGACGTCTTCGGTTTATCTCCAAAAACAAATCAGTGAAAAGCGTCAATCAATGATGAAAATAGATTGATTAATAGATCTATGAATCAACTAATGTGTGTGTGTGTGTGTGTGTGCGCACGCCTCCTCACTGTGCACATCTCCTCTCTGTTTGTGTGTCACGTCCTTGTTGATCCTGTTACTCAGTGTGGTCGTGGGCAGCATCATAGTTGTCAGGGCAACTGTGGTGGGTGTGGTCACTTCAGCAGTAGTCATAGTGGTCGTAGTCGCAGGTGTTGGAGTTGAAGTATCCACTTCAGTTGTAGACAGAGAGGGGGATGAAGTCGGAGTAGCAGGTGTTGTACTTGGAATAGTTGTAGAAGAAGTAGTAACCGGTGTAGTTGTAGTAATAATAGGTGTAGTTGTAGTAATAACAGGTGCAGTTGTAGTAATAATAGGTGTAGTTGTAGTAACCGGTGTAGTTGTAGTAATAACAGGTGTAGTAGTAATAACAGGTGTAGTTGTAGTAATAATAGGTGTAGTTGTAGTAACAGGTGTGGTTGTAGTAATAACAGGTGTAGTTGTAGTAATAACAGGTGTAGTTGTAATAATAACAGGTGTAGTTGTAATAATAACAGGTGTAGTAGCAGAAGAAGTAGCAGTAGATGTTGTACTTGGAGTTGTAGAGGAAGAAGTAGTAATAGCTGCTGTAGTATTAGTAGTAGTAGTAGTAGTAGTAGTAGTAGTAGTAGGCGTTGGAGTGGTTGTTTTGGTGGTAGCAGCAGTTGTAGAAGTTGTTGTCTGAGCTGTAGTAGCAGAGGGGGTGATGGGAGTTGTAGTTCTGGGTCTTTGTGTGTCCACAGTGACTTTGGGGACAGCTGTTAGAAAACAGACACTGACTCAGGACACTGCGTGGTTCAGTGTGATGTCATCAAAGTGTGACTGAGATGCTTCACAATAAAATCGCACTGACAGATTATTGTGAATCTCTTTCTGTATAACAGACACTCAGTATGTCACAGTGAGCAACAGGCGACGCAGCTCAGACTCAGGAGGCGGAGTTACCTTTACAGCTGCCATCTTTACAGCGGCACTTTGGCGAGGACGGGTTCAGTGAGCAGAACGGCCTGTTGTCTTTATCTGGTGACAGACAGGTGTCATCAAACCATGACTCACTAGTTAGGATGTTATTAATCAACTCAGTGGAAAAAGTGGTTGAACATCAGAGCACTGTGATGACATCATCAACACTGGGTGATGACTTCATTTCGAGATTACGAGCTACTAAAATATAGATGTGTATTACAAACATGATGAATACATTTTAAACAAGCTGATGTTCTTTTGTTAATCCAACAAAGGAAATTATTTAATTTAAAGGGCCTATTTGTAAGTTTTGCTCTTGCTACATAGCTAGCATTAGCATTAGCAGCTGTTGTACAATAAAAGGGTTATAACACGTCCTCTGAGCAGCTGCTTCCTTAAAGAGCGACTGGACGCTACAGTGACTCGAGCTAGGGCTAGTTAGCATGCTAACTTTGGTTAACTTTGGGTTTAGCTATGTAGTGATCTGATTACAACTGATAAACCTGATCAATTTAAATGTAGATAAGTAGAAACAGTCTCACCAATGCACATGTACCGTCCGTTGATATACGTGAGTTTGAAGCCGAGGTGACATTTACACACAAAGCTCCCAAATGTGTTCACACACTTCCTGTGGCGAGGACACACACCGCCGCCAGACACACACTCATCAATGTCTGCAGGGAGAGCGAGACAGGATCAGCTACACCTCAGTATTTAATTTAACAGCAGTACCAAGGAACCAACTGACTGACCGACACAGGTGCGTCGATCCGGTCCCAGCCGTAACCCTGGTGACGGACAGGTGCACCGGACCGCCCCCTTGGATACCTCACAGCCGTACTGACAGTTGGCATGGTAACAGGTTCGAGCATCTGTAAACACACAAACACATTGGAGGAAAACATAAATATACATCAACAAAGCTCAATCACACATCCAAACACTTCCCCCATGAAAACGCTCAGAAACCAAAACCACAAATAAATCTTCTTATGGATATCAACACTTCAAAATAAAAGACCTGAATACGACTCTTTCAGAGGAAAAAGTCAGGGTTTGAAACACATTTGTTTTAAAATATATATTTCTATTTTAAATCAGAGGATCAAATAAGTTGTGGGGTTGATACCAGATCCAGATGTGTGTGTGTGTGTGTGTGTGTACTCACTCCTGCAGCTGCCGTCTGGCTGCAGTGCGTATCCGTCCAGACAGTAACACTTGTAGCTGCCCAGTGTGTTCATGCAGCGATGCTTACAGGGCCGAGGCTTCACACCACACTCATTTAGATCTGACACACACACACACACACACACACACACACAGAGGACAGGTCATCAAGCATTAACTGAGAGCACATTCTCAATTCCAAGCAATTTCACTCTTGTCAACTTGTGGGATTAACCTTTGACTTTCAGTCACAAAGAACAGTTTAAGTCTGTGTGTGTGTGTGTGTGTGTGTGTGTGGTGTGTGTGTGTGTGGTGTTATATTACATGTGTGTGAATCCCAGTTTGAAGCCAGATGTTGTTTTATAGTCAGGATATGACTCATAATGTACCCTCTACTCAGCAGACCAACACAGTGTGTTTGGAAGTTTGGAAACAGCAATGAGTGTGTGTTTGTGTGTGCGTTTGGATGAGTGTTTGTTTGTGTGTGCGTTTGGATGAGTGTGTGTTTGTGTGTGTGTTTGTATGTGTGTGCGTTTGGATGAGTGTGTGTTTGTGTATGTTTTCAGGGGTCTTCAGGTGAGGCACGTCTTCACAGCTCAAACAAGCATGACAGGAATGCGTCGCTGGCTTTTTTTACTCAGAGGCATGATGGGAAATCAAATCCCTGAAACTACAGAGAGCTGTGGTTCACACACACACGGTTACCTTGGTTACAGGCCTTGCCGGTGAATCCGGGGTGACATTTGCATCTGTCTGGTCTGACACACACTCCGTGTTTACAGCCCTGTTGACAGTGAGCTACACACACAGACACACACAGACAGTTACACAGCTGTCAGTCAGCTGTATGAAGGTGTGTATGACTGACTACAAACCGTCCTTATCAACACAAGACACAAAGAGGAGAAGGGTTAAATGACACAAACCCTGTGACCTCATTACACATGATGACATCATTAGATGTGATGACATCATTACGCCTGAACATGTTCGGTCAGGTCAAAGTGTCATTTTACACGTTTTAACCCATTAAGCGTCTCTTCTTCGACTTTACTTCCTTGTTTCCAGGCAGCAGTTGGCGTCAGTTGACTGCCGTTGCCATGGGAACATGAAGCCATCAGAGCGACAGAGAGAAAACACCACTACAGGACACTTTACGTTTCTGTCTCTGGTTGACAGAGATGACCGGAGACCAATGGTCGGTCTGGGATCTGATTGGACGATGTGGTCAGCGTTTGTTGACGTGGTGTAAACGTTTCTGTGTGTGTTTGTGTCCTCACGCTGACAGCGCCCTACGGCCGACCGTCTCCAGCCCCAGCAGCACTCCATGCTGTTACCATAGCGACAGAGGCCGTTGGTCAGCGCCGCCCGGTCCGCCCAGCTGCAACACACAAACACACAAACATGAATCTTCCGGTTTCAGTCACGTTGCTGCTGTTCGCAGGTGGACACCCAGACTCAGGGACGTCCGTCTGTCATGGAGGCTGTGCTGGTTCAGACCGGCTGAGGTTTTCCTGACGTCTCCTGTTTCCACCTGCCTGTCTGAACATGAATGATACCAGCCGGAGGGGGGGGCTGATACCTGTCTGTCCCCCACTCCCCCCACATACCTTCCTCCAGCTCTTCTTCTTCCTCTTTCCTAGAGCTGCACAATTAATCCAAATAAACTCCCAATCACAGGAGCTGAACCTTGATGATGTCAAATGTGTCTGAACATTGTTGTGCGTTGTTGTCAGCACCATCAGTGTTGTGGTTCTGACGCCGACATAGATCAACTCCAGACTAAGGGAACAGACACAAAATCACTTCATCATATTCATATTGTTTCAGTGATAATGGCTGAAATCATATCTGACAAAATCATCACAACTTCGTGATGATTTTCTTGTTCTGCCCTAGTTTCTAACAGTTTGATGATAACTGTCAGATGTAAAACATTTTATTTTAACTTTTATAATTTATTCTTTTGGTCGATGTGACGCTTTGGCATCAGACAACAAACGTGTTATTGTTGATGAAATAGTTAAAGATCATTTTCATAAAACATTTGAAAGGATTAATGGTTTATAAACAAAGAGATTCCTCCCTGACCTCTCATAGTCCAGGACCTGGCCCCGGATCCACGTACAGAACCAGGACAGCAGAACTAGGCTGACCCGGGTCAGCATCTCCCTCCTTTAACCCGGGACACACAGGCACACAGTCCACCCTGGTCCCGGTCCGGTCCGGGTCAAAGACTAATATCCACCTGGCAGCGGTTCGAAACCCCACGAGCAGGACCGGGACCGGAACCGAGCAGCCGAGCTTTGACTCCACATTCAAGATGTCGGAGACACCGGGAGACACCGGGAGGGACGTCCTTCTCGCTCGGTACACGTCGTTTTCGCGGTTAGTTACGGAAAAGTCTTCGCTCTCCGTTCAGGTGGCCGATTTTTAAAAAAGTGTCCTCGTGCGTCCTGGGATTGGCGGCAAGAACTCCAACGGTTGGTGTCGCGTGCCGGTAGGAGGGGGCGGGGCGGTGG
>CM076670.1:581557-602138 GCA_038496675.1 Rachycentron canadum | reverse complement strand
TGTGTGTGTCTGTCTCTGTCTGTCTCCGTGTGTGTCTCTGTGTGTGTGTCTGTCTCTGTCTGTCTCTGTCTGTCTCTGTGTGTCTGTCTCTGTGTGTCTGTCTCTGTGTGTGTGTCTGTCTGTGTGTGTCTGTCTCTCTGTGTGTCTCTGTCTGTCTCTGTGTCTGTCTCTGTGTGTGTGTCTGTCTGTGTGTAGCTGATGTTCCTTGCTGATGTCTTTGGTGTGATGACATCATCATCAGAGATGATGTCACAGTGACATGAGCAGGTAACCCAGACGTAGGAAGACACAAGTAACAACAACACAAAGTAAAACACGAGTAACAACAACACAAAGTAAAACACAAGTTAAAGATGTTTCCATGTAAAACTGACCTTCAGAGTTTCTGTTTCCTGTTTCACCTTTATACTGTAAAGACTTTTATTTTGTAGGGGTGTGTTAGTAGCTACCTGTGTGATCAGTCTGTTTCCGACCAGTTGACTGTTGGAGTGCAGTGACACCATCCACCACCAGGGGGCAGCAGGGTCTGGACTCAGCTCTCTCTCCCTCTCTTCAGTCTGTCCTACCTCACTCGACCACCCACACCTCTCTCCTCCAGCTCAGCTCAGTCTGGACTCAACCGCTCATCTTACCTGTTTAACCCAACTGTTTACTGCCTGTTTACTTGTTTACTGCCTGTTTACATCATGAAGAAACAAGGATTTTGGTCTCTGCTCTGGGTGAGACGTCAAACATCTGCTTTTAAAATTTAAGAAATTTATGATGCGAACTATCAGATTATTTACCAAAGTATTTATTATTTTTATCAATATTATTATTGGATGTGTTGAAATGAATGATTTATTAGTGGATAATTTGTCATCTGTGTGTTGTGTTGTTGTCTCCAGGTGTGTGTTTGTTGCGTTGGTCCGACATGTTGTTGGCACGACTTGGACAACAGAGAGTACGACTGTTGGCCTCTGGACGGACCCAACGAAAACAACATGATCGAATGTGGAGGTGAAACTCTTCTCTTCTTCTTCTCCTCCCATGTTCAGTGATGCAGTGATGTCACAGTCCATAGACCTTTAGAGCCGATGTTATCTTTAGTTTAAGGCATTAAACATTAATAATTAGTGTTTA
Source organism: Rachycentron canadum (assembly GCA_038496675.1). Classification (NCBI taxonomy): domain Eukaryota; kingdom Metazoa; phylum Chordata; class Actinopteri; order Carangiformes; family Rachycentridae; genus Rachycentron; species Rachycentron canadum. The sequence goes on along the minus strand of CM076670.1, from coordinate 601,016 downwards.
TTTATCAATTCTTGAGAAATGAACGGGGAAGACTTTGTCAGGAGAATCGGCCTCGTCAGGACGTTGGAGTCAAAGTCAAACCAGCTTTTCTGTTTGTGAAACACCTGAAACTGCTCAGTACAACCGATGGGCGAGGTCACGGTGGGTTGACGCTCGGTCTGAAGTTGATGACATGTCGTCAGCCCGCCCCGTCCACGTTGTGATCGGACCTCAATATGTAAATGAGGTGGGCGGGGCCGGTTTGGTCTGTTCTGTGTCACCCAGGTCTGGAGATGGCGTGGGTGGTCCGACCTCCTGAGACGGTGAAGAGCGGCGAGGTGTTCAGCGTCACGTACTCGGTAACAGCCCAGGACTTTTTCTACCAGTGGGCGATCGAAAACCACATCTTCACACAGAGGTTCATACATGTGGTTATACTGGTTTGTACTGGACCTATACATTCTCCAAACTGGTTCTCCTGGTCTGAGCTGCTGTGGTGTTTGTGTGTTCAGATCCATCGTAAATGCTGAAGCAGCTCGGAGGTTCTGTGAACATCATGAGTGCCCGTCCAACTGGAAAGATGCTGACGGAGAAAACTGCTGCATTCATCATGCTAACATCCACTCCTGTCCACTGGGGTACATGGTACAGACGGCCATGTTTCATGTTTAAACCTTCTTTATTCTTCCTCCCGGCGCCTGTTGAAGTTGACATATTCACTAATGTGCTGTTAAAACCATGATAAGTACTAGTTAAGTGAGGATTTGTGGAACTGTATCTGGTTTGTTGACCCAGTCCAGTAACTACAGTAAGGGGCAGATACCAGAAACATCGAGACCAAAAATCTTAATCAGTAACTTAATTTTCCTCCAAAATACAATGAAGAAAATGGCAAAAGTCTCTCAAGATGGATGTAGTTTGTACAGTTGCACAAAATGTTTCCTTAAAATGCTCACTGAAGTACTGAAAGGTTTCTCCTTCTTAGTCTTATGGTGAGACCCTAATTAAAACCCTCAACGATGGGTGCTCCTTTAATGTTCGTAGAAGTGATAACAGGTTTCATCAATGGTCTCCATGGAAACAAATCAGTAAATCTATAAAACTCTTCCACTCCTGTAAATGCCTCAACTTTTTTCTCTTAGGAAATCTTTTAAGAGATTCTGTTCAGCACCTTGAAGCAACTTCCTCAGCTGAGGAAAAATTCAACCTGAAGTAGGAAACTAAAGTGATGGATTAACTTTCTATTTATTCCTCAACTTCTGCAGCAGGTTTTCGTTTAAGAGCCACAATTGGACTTAAGGGCATAAAAAAAAAGAAAGACCTTAAACCAATACATTTTCAGACGTCAGAGAGCATCTGTGGCCCCTGGATTCCTGATGACGGAAAAATCTTCACACATACCATCTCTACGTCCGGCAAGATGACCCAGACCAACTGGACTGCCAAGGTAAGTTCTTTTCATCCGTGTCTTTGAAGGGATGATTTAATCTGACGGCCGTGGAGCGACAGGACAACACCAGGGCCTTTCTTTCTTTCTTTCAACTGAAAGAAGTCAGAGCAGCCGCAGTAAAAAGGCAGAGTGTTGTGTTAGCATCTCCTCATTAGGAACAATGAGGTGATGCTAACACAGATGCTAATGAAAACACACACGCCCCAAAGATGAACAAGAAGGAAGAAGGTTGAAGGTTAAAGGTTAAAGGTGTACAGGGGAAGGTTAAAGTGTACAGAGTGATGATACCGTTGGGGTTTTACGTCATAATTATTCTAGTCTACAGACTTTACAATATCATAAATACTAACCTTTATGATTTTGATCAAATTTCCAAGCTAGGGAGTATAGGACTAATCAATCATCGATCTTGATGCCAATTGATGAGACAGACACACTCCCAGTGTCAACTCCACCAGCTGGCCTTGGTGACTTTGATGTTAAACTCGGGACCTGGTAACTGAGAACCTGCTAAACCCTTAGTCCTGTCTTGCAGGTGGTTTTGGTCCATGCTGGTTTAACGTCGCTCATCGCTCACATACGAGTTGGTCGCATGCAGGTTGCTCTAGAGGCCAAGAGCACCGTGCTGCCTGCTGTAGGTAGGTTACACTTGTGAGTCCTCAGGACCCTTAATGGTCTAAGTCATTGCTGACATGAATCAGTAAGTACTTAGTCCTCTTTCCTCCACTCTCAGTCTGTGGCGACGGCGTCTGTGAGGAGCCAGAGCTTTGTTCCACTTGTCCAGCTGACTGCGGTGAATGCCCTATGACCCCGGCCACCAAGCTGGCCATCGGCCTGCCACTGAGCCTGCTTTGCCTCTGCTTCATACTGACTGCTGTGGTAGGAATTCACAGAAACCCACCAAATACTCAATCATTTATCAATCAATAAATATCAATCACAGAATCTGTGTTGTGCAGTGGCTGAGGTACCAGAAACAGAAACTGTTGTGGGATGAGAGCTGGATCATTGACTTCTCTACAATAAAACAAGGTACTTTAACAGTGAAGATCCAACCAAACTTGTTGGAACTAGCTTCTTCAGGTCCAAGGTTGTGAGGAGCATCTGTAAAACTGGTGAACAGAGGTCTGAAGTGGCCTTGACCTCGCATTAAATGGACCTTAAACTGAGCTTCCAAAGGTCCAGAGCGAACCTCTTTTGTTCTATTGACATGCACATCAGCTTATTACGAATGAAGTCACAACAAGGTTAGAAAACCTTTGTTTACATGGCAGCGGTAACATCACTCTCTCACTGTCTTTCTTTCTTTAGACCAGGAAGCTCGTATGACCATGGGCAGTATAATGAGTGTTCCAGTGGGAAACAGTGACAGCAACACCAGCTGTATAACTGCTCTCAGCTCATGTACGGGACAACCAGGGACCCGGAAAACACTGTTCACCTGCACCGGGATATAGTACGCTACCAATCTAGCTGCCAATACTCTTTAATGCTGTTGCTGCTCTTTATGACACCACCCTTGTCATGCATTCATTAGCGCTAACATTGGGTGGGGTAAAACCTGGACGGGTCACCAGCCTTTCACAGGATCTGACATATAGTCGCCAATTAAAACTAATTTACTTCTCCAGTGACGGCAGGACAGTGGCCATCAAGAGGATTCACACAAAGACTTTCTCTCTGTCCAAAACCATCAGACAGGAAGTCAAACAAGTCAGGTAACAGACTCGCTGTCCTTCTCCAGTTAATGTAACCCTGTCATGTTGTGTTGGTATTCAGGCTCTCTGTCTTCCTCTGTCTTCAGGGAACTCGATCACCCCAACCTCTGCAAGTTTATTGGTGGGTGTGTTGAAGCTCCAAATGTTGCCATAGTGACAGAGTACTGCCCCAAAGGAAGCCTGAACGACGTCCTTCTTAATGACGAGATCCCTCTTAACTGGGGCTTCAGGTAATTCTCAAACACACAAAGGCAGTAACACAAGGATGAGGATTTTGACGAATAACAAAGAATTGAAATAGAATTACATCCGTTAATTGGATAAATAAAAATAAATATCTCCAGTTTTTGACTTTCTGACCGTGTTCGTCTGCCAGGTTTTCCTTCGCCACAGACATCGCCAGAGGGATGTCATATCTCCACCAACACAGGATCTGTCATGGTCGACTCAAGTCTCTGAATTGTGTCTTAGATGATCGCTGGGTTTGTAAAATAACAGGTAATAACAACAACTTTGTCTTCATTTTGTCTTCATTTTCAAAATAAAAAAGGCGGAGAGGAGGTTTTATCTCCACTCAAGTCGTGACTCCTAGAAAATTGAAAAATGAGTCCAAATTTATCTGTTAATCTTGGAATTCTTAGTGAAAATGAGTAAAAATACCTAATACTCATCATATTATATTCATCAGATGTCTGATGTTGTATTACGTTTAATCTCTGGAGTGTAAAAGCTTAAACTATATGATGTTTTTCTGAGCACCATTGCAACTGAATCCCATTGACTCCAATGTATTTAAGATAAGATAAAACAGGCTAATCTTGCCATTAAAACCACTCAAAAATAACAAGCACCCTTGAGTTTGTTTGTGACTTACTAAGTAAAAAAAAAGTTCCTCAGACATGAAGGGCTGTAATCGGTATAAGTCCTGATCATGATTGGAGCGTTTTATTCTCTGGGTTTGATTGACATGTCGTCTGTCCTGTCAGATTACGGACTAAGGATCTATCGCAGGGATGACGGGGCGGAGCCTCTTTCCACCTATCAGCAGAGACTCTTGGAGGTGTACATGCCACCTGAGTTTCATAACTCCAACATGGAGCCGACGCTGGCTGGAGACGTATTTAGGTATGACACAAAAACTGTTTTTTGTCACTTAGGAGGACTATGTGTTCACTCAAAGTCTTAAATGTAATGGTTTACCTTGTGGGGACCTGTTTAATGTTTATCTACCCAGTTACTCCATCATTCTGCTGGAGATCGCCACTCGCAGCGACCCCGTCCCTGTAAGTCAAAATGTCACAGTAGGAAATCAGCTGCGTATTGTGAATTCTTTTTCTGTTTGTGCTCATATTGTTTCTTTTTGATTTATCGTCCAGGCAGAGGAGTCTAATCTGGAATGTGCCTGGTGTCCTCCTCTACCTGAACTGATCTCCAGTAAAGCTGACAACACCTGCCCATGTCCTGCTGACTATGTAGAGGTGAGTCAACACTATATAATCTGCCTTTAACTAACCATCATTTACTTTCTTAACTTTTATGATTGTGTCCTGTTTTTATTTTGTTTATTTTATTTTGTTATTTAAATTCTATAATTTCAATTTAGCATGTGCAATTGTTTTAATGTTTCCATAATGAATTATATAAAAATGCATGAACGCTGCCACACAAATAGAGTTTGATTGACTGATGCTAATTATTAGATTGCATATTGAATCATTTTAGTGGTAGGTGACATGTACAACCTGATTGGCTGTGACATGACACATGCATAGTGTCTGCTTGGAAAACATCATGATTTCTGAAACATCCTTCCCTTTAACTGTTCTTCGTATCTTTGCGACGTTATGTAGCCTGTTGATAAAATAACACTTGGAAACAACAAAAATCTAATTTTGTGGGTCCAGAGGGAAAGAGACAGAAATCTTGCTCTTACCTTTCCAGCTGTCTTTTGTCCTGTTTGTGTGCGCCCATAGCTGATCCGGCGATGCCGCTCTCATAACCCCGCCCACCGGCCCACCTTTGAGCAAATCAGGAAGTTCGTTCACCGAATCAACCCCGTTAAAGTCAGCCCGGTGGACATGATGATGAACCTGGTAATAACCTGCATCAGACATCGCATTAATCATAACTTAGAATCAGTCTTTTATTGTAACTATATCGTTATGTTAAATCCTGTTTTATATGATACATATTCTGTAATATTATATTATAGATGTGAACTGTATTCGACTGAATGGCACAAGGTAAACTATCATATATTTCAGATGGAGAAATACAGTAAACACTTGGAGGTGTTGGTGGCCGAGAGGACTCAAGATCTGATGCATGAGAAACAGAAAACTGACAGGCTGCTGTACAGTACGACACACTCTCTCTCTGAAGTTAAACCAGCAACACAAAGTTATCTAATCAGAAAAGATTCATTTCTATGCAGACAATACTGTTATCTATCTGTTTATCTATCAATATATCTATCTATAAATTAACCGATCTCCAACCTGTGTTCCACAAACCTATTATGTATTTTATCAATTAAAATTAACAATGAATGCACAAAACAACAGCTGAAATCAGTTCTGCTTCCATTCAACTATTTTTATGCAATTTTTAAATCTGCACAATAACAAAACCTATTTCTCTTCATCATTTAATATTCACATAAAGATAGATAAATTCACATTTTCTTTTGACAGTTGGTTATAATGTACACAATATTAAGTAATTTTAAATACAACCACTGGACAAGAGCTCCCTTAAATAGAGGGATTGTGTATCTCAAGACATTAACAGCTCAAATGGAGGTAAATTGAAACAATAAAAATATTTGCATCTTTGTGTTGCAGGTATGCTTCCGAAACAGGTAGCTGATGACCTACGCCAGGGAAAACCATCACAGGCTCAGAGTTATGTCAGTGCCACCGTCTTCTTCAGGTAAGAGAACTGACTGTCTGATTAACAGTTAAGTGTGGTGTTGATGCTAATTTAAAAGAAGACAGAAGTTGTATGTTTGTGGAGATGGTTTCATGTTTGTGTATCAATATATATTAGTTTGTCAAGAAAGAGTTAAATGATAATTATAATCTTTTGTTTGTTATCCCCTTAATGGGTCATTGGAAAATTGGCAAAGTATATGTATGTATATATTTATTTACATGCTTTATATAGCTAAATTTGAGGTACTTGTACTTTAATTACTTTACAACCATTTTTTTCTACATAACATCGGTACATTTACTCCACTCTTGTACTTGACAGCTTTAGTTGCCATTTACTTTTACAATACTTTTAGATAATAATTTTACATTAAAGGTCCATACAGTCTAAAGGTAGATGTTAAAGGTCCATACAGTCTAAAGGTAGATGTTAAAGGTCCATACAGTCTAAAGGTAGACCTCCATGTGGTCTTTGATTGTAAAGCAGGTCTAGGTTCTACATTAATACAGTGAAAGTATCAAAGGTCTCAGTCACAGAGAAATGCTCTCAGCCTGTTTTCAGAAACTGAGCCTTAAAACCAGCCTCAGGACTTCTGGGACTTTGTGATGTCACAACAAAACAGTCACTGCCCTCAGCCCCACCCACCTGGACCCTTGTCCAACCTTGGAGGATTTAGTTTCTCTGAGTGTTTACCTGAGATCTGCTTTATTTTTATTGGCTCACATTAAAATCACAAAATTTACATGATTAAACTTCTGTACTTTCACTTGTATTGAATTATAAATGAGTTTTAATTGTAATGGAGTATTTTCACTCTGTGTTATTGGTACTTTTACTACATGAAAGGCTCTGAATGCTTCATTGTGTGCAGTGATATTGTGGGCTTCACCCAGCTGTCCAGCACCAGCACTCCCTACCAGGTTGTGGATTTCCTCAACAAACTCTACACGACATTTGACGACATCATTGACAATTACGACGTCTACAAGGTGGAAACCATCGGAGATGCTTGTGAGTGTCACACTTATGTTAGTGCGTCTTTCTTTGTGTGGACCCTCAGTGTATTCCCACAGCCTTACCCTAACCTGAGTCTAACCAGAACCCTAAAACCACGTACTGAGCAATAGACGTTTTGAAAATCTGTCCCATCTGAGGAATTGGTCCTCACAAAAGACACTCACTTTTATTGTCTCAGTCACAACTGGCCCACAAACTTTGGGTGACTGGATCTATTTATAGTCAAATAGTTGAGAGTTTGTAATATTTAATCTACACTCAAGATAAAATCCAAAAGGAGGAACAAACTGCAGCCTCCAAACAATAAAAAACACCTCTAAAATATCCATCCATCCATTTTCTTCCTCTTATCTGGGGTCGGGTCGTGGTGGCACCAGGCTAAGGAGGAAATTCCAGACATCCCTCACCCTAGCAGCTGTTTCCAGTCGCCCCACGATGTTCCAGATCCTGAACTACCTTCACTTCTCTAAAACAGTTTTAACAGAACCTAAACATTATAGCGTTCATGGCGTCAGGATTTGTTGTATTGTTGTGTAGACATGGTGGTGTCAGGTGTGCCCCAGGAAAATGGGATCCTCCACGCCTCAGAGATCGCCAGCATGGCTCTGGACCTGGTGGGCGTCTGTCGCACCTTCAGGATCCCTCACAAACCCAACACACAGCTGCAGATACGAGCAGGGATACACTCTGGTATGCACAGAAGCTGTTCTAAACTTTTTTACAGATCTACTTTTTATTCTGTTTTGCCTGTCTATTAACGTCGCTCTCTTCTTAGGTCCAGTGGTTGCAGGTGTCGTAGGGACAAAGATGCCTCGTTACTGTCTGTTCGGAGACACAGTGAACACAGCATCGAGGATGGAGTCCACCAGCCTTGGTAACACTTCACGTTGACTGTATCGTTGCCATATGATGATGAAATATGACAAAGACAAATAACTGGTATCCTGGGTTCCAACCACCAGAATCAATTCAGAACTGCAGGTGGATGAAACTTAAGGAGCTTAAAGTCCTCCTGATCCAGTTAGACCTGTTAGACCAAAGTCTTCCTTGATTATAAAGCAGGTCTAGGTTCTATATTAACACAGTGAAAGTATCAAAGGTCTCAGTCACAGAGAAATGCTCACAGCCTGGATTCAGAAACTGAGCCTTAAAACAGCCATCAGGACTTCTGGAACTTTGTGATGTCACAACAAAGCAGTGACTGCCCTCAACCCCTCCCCCAAGCCCCGCCCACCTAGACCCGCCATCCAACCCTGCAGGAATTGGCCTCTCTGGGGGTTTTACCTGAAATCTGCTTTGTTGTTATTGGATCAGTCAAAACTGAAAGTGATAGTGATGTAAAAACCTGCCATTCCAAAACTAGATTAGAATATAAATTAGATTAGATTAGAATCTAATGTAAAAAGATACCAGTCCCAAGTCCTAAAACGGTGTCTTTTCAGCGCTGAAGATCCAGTGCAGCTCCAGTGCGTTCTACCTGCTGGAGGAAATCGGCGGCTACGTGCTGGAGTGCAGAGGGATGCTGCAGGTCAAGGTGAGCCTCCCACTTCCACCACTGACAGACAACTGGGAGCACTGGGAGCTGCCCAGTAACACTGTGGATCTGCCTTGTCTCTACCAGGGGAAAGGTGATATGGTAACTTACTGGTTGGAGGGGAAGAAGACATCTCTGGTCTCCAAGGACGTCAGCCCAGACTCCAAGACGACCAAACACATCGCCATAGAGACAGAGAAAGAAATGGAGAAAGAGCGGGAGCTGTATGCCTCCATGCCGGGGTTTCTCAACGATGATCTGCTCCTGGATGCGGCCTGACACCCAAACTCTGCGTTCATCATTTGATTTGTTCTGTTCTGGTTTGTTTCTGTCAAAGATCAAAACCATTTTGTGTCCAGTTGTTTCACATTGAAAACCTACCAGCCTCTAACACAGCACCATCCATCCCTGTCTGAGACTAGAGACAGGAGACTGAAGACTAAAGACTAGAGACTAGAGACAGGAGACTAAAGACTAAAGACTAGAGACAGGAGACAGGAGACTAAAGACTAGAGACAGGAGACTAAAGACTAAAGACTAGAGACTAGAGACTAGAGACTAAAGACAGGAGACTAAAGACTAGAGACTAGAGACAGGAGACTAAAGACTAGAGACTAAAGACTAGAGACAGGAGACTAAAGACTAGAGACTAGAGACAGGAGACTAAAGACTAGAGACAGGAGACTAGAGCTTGGAGACTAGAGACTAGTGAGAGGACTAGGGACTAGAGCCTTGTTTGCTAATTTTCAGCAGAGAATTAAAATTTTTCACACCTTTATTTGACTTTTTAGGCACCAAAGGAAAATAAAAGATTCACAAAAAAGAGACCTGAGTGTTTAAATCAAATTATTTTAACAGCATGTAGAGATTAGGAATTATATTAAATTATCGGCAGGTCTAACTGATGACCTGAATTTAAATTATTATCAGTAATGGGTCAAATATAATAAAATGTAAAACTACCTCTGCTCTTCAGTTTGATGGTTCTGTTGGTCCCATTAGTGTCTCTGCTGCTGGCGTCCACCAGATGTATAAATATTCATGTCACAGTGTGGAGCAGATGGACGACGTTTGTTTACCTGTTAGCAGCCAAGATGGCCGACATGTTGAGGAAGAGGAGGAGGAGACCTGAGAGAGAAGGATGATGAGCTGATGTTACAGATGATTAAGACTGAGAAACTGTCTCTTTATTACCAGTCAACAAACCAACAAAGTTTATTTATAATTAGGATAAATTAATAAATGTCACGTACAGGTGGTTTTTTCCTATATTGGTCAGGACATCGTGGAGTCAGAGGGTGGATTTTCAAAGTAAAATACTTCCATTGATTCTGTGGGTTTTAAACTTTATTATTGAGCAGTGATTAAATTCTAAGATTGAAACCCTTCATCTTTAATAAATAATAATAAAAGTGTAAAAATAATAGAATAAAAATATATTTAAATATGTGTGATTAATACTCCTATGTATGTTTTACATGGTCTCATCTGCATAAGAGCTCTACAGCTGCAAAAGGCAGCTCTTCTCTCTGACACACACACACACAGGAATAATAATAAGCCAACAACACAGAACTGCTCATCCTTTCTGCTTTTCACTGATGTGATCTTTGATTCAGGCTTTGATTTTAAAGTATCGTGTGAAGTTTGTTTCCAAATCTTCTTTTTATTACCTGAAAAATATTTCTGACGTGCATCAATCTCTTTGTCTCTGAGTGACAGAGAGAAACTGATAGATGCTTTTATATCCAGCAGACCTGACTCCTGTGATGCTCTCCTATCAGATCTGCCCAAAAATATTAGAAACCAGCTGATTCATAATTCTGTAGACCAGGACCAGTGCAGCTCCTCAGGTCCAGTTCTGTTAAAATCTTTTAGCGTTTATGCTCCAAACCATTGGAAAATTTTCCCTGAGTATGAAACGTTCACTTCAGTCTAGCTTTTAATTTAAGATGGTCTTTAGTCAGTAGTCACTTTATTGTGTTAAATTATTTGAATGTAATTATGTTGAATGTATTTTATTCTATTTTTCTGCTCTCTTATTATTGTATAGTTGTATTGTCCAATTGTTAAATTCCCTGCAAAGTGGACTTGTCGTTCCCATTTCCTGTCTCTCTACACATACGATCCAAGTAGAAAAGGCATAAAATGGTCAAAAAATTTGACCTCCAGGACTCAAACACAACATCACTGAGTTTGCTAAACCAACCTGGATTGTTTTTATCCAGAGGCCCCGGGCCGCAAACACAGCAGGCACAGAGGAAGAAGAGCAGAGGGATGGAGGAGAGCCTGGTTTTTAATTACAGATGACACAGTGTGTGTGTGTTTGAAGTGTTTTTGTTAATAGAATGAGTACTTACCTAAAGAGCTTCTCCTCTCTCTCCTCTCCCTCATTCTATCTTTAGCTCGCTCGCCCTCTCTCTCAGTCACCCATTCTGTTGAGCATTTACATATCTGAGGACACACATCAAACACATCATCACAAAACAGGGTTATGTGTGTGTTTCAGAGCTTTTAGTTACTGAATACATCAAACACACACACACACAATAAGCTGATATGTTTCCATTCACATAGTTTTGTTTAAATTAAGTCTGTGACATAAACCAGGAAACAGCTTCGACAACCAACGACTGAAAAATAACTTTAATAGCAATGTGAAAATACATCCAGATAAACCAGAGTTACATAGAGTTTCTGACCGCCTGGAATATAAAACACAGGTGTATAGACTAAGTAAAAGATGCTAGCTTAGCATAAACACAGAAAATAACTCCTGTGAAACCACCATGTGTTGGTTTTTGTAGCAACCAATTAAACCAACGAGAAATCACAACAGAGCCAGGCCAGCTGTTTGCCTCCGTTTCTAGTGTTTATGCTAAGTTAAGCTAACCAGCAGCTGGCAGGAGGAGAGAGAAGAAACAAACTATAGACACACATGAGAAATACTGAGACATGAATCAGTTCACCACGAACTAATGAAGCTTCATGAGCCACTGAACCATCTGAAAAGGTTCCCTTCTGACAGCTTCATGTAAACAGAGCGACCTCTACTGGTCAGAGTGTGAAACATCTGGAGGAACCTAAGGAATCGGACGGTCTGGCGGCTCTGTAGGACGGGGCACTGAACTGGGACACAGCTGAAGATGACTGACACTATGAAGTGTCTGTGTTGAGTCGTTTTGGCTCCAGTGATGACGTTCGTGCTGAAGCTTCCAATCTTTTTTCAGCACAAACAAAAAAATCAATTTAAAGATGCTGAATGAGCAACAGTCAATATTGCTCCCTCTGGTGTTGGTTGTTGTTCTCCCACAGTGCCATGGTTTTTAATAAAGCACCCGTTTGGTTGATTGTGTTGTTTCCAAACTAGTTCCAGCAGGTGAAGTCTCTCAGTCTGTAGCAGGTGTGAATCCCTGGGAGTTGGGTTTAAAGAGCCCATCACAAACCTGAGCAGGACAACGAAGACAAAGGCAGGAAGAAAGAAAAACAGAGATCACTTTACTGCTAATTAAATCCTTGTCAAATTATTTTAGTAAAATAACTAAAACATGTGGAAACTAACTTAAACTTTGTGGCTGCCACAAAAAATAAAGGGTATTCCTGATATCCTAACAAGAGCCGCTGTACAAGTTAAATATTTCCCTTTGTTTTTACTTCATCTGGTTTTCCTGGTGTGATGATGATGATGAACTGATTTCATAAGTGCAAACCTGGATTTGAGGATCATGTCTGGAAAACAAACTAACTCACAGGGACTGTGTTGGAAAATCAGGATTAACCACTAACATTTTACCTCCTCACAATCGACTGCAGGATCAATTACCTGGTAAAAATTGTACAAACACACTTGTGACACATCTATTAGATAACCCTTCTTTTTTTCTGACACGGTTGTCTTTCTAAGATCACATGTGGTGAGAAAAGAAATTAAGAGAATGATGGAAGGTCTTCAAATCTGTCAAGTTAAACCAGCAGGATTCAGTTCATCCTCAGACACAGTGACATCTAGTGGTGTTCGGGTGATGCAGCAACTACACAAATGAACAATGTCTGCAAGCAAAACACAACTCAGTGTAGAGTGTGTGCAGAGACACTGACCTCTACTGAGGGTCTAGTGCGTGTTCAGTCTTGCTGGAGGGCAGAGGTCCTCTTCTCCAGCAGCCAATGAGCTGCAATCCTGCTGGCATAGATCACATAAGACCACGACAAGACCACAACCGCCAGCAAGACCTGAGAGAGACCAGAAACAAACATGTGAGCTGCTCAGTAACTACAGAGAAAAGAATTACGTGAAGAAAACTGGATAAATAAATGCAGCCCATACTTTAAATACAGCCCATATCTGGCCATATACAGCATGACTGTGAGATGCTACTTCCACATCTGGACCAATATGGGGATACACAGAGGAAATCTTTCAGTCAGTCATAGCCAAAGGATCACAGCTGGACTCTGCCCAAATGTGAGAGTATATAGGTCAGACTTGGGCCGAGGTTATGACAGATGTTGGGCCAGAAATTTCATCTGCTGTCTGGGCATTAATGCTGCTTTGAGAAGTAAAAGGTGTCCTGATGCCCATTATATATAATAATATAATATATTATATATAATAATATCCTACCGCCCCATGAGAAATCAGCCCGCAGGTCCAAATGTCCTCTGACACCGTGTCATTTAGATAAAATTACAATTTCGGAAGTAACATGACTGTTTATCAGTAGTTTTTAATTTTATTTATTTATTTTTTACTTTTGCAACCTTTAGGCTTCATTTTACAACATTTACCATTAATAATGCTGTAATTATCATCATTAAAAGGTCATTATCAGTGAGATGCTAACCTTATCACCCCCTTACCTGCTAACATCATTCATTCATCATCTAATATTCAATTTAACTTTAAAACCAATGAGATTTTCACCAACACACCGTGACTGGATGCTAACTGGTTGCTAGCTAGCCGTTAGCGGCTCGTTCAACAGCCTTTCCAGAATATAAGAGCGACGTTTAACTGAAAAGGTGTAATTTAAGTACCACAGAGTAGATCCTGTCCAGTCCCCGCCGACTAAATGTCACCATCTTCTCATTTGATCCAGGTTAAAACCTCTGAAGGGCCGATCGTTTACACCGCCGCTTCCCGCCTCTTCTTCGTGAGTTTTAGCGGTTGTTGGACGCCGTCGCTCATCGGACACTAGCGCCATCTTCGGAGCGTTGACTGCAAGTTAAATGTCCTCGTGTAATCATAAAAAAAATCATAAAATACAGCGTTTCTCTCACACGTTTCCTCTTCTCGGTTTTAAACTGCACTTTGCGTCAAACAGGCCGTAAAAGAGACCGTTTTACTTGACTGGTCGGGTGGATGTTTCCTACTACGACCGTTAGGAGGAAGCACCGAGGACACGGCCGTTACGATCGTAGTGAAAAACAGGAAGAAGATGTCTGACTCTCGTTCTTTTTTCACGAACCACAAACACGCGGGATTAGTTCACATTGGATTGACACGGGAGATGAGTCAAACTTTAGTGTCTATAAAAATGCCTATGAAAAATTCAGCATGATGAAACGTAATGAAATGATGAACATTTAAATTCTTGTTGTGAGACAAAATTACAAGACGTCTGGAAAAGATTGCAATTAAAATACTAAGTGAAAAGTCTGATTTGTGAGGATAAAAATAGGATTTATTGGGAATAATCTCTTAGTCAGAGAATAAAATCCACGAAGATTCACGAGAAACTAACAAAAATTATTTCTCATCTTATTTTAGACAAAGAAACGTACATCCACGGTGTCGGGTATTGTGTTCTTAGTGACTCATCTATATTTGCGATCTTTGGTCCAAGAAAAAAAACTATTACTTTCGATTTCCCACAATCCACCGCGGCATCTATCTCATTCCAGTTGTGAGTAGCTTCGGTTCGGGCGAATACACCCGAGACAAATGTCTCCGTCTCTAACCGGAGTGTCGGTCTGAACAGATTGAGGCAACGGGGCCCGGGAGACCGATAACGTCGCCGACGGCAGATGCCGCTCACCGTGCGGAATTCTGCCGGGAGGAGGAGAAAAAACCCGGATGAGAAGCTCCCGGAGCGACCCGGGGAGTCGACTTCTGCTGAGGTATGGAGAGCTAACCTCGTTAGCATGCTAACAGTAACGTTTTCTGTGTTTTTCGTTATCTGTCAAAGTTTAACGCGCGTTTACCGGTGGACACCGCTGCTCCGAGGTGTCAGATAAGAGGCCGGTAACCGTGAGTGAATCCAGCAGAGACGGAATATTTGAACCTGCCGGTTTGATGTGTGGTAGCACAGCTCTGCTCGCTGTCGTTAGCAGGCTAAGGCAGTAGCAGCTAAACATGTCAGAAATGCAGCGTCGTTCTCTCCGGGGTTTGTGTTTTTATTCTAATGAAGTAGAAGTAGAACCGTCAGGGTAGCTTAGCTCTGTTAGCTTGTTTGGCTGCACCACCACTGAAGAACGAATCGATGATGTAAACAGGCATCATTTGTTAAAACGGTCCGGAGGTTCCCTCTGATCAGGTGTAGTCTTTGTTTAGTAGCTGGTAGCTCACAGTAAGACGGTTTTAGCTGTACAGTCATAACGGAGGAAGAATTAACAAAATGAAAATATTAGGCAACTCTGATTCCTTTGAATCATTGTTCTTGTTCTGTGTCAGAGAGAAACATGGCCACAGTGTGATGTAAAACTTGCTGGACAGATACATAGAAGTGAGGAGCCAAGGATGGTCACATGATCTTGAATGCATCTCACAGTCTGTTCTCTGTGCTCAGGTGATGGCACCCACACGTATGAAACTGCGTGTGCGCCGGCGTGCAGGTGCATCAGGAGGCGGTCAGCCGGTGGAGGAAGAGGAGAGGAGTCGAGAGAGCGGCAGTCGCAGCAGCAGGAGGAAGAACACCAGCAACGCCTCGGCTCCAGCTGCTGCCACCTCCTCTCCTCCCACGTCCTCCACCTCAGTCAGGGCGGTGGTGGCGGCAGAAGAGACATCACCTGACTCCAAGTGCCCCATATGTCTGGACCGCTTCAACAACCTGGCGTACCTGGACCGCTGCCTGCACCGCTTCTGCTTTCCCTGCATCCAGGAGTGGTCGCACAACAAGGCAGAGTGTCCGCTCTGCAAGCAGCCCTTCGCTTCTATCCTGCACTCAGTCCGTGCCGAGGATGACTTCAAAGAATACACGCTGCGGCCGGCGCCCGCCAACAGCAGTGTCGCTGCCACTGTAGCAATGGTGGCAGCAATGGCGTCTGCAGCAAGGAGTGACCACCAGATGAGGTTGATGCTGAGGAGGCACAGAGCAGCAGACGGTGGAGAGGCGACCACAAGGAGGCGGAGGAGGGAGAGGGGAGGAAGAGGAGGGGGAAGCAGGAGGATGGGAGAGAGGACAGGGGTCTGGGAATGGTACCTTGATTCTCCTCCTCTTCCTCTCCTCCCTCTTCCTCACCACCCTGTTGTCTCTCCTGTGGTTGCGGAGGACAGTGGGGAGGGAGAAGACCTGGAGCAGCAGAGGATGAGAGGAGGGGCAGATCTTGCAGAGCGGGGGGTAATATTTGAGGGATTGACGGGCCTGGGGGGGACAGTGGCTGTGGCCCCTAACGACCGGGCATCACGGCGGCTGATGACCCGTCTGGCGGCGAGGCAGCGACTACAAAGAGAAGGTGGAACTGTGCGGCGGCTGAGGGAGCGGGAGACTGTAGCCTTCCGCCGTGCCCTCTACCGCTGCGGCATACGGGTGCGCGGCGTCGCCGGGGTCACTGGTAACCAGGGGCAGCATCGTGACATCACAGCAGAGAGCTTTCGTCGTAACCCTGCCCACCTCAACAGACTCCGCCCCTGGCTGCGTCGAGAGCTTACGGTGTTGTATGGAACACATGGTACGCTGGTCGACATCGTCCAGCGCATTATCATGGCACGGCTTGCCCGTCATGGCTTGGAGGACACTCCCACCATAGAAGAAGAGCTGCGACCGTTCCTGTTGGCTCGCACCGACCATTTCCTGCACGAGCTGGTCAGCTTCGCCCACTCACCACTCAGTTTAGAGAACTATGACGTGGAGGCTGTGTACGAGCCACCGGCCACTGCCCTGGAGTTAGACGGAACGAGCAGCCCATCCGACAGCAGCTCCGTCATCGCCATATCAGAGGGCGAGGAAGAGGAGAGCTGGGCGGGAGGACGGTCAGAGGAGAGGCTGCAAGGGCGGGTGGGGAGCACGTATGATGATGTCATTCAAACAGGAAGCAACCTCAGCCTGTCAGCCTGGGACGACGAGACGCCGGGTCCGTCTTACTCCACTGCTGAGCCGTCATGTTCGCTGGCCTCGCTGTCATTCAGCCCTGACACACATCAGCCAGCCAATGAGGAGGCGGGAGAGAAGCGTGAGGAGGAAGGGGAGGAGGAGTGTCTGATTGTCGGATATAAGAAGCCGATTGCAGAGCGGACTCCTGAGCTGGTGCAGCTCTCCTCCGACACGGAGGAAGAAGAGGAGAAAGAGAAAGAGGAGGAGAAGATGGCGGAGAAGCCTCCTTCCCTCCCCTCTTCCACTCATCCTCTTTCTCACCTGCCCACAATCCCTCCCTCCACATCCAGCGCCTACCAAGAGGAGCAGAATGATAAGCCAAAAGAGAAAGATGGCGAGGCAGGTGAGCGTCGCTCACGTGCGCAGTCGTGTTCAAGCAGCTCGGCAAGAAGTCGGGAGTCTGTGTGCACACTCAGCCCGAGTGAGCAGCAGCAGGAGAGCTGGAGAGACAGGAAGCAGCCTGGTGGTGAAGTGACGAGGGAGAGGAGGAGAAGGAAGAGGAGGAGACGAGGGCGGGAGAGAAGTGGCACCATGTACAACCCAAACCGATCCATCTACCCAGCCATGATGCGTCGCCATTCCCACTCCCCGTCGCCGTTTTACTCCAGTGTCGAGTCTGGTTCACCGCTGCCCCCCAGCCCCCCTGACTCCAGCTGGGAATACCACTGCTCCACCTCCTCCGTCTCGTCGCCCTCCCGCTCCTCCTCCTCCTGTTCACCTCTCTGCTCCTCCCCTCAGCCGTCGTCACCACCGCCACAGACGCCACTGATGCCCTCGCTCTCCCCCAGCGGCATCGCTCACCACAGAGAAAAACCCGGCGGGAAGAGGAAATACAAGAGCCGCCACCTGGACAGCAACGACAAGGACCCCACCTGGAGACTGAGCGGCAGCCACCGCAAGGAGAAGAGGAGGGGGAGGGGGGAGAAGGAGAGGAAGAGGAGGAGGGGAGGGGGGGATGGAGGGAGGAGGAGGGGGAGAGACAGGCGGGACGCTCACAGGGAGAGCGGTGGTTACTGTGGAGAGAGGTGAGGTCACTTCCTGTTTCTGTGTCAGTCTGTTGATTCTGTTGGATCAGCAGTTTGTGTGTCTGTTGTGTTACAGTGATGGGTGATGAAGACGATGGTTTACGCTCTTCAGTCCTCACCGGAGATGTGTGGTGTGTGTGTTGGTTTTCATTTTGGCGTCATGGATCAGCTGACACACCGCCTGTGTGACACGTGATTCTTGCGAAATTCTGTCTCGCCTTTAATTTTTTTACACAGGACAAGTCTGGCAGCAACAACACAGAATAAAGACCTTTGTTATTGTGACATCACAGCAGCAATATGACACAATATGAGACATTTACTGTCAAATAAATCAGAATTCATTTGTCATGAAGAGAACCTGAACACAGTCTGTTCATAAATGTGCAGGAAGTGGCGTCCACATGTTTTTTGTGTGTACGCATCGTTTATCTTTGTGTAAAAGATCCAGATCATGTGTCGCACAGGAAGTGTCTCCGCTCTGATCCGTTAACGTGGCCTCCGAGGTATCTCCAGTGAGGAGTTTAAACCCTCGTCTTCATCAGTTCAATCAATTTATAATGTGAGAGAAGTTTTATGTCACAAAAATAAACAGTGTTTTCACACTGGTCAGTTGGTCACGAACAGCTTCTCGTGAGGGTTCAGGTCAGAGCTGAAGCCCGTTGTTTCCTGTCTGTTGTCCAGCAGCAGCCGGAGATCCAGAGAGGACCGGAGTCCCAGCGTGGAGATCATCTACGAGGGCACCATCACATCCGATGCAACACAACCTCCTGCCCGTAAACGCCGCAGGAAACGGCACCGCAAGCCGCAGTACAACAGGTACAGTATGTCGCCACCATGTGGGGGAATTACTTTCCCCAATTTTAATTTCCATGAACTTCAGTAGTTTTCACCACATTCACGTTTTATCACTTGTCTTAGTTAAAATGACTAAATAACACGAGCTCATTAAAATCATTGTCATGACTTCCTGTGGAGCGCCCTGCAGTTGTAAAATGAGCCAGCAGGGGGCAGCCTGCTGCTATAAGTACCACCACCAACAACAAGTCTACTGCATTATATGATTGAATGAATTTATACAGTAGGAAACTTTAGCTCTGGTTTAGTGTCTGTAAATGTTCTTGCTGCTGTAAAAACTAAATGTTTTAGTCAGTTACAAAAGGTCAAATTCATTATTTTTGAATTAAATTGTTTGCATCTCACTAAACATGTACTATATAGATAATATTCATGATATTTAGTTTTTAAATCTGTCACATGTGCTCACATAGGATAGTAGTTCATAAAACCTTATAAAAACACTGTAAACCAGAATAACCAAAGAAAACTTCAACACAGAAAGTTGCACACACGTGTTTGTTGTTCTAGAGCTGAACAGCTCAGAGCATCAGGAGAACAAAGAAGACAACGTGATTTTTAGAGGATTAACACACTGTCCTCTTCTTCTCTCCCAGTTCTCCAGTCATCATCACCCTCGACAGTGACAGCAGCCA
>CM076670.1:495472-553128 GCA_038496675.1 Rachycentron canadum | reverse complement strand
GATGTTAAAGGTCCATACAGTCTAAAGGTAGATGTTAAAGGTCCATACAGTCTAAAGGTAGATGTTAAAGGTCCATAGTCTAAAGGTAGATGTTAAAGGTCCATACAGTCTAAAGGTAGATGTTAAAGGTCCATAGGGTCTAAAGGTAGATGTTAAAGGTCCATACAGTCTAAAGGTAGACGTTAAAGGTCCATACGGTCAATCACAGATCTTCTGATGGACATGTGTAAAATAGAGACCTTAAAAAATAAATATTCCAAACTGAGTTAAAGTTATTAAAGTTGTCTCTTAGCTGGAGACTGAAAGTCAGGAAGTGATGAAAGAAGCCAAAGTCATGTTTGTATTTTTCCCACATTCCAGTTCTTTATTTATTTTTTTGTCCTTTTAGATGCTCAACAAACAATATGTCAATAACAGAGATGGAGCAGCAGAAGTCAGTGAGCTCACAGGATCGGTGTCTCTGCTGTCTCCAGAAATCACACAGTCATAGAAAAGCACCATATAACAAAAGCTGCAGCCCCTCTTTCTCCAATCAACTTAACAGCTGTGTCCTTATAAACCTGTGCACAGCCTGAGGTCCCCATGTGAAGTTGACTGAGGGGGGACTGAACTATTCTCTTTGGTTCAAGATTGCTTACTGATCTGCCCACAGGCATGCTGGGAGATATAGTGATGAAGTGTATTTTTTTAAAGGGCTGTAGATAAACCACCATATTCATTTGGTTCTTAAGAAAATCTAACACACAACTGTCTTCAGCATGTTTCTAATGTTTCTAATAATTTGGTCCTGTCCTCACAATACTTTAACTAAAACAGCTGCTTATTCCAGATGTGGGAGGCCACATCTGGGAGCAGACACAGCTGACTCGAGGATCCACACAACAGGCTCTGGATCAGGTCGAGAGCCTCTCAGTCAGTCTGAGTCCGAGTGGAATCAACCTGCAAGACAAGCAGACCAAACTGTGACCGATGTTTCCTGTAAACCTGAATGCAGCACATCTGTCAGCTGAACATCTGTCTTTGACCATTTAATGTCAAAAAATCAAAGGTATAATGAAGACAGACAGTGGCTGTGACATCACCCACTGGAGCCAATAGGAGTGTCCCATGTAGAGACGTGACTCTAGACGTCTCTATCAAAGATGGAGGATGAGAATGGATGGATAAACACACAGAAGTAAAGCAGCAATGCTCCAGTCAAAGGCTCAGACTGATCCAGATCTGAACTAACTTCCTTCATGAGTTTATCCCTGAAGTCAGTGTCACACAGGACAAATCAGGGCTTGTTAGAAAGAGCTGATTCTCTAGTTGAAGGAGAAACAAACAGCTCCTCCATCAGGAGAACAAGGTCTGAAGACAACATGGTTTTTGGAGTGTACACACTTTCGTGGACTTAATAGGGATAATTGATCATTGACAACCTGCTTACCTAATGACCCCAGGCCATGGTGATGACAGCTGAAGCATCACCTTCATATCTGGGGTGGACAGATCTGCGTCTCCGATCACCTCTTTTACAAACCTGGAAGTCAAAGACAAAGAAATGTGAATCTCCAGGAGGAACAGAAGGACCCTTCATGAGTATTCAGTTTCTGAATACAGGCTGCAGGGTGCGTTCAGGTGCGGGGAGTTACCGGGATGCAGCTCTTCTGTTTGATGCACAGGTGGAGTTTACAGTGCAGGTACACGTCACCAGACTTTCCAGAGAACTGGAACATATTGAAGGAGAAGTAGTTGGACATTCCCACTCCATTTCCTTCCACCTTCACTGTTTGGTCAGCGGTGTTTGCACAGCTGTTCATGCACAGGAAAACACAGTTGTTTCAGGAATCCATACGTCCAAAGAAAGCACTTGGAACTTTAGCAAGCTGTTTGTGTCTCACCCGTTCTTGATCAGGTCATATCTCAGACTATCAGTGGAGGATTTCTGTTTGGTTGCCCAGCAGGAGTCGGTCACCACGTTGACCATGCTGCCCTCCAGTCCGGCAGTGCTCAGCTGCACCCAGATCTTCTGGTTCAGCTGGATGCCGGCATTTGGGTCCACAGCCTGTTTGCGGTTGGCGTCAGTGTAGGCCTTCATGGTCAGAGTGTATTTCCAGGCTCCTGATACAATTTCCTGGATCACAGAGCTGCAGAGGACGAACACAAACCTCAGACCTCCACACAACCATCTTCACAACTTAAACCAATTCAAACGAAGCCACCACACACCTGTCTTTGATCTTGAAGGACATGGTCTTCAGGTCCGGCTGGTTGTAGAAGCAGGAGAAGTCGATGGAGACTTGGTCTTGGCGAGCGATGACGTCAGTGCTTTTCTGAGCCTTGATGGCATTCTTGAACATCACATGGCTGCTGTTGGCCTGCAGAGCCACAGAGATTCACATGTTGTGCATCAGGTTCTCGGTTACTGAAAACCTCCACGTTCCACCGAAAAAACCCAGAGAACAGGAAAGAGAACCCACCGTGACCACTGTCCCACAGGTGTTCCTGCTGTCAAAGTTGAAGGTGACCATGTGGTTCTCCTTGTCCTCCTGACCTTTGCAGGCCTGGTTGTTGAGGTGTAACAAAGAGTGATCGATGTTCTTTTCATCCAGGAGACAATTGACCAGAGTAAGTGAAGCAGAGTTCTTGTTGCAGATGGTGGTGTTGCCTGAACATCAGCAGCAAAGATGAGTTCATTATAAACACTGGAGACTTCAGCTAACAAGTATTTTTATCAGCAACTGCAGCAAATTCTCACATTTGAGAAACTTGAACTGTCAAACGAAAGGTCACAGGTTCATTTCCTGACAGTCAGCTGATCGACATTGTTCTGTCGTGGAGTCACGGCTACAGCAGCATGATAACATGAGCTACGTTTGCTGTTGCCAAAGTTATAAATGTGCAAATGTTACTCTCACACCAGCTGTTTTTGTTGGTTCTCGTGTTCACGATGTAACTTTACTTAGTTGCGCCTTTTGTTGTGTGTTTGTGACACTTTTTCTTGCCCCCTTGACACCTTGTTTTGGTGGCGGTTACAATTGCCAGAAATGACCCTAACTCTGTCTGAACCCCCCCTTTCTCTCCTAAACCACCAATTTTAAAGGTTGAGCAGATGATTTCTGCCTCTATAACAAACTGCTCAGCTGACGTGACCTCGAAGGTTAGCAGTCGTACCCAAAGTGTCTGACGATCTGTACGGGTCAGCAAAGATGGACCGACACAGGCATCTGGTGCCACCCCTCATATCACCACAGAACTCATGAGCACTGCAGACCTTGTTCTGACAGTAGGCCATAGGTTTGGCAGCTGGAGACAGAGACAGAGACAGAACACTACATTATAATTAGAACCACGCATTCATACAGCAGTTAAACATTTAGACGAGTGTTGAAGTGTTTTTTGGGTGGGGGGCACCCATGTGGTGATTCGTGGTCTCTAGCAGAGGCTTTTGCTGTGAATAAGTTCACATCAGTGCTGGAGGATCATGGTTTGTACCTTGACCGCTAAACATCCTGAGCTCCACAAGCTGAAGTCCTGCTCACTGCTGGTCAGTTCAACCTCAGCTCATTATATCTGAGACTCAGTAAAGACTCTGTTCACTGTAATAGGGGATAGTAGCTCAGAGAACAAGAGGAAACTAAAAACACAGTGAATTTCTCCTTATTTTCTAGATAAAAACACTGTAAACCAGAATAACCAAAGAAAACTTCAACACAGGAAGTTCCACACATGTGTTTGTGTTGTTCTAGAGCTGATTTGAAGTTTCTCTCTTTATCTGATCTGAGTTCTGCTCATTCTTTGGAGCAGTAATGATGAAAAATCAGCTCCAAAGCCTCTAATGCTCTAAATATCTTATTGTCCATGTCTCTCTGTCTTTATTCTGTCACTACAATAAACTCAGAGCAACTTCTCCTCACTCTGAGATCAGAAAAATACAGGATTGATCCCATTGAGTTTCGGCTCAAACAGCCAGTTACAGCCAAAAATCGTGTGAGCTCTTAAAACCAAGAGTGTTTGTGTTTTTCCTGTTCCAGTATTTTCTGTTGCCACACCCAAAACGACCCATCACGTGTCCGAGCTCATCATCATCCTGTCTTGTCTGTCTTAGAACATCTCAATCTGCAGACATTGCAGAGTGAAAGTGAAGGGTGGTCTTACGGCAGCCGGCCGTTGACCTCCAGCTTGTGGGAGGGTCTTTGACGTGGAGGCTGCAGGCTCTGACGTAGGCCTCCAGGAACTGACAGCTGAGTCCGTCCACTGATGGATATTTGCACAAAGTGCTGTTGCAGGCGTTGATGTAGGGCACTGGGTCAGCGTGGTTGTGACAGGCAGCAAAGGACTTGTCCATCAGGAGATTACAGCTGTTCACACATGTAAAAAGAATAATGGCAGTGAGAAAGATGGTCCCTGAACGCCTCGCACGCAAACTACTAGTTACTAGGTCGATGTCTTTTGTGTTGTAGGTTAAAATATTAGGTTCTGTTGTATGGATGAATCTGCTCACCTGTCATTAACTGCGCGGCA
Organism: Rachycentron canadum; assembly: GCA_038496675.1. NCBI lineage: Eukaryota > Metazoa > Chordata > Actinopteri > Carangiformes > Rachycentridae > Rachycentron > Rachycentron canadum. The sequence continues at coordinate 548,622 of CM076670.1, read as the reverse complement.
GTTGATTGTCCCATCAGCTTTTTCCTTATATATCTTCTCACAGCTGGGGGGGGGGTGGCACAAGGTCAGGACTTGACATTCAGGACAAGTGAGGGGTTTCTGGGGGCTGTATTTCACAATCAAACTCAACAGAATTCAGTGTGTCTTACCCACTAGGACTGTACTTAGAAAGCCTCAGCCCGGCCAAAGGCGCCATGGCGTTCACACACAAACCCGCCTGTGGTAGATTGCTCAACCCTGAACAGGTTCAAGGAGAAAAGTGGGTGAGATCAATATCTCAGCGTGTTCAAAGTGAGACAGGTCCTCAGTTCACCCTGGGGGCTCACTGTGTCCTGTGCTGGTTTTGTCCTGTATGTGAGTGCTACCTTTCACGTGGATCTGTGTGGTGTAGCCGTCAAAGAAGACAGTAATGTTGTTCTTGAAGACTGACAAATTGGCAGTGACTCCAGTTTGGTCCTTAAAAAGCCCCACCCCCTTGAATTCCTTCATCGAGCTGTCGAGGGTCAGTATTTTACTGTTGAGCTGCGTCACAGCAGAGAGACAAGGTGGAGGAAACAACACAGACACACAAACAGGCTGTTTTCACAACAACACCCACAGCAGTGTCACTGAGGATCAAACTCTTACCCGAACTCTCCCGCCTTGTTCAAGTTGAATGTCATCGGTGTTCACCCTCAGTGTCACCATGTCCAAAAAGCTCACATCTTTACGACGCCGCTCCTGGAAGTTCGCCTGCACCTTGAAATTAGGAGATGACTTGTCCATCACCAGAGGGTACGCACACCGATCCTGGATTGTGCTAATCCTGCCGTGAAAGTCTTTGACAGTGGGACCAGTGACGGTGCAGGTGGCGTCCAGTACGCACCTGGTGGAGGTGGAACAACACAAACAGCATCAGCATTGTAATGAGCTGCTGCTGCTGAGGGCCACAGCCACCAGGGGGCCTCTAACCAACAGTTAGGGGCCAGGACCCTGCATGTCCAACTACAGCAGAAATCAATGTGTTTCCAGCCTGAACAGAAACTGTTCTGGTCTCTGGAGATAATTTCCTCCTTCATGAGACTGAACAGGAGAATTTAAAGGACTCACCTGTCCACAGATTAATAAGGGTCAAAGTGGTGGAGGATTGAGGGCGTGGCCTCTTTGACTGACATAACAAACTGTTATACAAAGTCTCAGCTCCACCTCCTGCCTGTATTTGGATTAGCTGGTAGGGGCGGAGTCAGGCACTGCCAAGATGGCGATGGTGGAGCAGCTCACTCTGAGCTTCAGAAAGAGGCAGTGTCCACACACAGTTTTGAAGAGTCAGTGGTTTAGGTTCACGTCTACAGATTCACTGAGCTCTTTGCTCTTATCACAGCTATAAATGCTATAAATGTTATATATGACATATATGTCGCTGTAAGGGGATATATTATTGTCACTTATATACATCCTCTGGGTATGTCAAGATTTACGTTTGTAACATATACGAAATACCCACAGTAAAATTTACAAATCAATTTTTAAAAAATCAGTATGTTCAGGATATTTTCTGACTAATTTTAAATATACATCACATCATATATCTTAACTATATGTTTACACATAAAATATCAACATATACTAAATTGTTAGGCTGCATGTATATTTACAAGATGCGTATATAATATATATATTTGTTTGGCTCATACATACATGTCAAGATAAGCTCAATTTCAGTTTTATATATAATTCTTGTAGATATTTAAGATATGTACATACATATATTACATTTGCATATAGGTGCTGATGCAAACGTGGCACTTCCTGTTGCTTCACATTAAAAGATTTCACTGAATAAACCAAGTAAAAGGAAGAAAAACAGCCACAGCTCTTACACGCTGCCTTTACAAAGCTCCAAGGGGCCACATTTGGAGATGGAGAGGGAGGCCACTGGGTTACAGGTCACAGTGACGCACTTCACTACAGTTTTGGTCGAAGCAGTGTACAATTTACCTGAGGAGTGAAGGACATTTGTCACTTTTCACACAACAGTGTAACACAAAAAAACAGATAAATTCCAATTTACACACATGGTAAGTTATAAAATCAACACAACAATAACAGGAAGTGACCAAACACTGTTGTGAATCCCATGAATTTGAATTTGCACTGAGGAAACAAACTAGAAAGCAAAGATAAAAAGAGTGATAAAATGGTAAGAAGTACAAAAATAAAAATTAAGACAAAATTGTAAGGATGAAATAATAGAAACACAGAAAGAGAGGAGATGTTTGAAAGAGAATAAAACCATTGATAAAGGTTGAAGAAATATGAATAACCAGAAATAAAAGTAAGGAAAAACAATACAGAAAATAGTCGTAGAATAAAAGTGTATAAGAAAATAAACCAAAAAATAAATGAATCCATCCTAACATCTGATAAATAAGAGGACCAGAACCATGAAGAGCTTTAGGGATCTGTTGTTAGTGGTTTGCCAACCTTCATATCTGCATCGACTGATGTCCATGTTTTTTGTGGCATAGAATCCTACTCTTCTGTTTGTCAGCTTCATGGTAGCCATTTTTATCCCATTCACCTGCATCTCGTACTCCTGGACAGCAAAGACACAAATGGAATTTCCTATGTGCAGATTTTCAAGTATTTGAGGCCAATGTTTGTAGAACCAAAGTCAATAGATCAATCCTGTATTTTTCTGATCTCAGAGTGAGGAGAAGTTGCTCTGAGTTTATTGTAGTGACAGAATAAAGACAGAGAGACATGGACAATAAGATATTTAGAGCATTAGAGGCTTTGGAGCTGATTTTTCATCATTACTGCTCCAAAGAATGAGCAGAACTCAGATCAGATAAAGAGAGAAACTTCAAATCAGCTCTAGAACAACACAAACACATGTGTGGAACTTTCTGTGTTGAAGTTTTCTTTGGTTATTCTGGTTTACAGTGTTTTTATCTAGAAAATAAGGAGAAATTCACTGTGTCTTTAGTTCCCTCTTGTTCTCTGAGCTACTATCCCCTATTACAGTGAACAGAGTCTTTACTGAGTCTCATGTATAATGAGCTGAGGTTGAGCTGAGTCTGAAGATGAGGAGACTTGGAGATGTTTTTAAAAATGATGACTTTAGAAGGAAAAACACAAAGAGATGAAAGAGAATGACTTGATGTGGGTGTAAGAGTTAAATAGTCAAGTGTGTGTTTCTCTCTACCAGGATTCATACTCACAAATGTGCCCACAAGTCTTGTTTGTGAATAAAAAGCTGCCTGTGTCCCATAGTTACAGAGGAAAATGTCAGTCTGTGAAGAGTCAAGAGAAAAAACAGACACTATTAGAAAGTTTCCTCCAGATGTTTCTGATGTTGATTATTGAGTGTTTAAACAGTTAATTTCATCTATAACAGTCAACGCAGACACATTTATCTTAAGACACTGAGCAACGCTGACAGTATACTTACCTTATAATTGCGTGAGATTTGGTGGTAAACTGATAGAGCTACACAACATTGTAATGGACTCTTGACGGTTTTTGGCCTTAGGACCCTGTCATTCAGTCGGCTCTTTGTGTAGATCGTGACTATTGTTAAATTTCGGGCGAGCTTAGGAATCAGGATGCAGTCGTCTTTGACTTTAGCATCATAAAGGCTGTTGAAACAGATGGCTGCTTTGTCACTCAGGAACTTGAACTGTTGAAAAACACAAATCATGAATCATGAACTTTTCTATCGCTGGAGACCAAACATCAGCAATGACCGTAGGCGTTCGTTGTACTCACAAATAAATTTTCGTATTTCTTTCCATAATATGAGTATGGGCATGACCCGATGTTGACCTTTTGAGACGTCTGAAAGGACAAACTCTCTGAGACAAGGAGACAAGGAGACATGAGAGGTTTCAGTGACAGGGAAGGCTGTACGTTCTGTGCCAGTTTATAAAGGCTTCATCTTACATCAGCCTTTAACAATTTAGACTGTATGGACCTTTAATATCTACCTTTAGACTGTATGGACCTTTAACATCTACCTTTAGACTGTATGGACCTTTAACATACTGCTCACCTGTCATCACAAAGATGACTTGCAGGCAGAGCAAGATGCGGAGCATGTTTGCAGAGGTCAGTCACACCTGCACAGCAACAACATCAGGTATTCTGGGTTTAGTTAACAATCCAGTACCAAAATCTTCACACACCAGAGAAACAGCCTGACAGGTGAATGTCATTAATGCATTTCTTCCTTGCCTTGTTCAGGCTGTTTGAAGGAGCCTTCTTACCTTTGGAGCTGATGGAGGGTGAGGATGATGAAGAGTGCTACTCAGGAGACTCTCTGGTGACTCTGTTGCTGGATGCTGCTGCTTCTGCTGTTGCTCTCTCTCTCATCCTCTCTCTTTTTATGTGCATCCTCATTGCTGCAGGGGGAGGGGGCGGAGTCAACTGTGGTGCAACTTGTTTTGACCTGAATACTCCACTAATTATCCTCAGCATGATTGAATGACAGCAGAGGGAAAAAATATGTGTTGTGTCAAAAAAATGCATTTAGTGCCTAAATAAGAGTGACCCAAGGTGTTACACAAAGTGACATCAACACAACTACACACACACACTGCAACACTCAGTGTCTTCAGTTTATTTGCACTGATTCTACAGACCCATTCACCCTGATACAGGTTCAAGATCCAGGAACCACTGACCCTCTGATATCATCAATCCTACATGTATCTGGGTGTGTGGTGGTCTATCTATCATCTATGTCCTCAGATGTTATGTGTGCGTGTATGTGTTCACCAACCCATCACGGTTGTTGTGGGTTTTCTTCCTCCCTGCAGGTGAAAATCATAAATCAGTCAAAGTTCAAAGTTATGAAGTTGTTTCTTGTTCTGTGACGTTCCACAGGAAAATGCCTCTGATCATCATCCATGCATCCTTCTCTCATTGCATTGATGTGTTTCTACAATTGATTGTATATTTCTTCATGTTTATCATTTTCTCTTGTCAGTTACATCACATTACAGTTACATCTTTAATTGACTTTTATATACATCTGCACGCAGTGTGTTACAGTGACAGTACAGTACCAGAGTGTGTACCACAGTAGAAAAGGCACTTTACATAGCAGGTCCAGACCAAACTCTTTATAAACTTATTTTACCAGTTATTATACAACAATTCTACCATAATTGACCATAGTGTATCATAGTATATGACAGTGTATCATAATTCATCATAGTGTACTATAATCTATCTCTGCACCACAGTGTGTGTACATCTGTACATCCATCCATCCAGATGTTCCCCCCAGTTCACTGAGCCAACACCACTTCTTCTCTGAATCTGAATCTTTTTGAAAACATCGATCTGGCCAGTTTTGGCTTTTGGAGCCAGAATGTGGTGAAGCTGGTTTGAGCTGCTCAACTGCACTGAAACACACCTTTACACATGACACATGACGGGACATTCGCAAATAGCTGTGTCTTTTACTTAAAAGCACAGACATGAGTTATTATTGACTTTACTGAAGACCTGAGGACAAAATGTGTCATTTTTTTATCAGGTCAAAGGTTCATTTTGCAGTGCGCTCTGATGCTTCATATCGCATGTATTTAAGTAAAGATGTGAGGTGTTTTTCATGTAAAAAGAAAAACAAAGTACAATGTTTTCAACTTCAGATTCTGGCCCCTTTGGTTTTGACAACAGTCGCCTGGTTTCTGTGTCTTGTTCTCATATCATGAGCTCTGTTGGCTGATTTTCTTTCACTCTACTCCAACTGAAATCATCTCAGCTGGGCTCCAGTCAGGTGGTTGTGGAGGTGTACCACAGTGTGTACCACAGTGTGTACCAGTGTGTACCATAGTGTGTACCAGTGTGTACCATAGTGTGTACTATAGTGTACCACAGTGTGTACCAGTGTGTACCACAGTGTGTACCACAGTGTGTACCACAGTGTGTACCAGTGTGTACCACAGTGTGTACCACAGTGGGTACCAGTGTGTACCATAGTGTGTACTATAGTGTGTACCACAGTGTGTACCAGTGTGTACCATAGTGTGTACTATAGTGTACCACAGTGTGTACCAGTGTGTACCACAGTGTGTACCATAGTGTGTACTATAGTGTGTACACCAGTGTGTACCATAGTGTGTACTATAGTGTGTACCACAGTGTGTACCACAGTGTGTACCAGTGTGTACCATAGTGTGTACTATAGTGTACCATAGTGTGTACCGCAGTGTGTACCACAGTGTGTACCAGTGTGTACCATAGTGTGTACCGCAGTGTGTACCACAGTGTGTACCATAGTGTGTACCAGTGTGTACCATAGTGTACCACAGTGTGTACCATAGTGTGTACCACAGTGTGTACCAGTGTGTACCATAGTGTACCACAATGTACCACATAGTGTTCCACAGTGTGTTCCACAGTGTGTTCCACAGTGTGTACCAGTGTGTACCATAGTGCACCACAGTGTGTACCATAGTGTGTACCACAGTGTGTACCAGTGTGTACCAGTGTGTACCATAGTGTACCACAGTGTGTACCATAGTGTGTACCACAGTGTGTACCAGTGTGTACCATAGTGTACCACAGTGTGTACCATAGTGTGTACCACAGTGTGTACCAGTGTGTACCATAGTGTACCACAATGTACCACATAGTGTTCCACAGTGTGTTCCACAGTGTGTACCAGTGTGTACCATAGTGCACCACGGTGTACCTTTGATCCTTACTGGAACATTAATATAGACACAAACTTTAGTTTTTGTTGAAATAACAGGTTGAAGAGTTTGTCTTGAGCACAGTGAAGGTGTCTTTCTCTCAAATCAAAAATGAATTTATAAAAAGGCATTTATTAAACACTGAACTGTGGATTTGTGAATATTTGTGAACGCAATCCCAGAAACCCAAAGGGAAACTTTCTGCAGACCTTACATAAGACAGCAGTGAGCTTCCTGTGTTCGAGCCCATTACTGGGGTATGGGGCAATAAGTGTGCAGTGCCCTCCCCCATCACTGCTGTCAAATTCAACAAACTCAAGACTGATGGAAGAACAATGCAAACTATTTAGTCAAATTTGACAGCAGATACAACAAGGTGCTTCAGGCACAGCGGCTACATTCAATGGATTCCTACAGATTTGCATTTTAACTCCAGACTGTTAAAGTTGTTTGTGTGTCACCTTCTCATGCAAAGACAAAAAGTGTGACTAACACTGATCCCATCAGAGAGACCCACAATTCAAACAGAGCTCACAACAGTTCATCCTCCCTACACACATATCAGCATCTTTCATTACGTTTGTACAAATGTCTATTGTGTCTACACATATTTCATCACTGACATTTTCTCATGGTGTTGATGTATTTCTCATCTGTAATTTTACCTTCATCAGATAGAATCACAGATGTCTCTCTCACTGTGACACAAATATAAAAAATACCAAACCGTACATGTATGTGTCTGCTGTTCATATATAACCATGAGGATGCTGTTTCTCAGACTGTAACTGCACACGTGATGTTAGTTCCACAGATGAAGAGATGTGAAATATTACAAAAGATGCTGTGAAGTCAGAACAAGATGAACACAGATTATTATGCTAACAAGTGATGATGGGGAGCAGTAAACAGACATTAGCTTCCAGCACATGGTAGTTCACTGGCTAACCACCAGGGGGCAGAGCAGTTACAACCAGATATGTTCATGACATATTTTTAATTCTATATAAGTTTATTAAAGCAATGTACTACATATAAAAATTCTATATATTTAAACACCAATCAGCCACAACATTATCACACTGACAGGTGGAGTCAACACTGATCACCTGGTTACCATGGTTACCTGTTGATGTGTTGAAGTGTGAGGATGTGAGGGACTTTGACTTTGACCAAACTGTGATGAGACGACTGGTCAGAGCTTCTCCAACACTGCAGCAAGGAGGGAGAACCACTGGACCACAGACAGGGTCAGGGGTCAGGACCTACCAGAAGTGGTCCAAGGAGGGAAAACCACTGGACCACAGACAGGGTCAGGGGTCAAGGCTCAGTGATTATTCTCATTGATAGTGTCATGGAAACAATATGACATAATGTTATGGCTGATTAGCTTAAATCAATGTGATTATGGACATAGGGATTTAAAGTGTTATATAACTACTGTCTAAATGTTATGTAAATGTTATATTAATGTTATTTATTATTTTTGAAAGGCAATTCTTTAAATTGATGTAACATATATTGACCTGATTAACTTCACATTATTGCAGGATACATTTTGATTCGGTTTGGTCACTTTCTGACTCATTCCAGGTCAAAATCATCACAACAATAATATACACATAGAAACATAAACATGTTTGTGTGGACTAGACATATATTTCAATATTGTTGTTTCTGAAGCTTCATGTCAACCAAAGCTCAGTCCACAGGAGGAGGCGTGGTGCGTCTAAAAGCTCACAGGTCTGATGCTGTGTTTGAGGCCGAAGCCTCCTGCAGTATAGCCTTTTACCACCAGGTGTCGCTGTGGCAGCTGATTCAGGTCACCTGTCAGAGTTTTCAGGTTGATAATTAACTGGTTAAAGATGGTAAATAATTCCTAATTAAATGAGAAATGTAATGAGTTATCCACATGTTTTAATTGCTTCATCAAAGTAATGCAACTTATCCCATTTTTTGACTTTTCCATTAATTCAGTCCTGTAGACGTGATCTTCAGAGGTGAAGCCAACGCTGAAGAGCCTTAACCCTTCATCCTCTCTAATGACCATCAGGGGGCGACTCCACTGGTTGGTAAAGAAGTCAGATTGTCTTGAAGTCTATGGGAAAATGCCCCTACTTCTCCCTTGAACTGGAGGCTTTAAAACAGCAGCTCACAGACCAACAGGTGATGTCAGGGTGAGTTGACTGAGGTAAGAAGATGAACACAGAACAAATGATCTGTTCAGCATAGAAGAAATGTTCAGATCAACATTTTAATTAGCAACTGTAAGAGATTACATTTATTTTTAATCACTGATGCATTTCATCCGACTTCTTTCTGAGTTTGCTTGTATTGTGTAGTTGTGTTATCTTTGTGTTGACAGATGATCTGTTGACAGCTCCTCTGGTCTTTTCTGATTTCTAAACAAACTGAGCTTTAATTTCAGCTGGATTTTAAATTCAAAGTGACAGTTTATCTTAAGATTTGTTGTGTTTTTCTTTTGTTGTCTTTTTATTGTGATGTCAACATTGTCTGAGCAGTATTATGTGGCCAAGAGCCAGTTCTTGTTAAGTGGATGTCAAAAGGTTTTTAGAAAACTTGATGTTCAGGAAAATGTAACTCAGTGTATGTTGGCTTCATTCCTGGTGAAGTGTGTGTGTGTGTGTGTGTGTGTGTGTGTGTCCGCCTACTTCCGTAGAATTCCTACTCAGCATCAAACACGCCCACAAACACTCTCTTTGGATACGGAGCGGCGGAGGAGCTCACAGAGGGACACACAGGACGGTGCAGGATGAATGGTGAGTGACCACTTTCAAAATAAAATACAGACCAACAGGTTGAGGTTTGACAGGCTCCGATTAAGGTCCTGGAAAAGTCTGAAATTCCACCTTCAAAAGAAGCCTGGACATGGAGCTCGGATCGGTTCAGGACAGGGTTAGGGTTAGAAATCCTGTGGTTCAGACACTGAAGTAAACTGTCCAGGCTCAGTGGAAACCACGTATCTCCACGTATCTCCACCTGTCTCCACCTGTCTCCACCTGTCTCCACGTATCTCCACCTGTCTCCACGTATCTCCACGCGTGTGGCATCTTCGGATTCAGAAGGAAAACGGATGTTGTGTTGTGTACTGAGAGGACGCGTCCACATCTGAGACTCACAATAATCTAAACAATTACCCCTCTGAAGGGGTAATTGTTTAGATTGAGTCAAGAGAGACACAAAACGACCACACTGGTGTGCACTTGTGTTCTCGGTGTGTTCTTCTTGTGTACTGGTTGTGTACTTGTTGTGTATTGATGAAGCAGCCTTCTCAGTCCGTCCCTGAGGTCAAACTCAAGTAAACTTTCCTCCCAGATCCGCAGCTTGAAGCCGTGCAGGGGTCAAAGGTCACAGCAGTCGGGCCACACTACGCTCCAGTGTTTGTATATGTAAGGATCAACAGACCGACAACACAACTGTAACACAACCTACTTCCTGTTTGGTGTCTGATGGCTGGTCATTTTCTTCTTTTGACCTCAGAGCTGAATAATTCATGAACGTGTGTTTACACTGAAACATTTACGTTTTCAACGAATATCAAACACACACGTCTCTCAGGCAAATATATGAATATATAAAGCAGAAACATCGTCAGAGCAGAACAGGAAGCTGATAATCTGCACAGACTTCTTCACAAACAACACACAACTAACACAAAGAGACACAAAACAACTACAGAGACACGAAACAAACACGAAACAAACACGAAACAAACACGAAACAAACAAAAAAACATGAAACAAACAAAACAAACACGAAACAAACACGAAACAAACACGAAACAAACACGAAACAAACAAAACAAACACAAAACAAACAAAACAAACACGAAACAAACACAAAACAAACACGAAACAAACAAAACAAACACGAAACAAACAAAACAAACATGAAACAAACAAAACAAACACGAAACAAACACGAAACAAACAAAACAAACACAAAACAAACACGAAACAAACAAAACAAACACGAAACAAACAAAACAAACACAAAACAAACACAAAACAAACAAAACAAACACGAAACAAACACGAAACAAACAAAACAAACACGAAACAAACATGAAACAAACACGAAACAAACAAAACAAACACAAAATAAACACATCATGATGCCTGAAGAAATTGAAGAATGTGATGTTATTATCAGGTTTTCAGACACAGACAATATGAATATGTAGATTATTCTCAGCTGGGTGGAGAACAGGGTGGAGAACTGGGTGGAGAACAGGGTGGAACAGATGATTCGGGTCAGTTCTGTCTGACAGGTGAGGGACCTGTTTGTTAAAGATGGCAGGTGGAGGGCACCAAACCATAAGGTAAAGAAACCTAAAGGGTATTAAAGGGTATTAAAGGGTATTAAAGGGTATTAAAGGCTCGCCGGCACCAGGATAATGTAAACACATATGTTCCTTCTCCGTTGGACACTTGGTACATTATGTTTGAGCCCATCGGTCATTTACAGTGAGATAAGCAGACAGTTCAACAGTCAAGACACTTTATTCAAATTCACAGTGCAGGAACAAAAGGGCTGTTTGTCACCAGGTGACCTGCTGCTGTTTGTATAATGACGACAACAGGCCGACTGGTTTGGTCTGGTTTACATACCACACAGCATCAGTTTCCTCCTTGTGAGATTTCAGTCTGTGGTGTGTTTAGGTTCAGTCGGCGACTTAAAGGTTGCACTTTGTTTACAGTTTATTGTGATGGTTGGTGGTTTTTATAGAAACGTCCATAAACATACTGAAGTAGTGAAGCTGTTTGAGTTCAGGGAGAAAATATGATGCAGAACTTTACACATTTTGACGAACACAGTGATGGTTGGAGTTCAATATATTCACTGTGTGTGTGTCTTGTAGAGCGCCCGGTAACCACTCCCACTCCCATTGTCATTGGCAACAACACATCTGTGACAGTGGAGTTGCTGTTGGCATGTTTCCATGACGACGATGCCTTCAAGTACCGAGCCTACACCGTCACCTACCTGCTGGTGTTTCCCGTGGCGTTCCTCTGTAATATTGGAGCGCTGGTGGTTTTCTTCCTGCAGAGAAGCCGCAGGTGGGGGCACCCAAACACACAAACACGTTTCTCTATCTTTGTGAGGTCCTTGACTTTCATTCAGTTAAACATTCAACGACAAACACGGAGACAAGGAGGATGCTTGGACTCCTGGAGAACCGCTTGAGAATTAGACCAATCAGATGTCTTCTTCGTGTCCAAAAGTATGTGGACACCTGACCATTGCAGTCATACTGTGTGAGGACAGTAGGTCCAGACAGAGGAGCATTAGAAAGCTGAGGTCTGCGGAGTTAAGGCCTAACTTACCTGCGTTGTTCCGGTTCACGCCGAATGGCGGTGAGTTCGGTCTTATACAACATGTTGACAACAGGAGGCTCACTCCCTAAACAAGGTTGGAGCAATATTATTTTCCAAAAATATGGACATGGGTATGGTTTCCACATACTTTTGTTCTTCATAATATTCTAAAAATCAATGAGGATTGAGGATAAATGAGACATTGAGATTTATTTGTCCAGTAGAGCTAAAGTCTTCCATTTGGTTTTGACTCCTGTTTAATAGGAGGTGTAATATTTAATCCTTTAAGTTTAAAAAAAATGAAACTATATTAAAATATATCATTTTTAAAAGTTTGTGTAATAAGTTTATTCTGCGTTTAACAGATTTATTTTGAATTGTGATGATCATGGAGATAATAGACCAGGTCATCGTTCTTCTTTCACTAAAGTCAGATCTATTTTTGTGTTTGTTTTGTTTTTCATGGAACTTTTTCTTCTCAATTAAAATGCCCAACTACTTTTAAGGATTGGTATCAACTAAAAAATAATCAGTTTTCTTAATTAAATTTACAAAAAAACCCTGTTGCTAATTAACATCAATTCTGTCAATGATAAAATATTTGTTTGTATGTTTATGTGTTTGCAGCATCAATCTGTAATACTCCTCAAATCCATCATCTATATCAGATCAAGAAACTGATCAGTTTACTGAATGTTTTTATTCGGATCAAGTAGCTTGTGCTAAATATGATTTGTCAAATTTGTGAGCCACGGATTTTATTTTATAGTTTGTCATTTCATCCAAATTGAGGTTGTTTTAATTATTGAATTGTGTTGGATCATGACTAAAAGAACTCGATGGGAACGTCTCTACCTTTAAAACAACCAAGTAACTTAACACCTGACGGCGCTGACATTATAAAGAAAGATAATTTTACTATTATATTATTGAAGGAGCTATTTGTTCCATTAGCAGCCGTTGTTTCTTTTCTTTCCCTTCTTTTATTCAACTGAAGTTAGCATGCTAACCAGCTAGCTAAGCTATCACGTGACTCTTTGATGACTGTGAAGTGGTCAGAGAATGTTTCCTTCCTGTAAATGGCTGCTGGGTAAACAGTGGTTAAAGCTAATGTTTTAAACTGCTGGCTGTTGTTTGTATTGGGACCTTGGGTTCATTTGCTTAACACACTGAATACAAATCAAGCAAATGAGTGTGAGTGTGAATGGTTGTTTGTCTCTGTGTGTGGACCCTGTGTTAGACTGACAACCTGTCCAGGATGAACCCGCCCTCACCTGCTCAGCTGGGATTGGCTCCAGCCCCCATGACTCAGCACATATAATTGGCAAAGATAATGGATGGATGGTCTGTTCAAGTCCAGTTCAAACCACAAACCAAGTCCACATCCTTTTCTCAGGTGTACATGTGTAAAGACTGGACGTCACTGACACCAATCAGTTTGATCACAGCAGCGTCTAGTGGACACGAGAGGAACTGCAACTCAACACACCTTTCACATGTTTTCACAACTGAAAACACAAACATGAAAATCAACATGGCTGCACTTTTCTCTTTGTGTTTCCTTTCCAGAAACTCCCCCTCCTGTGTGGTGATGATGAACCTGGCGATATCAGACGGCAGCTTCTCCCTCACCCTGCCACTGCGATTGGCATATTACTTCAGGGGGGGAGTGTGGGACTATCCTGATTGGCTGTGTCGGCTGTGTGTCTACGGTTTCTACGTCAACCTGTACACCAGGTAGCACACACACAGTCCTGTTTCCAGCCACTCACCTTAAACTCAGGTTAACCTTTTGTCCCCGTAATGTTTGTAAAGAGATGTAGGCTGGTCCCCAAAAGGATGTTGAGTCCCCATAATGTCAGTAATACAAGAAGACACACTCTGCTGCTCTTCCTCCACCAGCATCCTCTTCCTCACTCTCCTGAGCGTACTCCGCTGGCTCGCCGTGGCCAAGCCTCTCCGTCACCGCTCTCTGGCCACGCCCACTCGAAGCTTATTACTCTGCCTGGGGGTCTGGCTGTTTGTGGGCGTGTCCTCTGCTCCCTTCCTGTCCAATGGGGTGACACAAAGGTGAGACTGAAATCAAGTGAATAAGATGAAGTAAAACCACAAATGATTTGAATAATTAGCACTGATCATTTATTCGCTTGTTTCCCTCTGTCAGGGAGGGGTTTCCTCGCTGCTTCGAGCCATCTAGCCCCTCCTCTTGGGGGCGTATACTGATCTTGAACTACGTGGGTTTGGCGCTAGGCTTCCTCCTCCCTTTCCTCACAATCATCGCCTGCTACAGCAGAATCGTCCAGCGCCTGACGACCCGCTCCGGCCTGACCGGCAGCAGCCCGTCCAGCAACGCTCGCAATCGCAACAGACAGCGCTCGGTGCACCTGGTTACCATGGTGACAGCGACATTCCTGCTCTGCTTCCTGCCGTACCACGTGATTCGATCACTGCACCTGCACGCTGTTTGTGGGGGCTGGGACTGTGGCGTCGTGGTGGCGCTGCAGAGGGTGGTGGTGGTGACGCTGTGTCTGGCGGCGTCGAACAGCGTGGTCAACCCCCTGCTATACTACTACTCCACCAGGACGTTCAGAGACAAGATGAGGGACGCTCATTCCTCTCTTCTGTCCAGCAGGGCGGGGTCCTTCAGGTCCGGACTGGTCCTGATGAGGAGGAGGAACACCACCTGAGACACCTGGAGGTCCCGTCAAAAAGCTCCTCAGATCAGTTAATTCTTTATTTCACTGAAATATTTATGACATTGTTCCCACTATCGGAAGGATGAGGCTGAAATCACTGCTCATCACTGCAAGCTCTGCAGAGAGACGTGATTCAGGAGGGTCCAAGAGTCAAGAGGATCCAGGGGTAGTTGAGGGGTCCAGAGGTCAGTGAGGGGTCCAGTTTGTCAGTCCACTCTTTTACTATAATTTCAACAGTCCCATTCAAACTCACATTAAGTTCCCATTGGCATCAATGACGTCTCCTCTTTCCTCAGTGGCTGTTTTCACCTGCCGCTGACTCTTGATGATGAGAAGTGTCCATTATTTTACACAGCAGACTCATGGGCAACTCCTCCAGTTACCTGTGGAGTCACAGCGCCATCTTCAGGCCTTTCACACAGTGACTGTAAATAAACTGTCAGCCAACTTGGATCCTACACTTTTCTCATGAGCGATGATCCCTCTGATCCCTCTATTATTATGTTTCAGATTCATCTGATTCCTCTGAGGCTCTGAGCACCATTGGGTTTCACTGTTACACACTGTGTCATGTTCCTTCATCACTTTCAACACAAACTCTAGTTTTTAGTCTCAAGTATTCACCAGCACCAAATATGGATTAATACTGAAAACAGCCACCCACAATTAACTATTACTTCCTGTTTGATAAAAAACTAGTGCACAGCTGCTTTGGGGAATTACTGAGACTATATATCTGTGATTTTCTCTCCATCAAAACATGTAGAATAGCTCTGGTTGTTTTAATTAGGAAGAGTGACTGATTCATTATAATCAAATTAATTGATAAATATAAGTAAATCTTCAGTAGGAAGAGCTGAGAGAGACAGCGCAGGGAGCATCGGGTTGTTTTGTGTCCTTTTATGAGATTTGTACAGTTTTATTTTTTTTAATTACATATGGACATTTTAAAGTTTTCCAATGAAGAATCTTTATTTACATGTTTGTATATTTGTTACAATATTCTGGTAAGTTTCCGTCACGTACAGCAGAGATATCCTCGTCTGAAGATCCCACAGGAATCATCCGCTCATGCTTTTATTTGTTTGTACAGATATTTTTGTTAGATGTTGTGTCTTCTTTTTTATCTTGTTCTTCTAATCCCAGGTGGTTTGTTTTGGAACCAGACAGTGACACAGGAAACCATCAACAATTGAAAAATTCACAGGATCGCAACGCACTATATAAATACATGCAGAAAAAAAATTATATTTTTATTAATGTTCTAATTTCTCCTATAAATACATTTCATATTATTACAGCTGTGTTTTACTGTGTTGTTGTTCATTATGTTTGTACAGCAGCTTCCACTTAAGGGTGTCAACAGGAGGAGTTGTAAATAAAAGTTTAGTAATTTAGAAATTCAAATTCTAAAGGTTTAAAGGTCCATACGGTCTAAAGGTAGATGTTAAAGGTCCATACAGTCTAAAGGTAGATGTTAAAGGTCCATACAGTCTAAAGGTAGATGTTAAAGGTCCATACAGCTCAACCTGAGAGAGGAGCAGTAAAACTACACTGAGACGGTTTTTGGTTCTTAAAACCACAAATATATCTTCTGATGGAGATCAACTCTTCAAAATAAAAGATTGGAGAAGTTAAATTATGGACCTTTAAAATACAATATGGCCCTTTGAGATAAAATATGGGCATTTAAAATATGGATTGTTATTTTAAAAGCTTGACCTTTAATAAACCCGTGTCTGTTATAAACCATGTATTACATGTTTATTTACTGGTTTTAAAAGCTTAATAAAAGGACTTAAAAGAAAATATTACCCATTTGTCTTTGTACCTTCAGTGGTTGTGCTGTTGTGTGCAGTAGTGTCCAGCAGGGGGAGCCAGCACCTCTTTGAACCCTCACAAACTTTATAATAATATCACACCCAGCGCTGTGAATTGTGGGTAGTTCCTTTAAGAGCTCAACATATCAGTCTGACCTCTGACCCCTCCCTCACAGCTGAGAAGACCCCCCCCCTGTGTATCATGACATCACAGGAGGAAGTCCAGTCATTCCTGGGGGGGGCCAATCAACACTCACTGGAATAGGGGGAGGTCAAAGGTCAAAGACGGCAACAGCAATCACCACGGGGACACAAACAGAAACTTGTTTTGAAAAAGAAAACATTGCTTTCTTTCTGTCTTTGTGTGTGTGTTTCCTGACATCCAGGTGTTTCCTGATCCCGCCCCCTCGTTTTATAGACACATCCACAGACACTCGTGATGTTTGAAAGACAGACAGGACAATGAAAACTTATTAACAAGATATTAACTTTATGTTATTGAGCCTTACTGATATAAATGGAAACACTGATGCAGACATATTTATACATGTGAACATAGATGTCTCATTACAAGTGGCCTGAATTAGACCTGAACAGCTCCTGTCTCTGTTTGTGATGATATTCAAATCACTGTCACTGTTTCACCGTGATACCGAAGCGTACAGCAGATCGACATGACAGTTGGTCAGGTCCCACAAATCATCTGCTTTTTGGAGGGAAATTATTCAGATGCAATTGTTCAACCTTTAAAAAAATTTGCACGTAAATAAAATAAAATTAAAACTGTGGGGCAAGAAAAACTAAAGACTTACAGTTGTCATGCTTTTACATACAGTGAGCAAAGGGTGGAGCTGTTTGAGAAGATAATCCACTCAATCGGTTTCAGAGGACATAATAAAAGACATCTATACCTGCTGCATGTTGACAGCAAACAAACATATAAATAGATAAAAACATCAACGATTAAAGAAAAACGTTTTCAGGAACTATAAAATACAATTAAATATAAATCATGAAATACAAGGGCAAAAGGAATATATAATATTATTGTACAAAGTCCAAACTATGAGACAGAAGAAGAAAAATATGATGTCAAGATTATTCGTTTTTAACATCAAAATAAAATGTGAAATGACTGAAAACTAAACTATTCATTCAAAATGTGATTCATCAAATTAAAATGAGATATAAGCAATGTGATTATAAGAAGGAAGTTCTACACAAAAACTTACAAATAGCTCCTTTAAATGTGAGTTTAGAGAAAAGAAACTTAAAGACCTCTGAACCACAAACTCTCAAAATGGTTGTATTTTACACACATATTCTTCACTTGACCAATTCATATCAATAGACTAAAAACCACAGTATTTTTTATAACTATGATGCAGCATGAAGCGGAAATAATCAAGTAAAAGTTCAAAGGGTCGTAAAAAGTGATACAGTGATAAAGCGCTGATCTGTTTGGCCCAAAGATCTCAGTAAAATCAGTCAGAGTGAGACCTCTGTCCGTGTCTCAGCTCCGTGCGGTGACCCTCCGGAGCGGCGGGGGGAGGGAGCGGGGCTGGGCGGGGCTGGGAGCGGGGCTGGGCGGGGCGGAGCGGCCCGGGCCCCGGGGCTCCGGCTGACTGGCGCTCCTCCGTCACGGGGACGCGCCCGCACTTACACGCACACACCCGCCGCGCGGCCAGGCCACCGGCCAGCCTCTCTCTCCCCCCCCTCTTCTGCTTCCTTTTCCTCCGTTTATCCGTTAAAACTTTACGTTCACGCCCGCTTTGCCGCTAAACTTTTCCCGCCTGGACTGGAAGCGGATTAGCGAGTTCCAGCGACGAGCTCGCGGCCGGACGCGCCGTGATTGTCCGCCCTGCCGGGCAGCCAGCGCCGGGCCTCCGCTTCCCTTCGTCTCGTTCACTTTTTTCGATCTTGACGCCGCCGGGGAAATTTACCGGACGGTGACGTCATCTCCGAGAGAAGTCGGTCGCCGTTAAACCGGAGGAGACAAAGTTAGTGAGCGTTTAAAGTTCGGTTTAACGCGTGTGCTCGGCTGCAGCGCCCCCACCCAGCTCTGACCGTGCTCGTGTCCCGGCACCGACAGGCCCGGACCACGACCACGACCGGGACCGGGAGCGGGAGCGGGACCGCGGCTGCCTCCGCAGCTGAGCAGCGGAACCTTTCACCCGCCGTCTGGTTGCTGTTGTTTACCTGGTGTTTTCGTCTCACCGGAGATATGGGGACGGTGTGAACGGATCAGCGCGTGGCCTCCGCGGATTGAGTTTCCTCCGGTCCAGCAGAGGTGAGTCATCCCGGAGGAGCTGTTCAGGTTTACCTGTCACCTGGGGACCTGCCACCTCCTGCTGCCTTATGGGCCACACACCGGTTGTCCTGTCACTTTACCACCTTGATCTGAAACGAAGATGTAATTAAAGATAGAAAATGACCAAATTAAATACTTTAACTCTTCTAAACTCTTTAACCAATGATTTATCATTGCAAATGTCAGGTATCAGGTTTATTTAACCTTTGGCCCCTGAGGTGGTTTTTGTCTTATCTTTTCATGTTGATTTGATATTTTAACAGTTTGTTGAAATTATTCAACAGGTGTGAACCTGGGTTTAATTGTAATATACAGTTTTTAAATGGGGTGAATTAAAACACTGACTCTTTCAATCAGTTTATCATTTGATACAAAATCACCAGCTTTTCTGATGATCAGTGAATTGTTTCTGCTAATTTGCTGCTTTGTCATTTGTGACAACGTTTTTCTAATGATTTAACAATTTAATCAATCTGCTAAAAAGTATTCCAACTATTTTGATAATGTTGTTTTTTGGTTTCTCTTAAAACATTTTTTGCTTTCTGAAAAGTGTAGGTGTGTAAGTTTTGCCTATTTTCCCTTCAAATGATTATTTTTTAGCTCTTTTCTGATTATTACAAACCTAACAATTAGGGCTCTAATCAATATATAACTATGATTACTATAACTTGTTAAATTCAACTGTCAGCTCAAAGACTAAAACGATAAATCAATCATTAAATAGCTGCAGATTGTTTTAACTGTACATTTACATTAAGGCTGATAGCATCATGGACGTTACAGTGTTGCTAACATTCATCCTTCACCCGGGACATAAATTAAACAGCAACAAAACTATTTGTTGTTTGCTTTTATACAGTTCAGTGTGTCAGCTTTTAATACACAGCATGGCCAAAAGTATGTGGA
Organism: Rachycentron canadum; assembly: GCA_038496675.1. Taxonomy (NCBI): domain Eukaryota; kingdom Metazoa; phylum Chordata; class Actinopteri; order Carangiformes; family Rachycentridae; genus Rachycentron; species Rachycentron canadum. Next base: position 528,864 of record CM076670.1, on the reverse strand, counting down.
CACCGGAGCTCATCTTGTTCCAAAATCACGACTGTTAATCTTTTCATTGTCAAGCATTTTGAAGTTGAAACAGGAAGACGGACAAAGTCTAAAACATCAGTGCTGCAGCGTGATGACGTTCTCACTGGAGTTCAGCGATCCAGGCCCACAGGGGCGTCCACATACCTTTGGCAATGTTATCAGTTAAATCTGAACAACGAGATTTTGGTGGCAACGTTGCCGTCAACAGAGGCTCTCTAAAGTTAGCCTGAGAGGCTAAAGCAGTTTGCAGCAGGCATCTCAGCTATGTGTGTGTGTGTGTGTGTGTATTTTTAGCTGCATGTTGTTTGGATTCTGCTCTGATATTATTAGGCAACACCGCAAAACTGATTTTATGTGTGTGTTGTCTTCCATGACTTTTTCCAGGTGAGGAATGTTAAACTCTCAGTTCCACCTGTTAGCGCTCAAGCCAGTGCTTCTGAGTGGAAACACAAGTTAGCATCCACCAGTTAGCGTTTAGCCCAATTCATGCAAACTGTTAACACAGGCCTCTGACTCACCTGAGCAGCATGGAAACAGTCAATTATCTTCCACAGCAAAAACCGCACCGCGACCAACATCTGGAGTGGAGGGAGACAGCTGATAACATCTGTATTTCATGGTGGAAACGTCATCTTGTGAAATCATACACCAGCATTAACACAGGTTCCTGAAACCAGCCTCACTGTTTCTTAATTCTGCTGAATTCACCATAGACCGGTTCTCCATGTGTTGTTGTGTGTCTGTTGTCAGATTTAATCGCAGCTGTTGAACGCAACATGCTGCTGTTGATAATCAACCACAGGGACAGCTGAAGGTCTATCTTCATGGTCACCAAACACCTATGTTCATGTGTCAGTCAGACTCTGTGTTGCCTGGTGTTTTTTTTGTGCAGGCTGAGGTTGTGGTGCTAGTATATCCCACTGCATGTGAAGACAGCATGTGGTCATTGTCATGTGAACAGGATGTTCATTTGTCGGCGTTTGAGAGTTGGTGTAAAATGTTCTGTACTAACTGGGCGTTGAGTCGAGTTGATGACTATCTTTAGCTCTGTGTGTGTGTACATTACCATAGGAAGCTGTGTGTGTCTGTGTGTGTCTGTGTGAGTCTGGTATGAAGACCATTCATTATCACATTCCTCCAGAGAGGCCTACACATGGGAACTAACTCAGTCTCCGAGTGATCAGATGTGTTCACAACTGATCAATAATAAACCAATAACAAGAGCTCAGTATGTAGAGACGGGAGGAGGAGCAAAGTTTGTTACTTTAGACATTAGTATGATCATTTCTGACTCTTTGACTCCCTGATTTGTTGATTCTTTTACTCTCTGATTCTTTGACTCTTTGATTCTGAATCTTTGACTCTTTGATTCTGATTCTTTGATTCTGATTCTTTGATTCTGATTCTTTGATTCTGATTCTTTGACTCTGATTCTTTGACTCTGATTCTTTGATTCTGATTCTTTGATTCTGAATCTTTGACTCTGATTCTTTGATTCTGATTCTTTGACTCTGATTCTTTGATTCTGAATCTTTGACTCTGATTCTTTGATTCTGACTCTTTGATTCTGACTCTTTGACGCTGATTCTTTGATATTGACTCTTTGACGCTGATTCTTTGATTCTGACTCTTTGACTCTGATTCTTTGACTCTGATTCTTTGACGCTGATTCTTTGATTCTGACTCTTTGACGCTGATTCTTTGATTCTGACTCTTTGACTCTGATTCTTTGATTCTGACTCTTTGACGCTGACTGTGTTAGTCTTTGACTCTTTAACTCTACAGTCACATCCCTCTGAGCAGTGTTTGCTGCTCTTATTTCATTGTTCAGAGTAAAAACTCTTAGTCTCCACATTCTTTCCTGTGATGAGGCTTGTGTAACTTTGGCCGAGTCTCTCTGAGGTAGGTTAGTGAGCAGACGGTCGGCCTGTTCTCAGCTGTGACAGAGAAACAACCAGGGGAAGGTTTCCCTCTCGTGTGTGTGTCTGTGTGTGTAATAACAGTGTGTTTAAACAGCTGGTTAGTTTGGCTAGCAGCAGCTTTACAACTAGCTGGGCCTGTTCAACCAGACACATTGAATAACTGTGTGTCTGTGTGTGTGTGTGTGTCTGTGTGTGTGTGGGGGGGGATGCCTGTGATGTGATGTCAGTGGTTCTGCTTCTTCTTCTGTGATCTGTGGTATGCAGGCTGCTCGCTCACCTAGACACTCACTCAATAAGATTAGAGCACAGTGCTGTATCTTTGCCCACCATCTTGAACATGTGTGTGTTTCTGTTTCCTGTTGGGGTTGTGTGACCTGAAGCTGTGTTGACAGAGCAAACACACACTGTGTGTGTGTGTGTTTGCTCTGTCATGTTAAAGAAAATGTTAATTCCAGGGTTTAATAGGTTTAAAAGGTTAATTCCCTGAATAATATTTTTTAAACATCAAGTCTTTTACTCTTTTTCATCTCTTTGTGTTTTTCCTTATAAAGTTTTTAAAAATGTCTCCTCATCTTCAGACTCAGCTCATTATATCTGTGACTCAGTAAAGACTCTGTTCACTGTAATAGGGGATAGGGGAGACACTCTGATTGGCTGTGACATCACCCACTGGAGCCAATAGGAGTGTCCCATGTAGAGACGTGACTCTAGACACCACTATCAAAGATGGAGGATGAGAATGGATATTAAGAGACAGGAAAAGGAGAAAGTGTGTGAATGCAGAAAAGATCAGAAACTGGTCTGACCAATCGGGAGTTGAGCCTGTGACCTCCGGCTCAGTGCTGAGTGTGGCCATGTGGTACACACTGTAACTGCTCAGCCACCAGAGCGCCACAATAAATCAAGAGTTTGATCTGTTTGACGAGCTGTAATCAGCTGATCAGTCATCACAGGCCAACACCACCTAGTCCTACTGCTGGTCAGAGTTTGATCTGACCTGTGTGTGTCTGTGTGGCTGTAATGTGCCGCTAACAGCTTGTTTTTTAACATGTTTAGTTCCAGTGTCAGAGACTGAAACACATTATTTCTCTCATTGTGTGTTTGTGTAATATAAAAACATCATCAGTGTCTTTGAACAGTAGGGGGCAGCGTGGACCGTCACTGTCCAGGTGTACACTTTTATTTTATCCTTTATTAGGTTTGGTGTTAGGTTATTAGGTAAGTTATTTTTATTTTGTATCTTTATTTTATTTCATTATTTGTTTTAATTTAGTTTGATCTTGTTGTAGTTTTTTATTTGATTACATTTTTAAATGTTTTATTTTTTACCTGATGCTGTGTTTCCTCTGGTTCCTCAGTCCAAACACATGCAGGTTCACATTAGTTAGCAACTTTAATTTTGATGAATGGTTGTTTGTGTGTGTCAGGAAGTGATGGAGGCTGAATGAGAAGCTGGTCCTACCCCTGCAGACCGGATGCTATGTGATAATCCACCTGTGACCTTTGTGATGGTTTCACAGGCGTGACCGTGACCACTGCGGTGGCCATTTGTTTATTTTTTGCATGAGCCTATTGGGCGTGTCGTCTCTGCTGTTGGGCTCATTGAACATGTTTTTACAACCTGATGCTGGAAGTTTAACCCTCCATCAGGTCCTCAGAGCCTCCTCCTCCTCCATCAGGTCCTCAGAGCCTCCTCCTCCTCCATCAGGTCTTCAGAGCCTCTTCCTCCTCCATCAGGTCTTCAGAGCCTCCTCCTCCTCCTCCATCAGGTCTTCAGACCTTGTTCTCCTGATGGAGGAGCTGTTTGTTTCTCCTTCAACTAGAGAATCAGATCTTTCTAACAAGCCCTGATTTGTCCTGTGTGACACTGACTTCAGTGATAAACTCCTGAAGGAAGTTAGTTCAGATCTGGATCAGTCTGAGCCTTTGACTGGAGCATTGCTGCTTTACTTCTGTGTGTTTATCCATCCATTCTCATCCTCCATCTTTGATAGAGACGTCTAGAGTCACGTCTCTACAGGGGACACTCCTATTGGCTCCAGTGGGTGATGTCACAGCCAATCAGAGTGTCTCCCCTATCCCCTATTACAGTGAACAGTCTTTATTCAGTCTCATATATAATGAGCTGAGTCTGAAGATGTTGAGACTGTGTGTGTGTGTGTGTTGTCAGCCGTGTGTCTCTTTGTGTCTCACAGCTGATAACCAATCACTGAGCTAATCAATAACCTGCTCACAGGCTGGATATGGCTGTATCAGTCCACTGTGACCGGCTGATAGACAACTGATCAGTAGGTCACCTGATGACTGTGACAAAGTGATGAGACACACACACACACACACACACAGTAATACTATCTGACAAGGTGTTTTCCCAGGAGAACAGGGCTGTAGTGTTTAAATGCCTGAGGCAGGGGCGTTCGACATAGACTGACAAAGTCAAAGAGAGAGAGGGGTGAGAGAGAGAGAGAGACAATAGATGTTAAAGAAACAGGGCGAGAAAGAGAAAGAAGAGAAAGAAGCACAAAGACGGAGGTGAAAATGAGGCTGCTGTGGTTTCCATGGTGACAAGGAAACACACAACAGAGGACAGGAATGTAAAGAGAGAGAGGAAAGAATGAAGGGAAGAGGAGGAGGAATGAAGGGAAAATAGAGAGAGGGAATGGCCAGCGGTGCTCGAACGCCCAGGGTGAATTATAGGAGAGAAAGAAAAAGAGAGAGAGAGAAGGTGGAAAAAAACAAAAGAAAAACAACGGTGAAGAGGAAAGAAAAAGAGAAATGGAGATGAAATGAAAAGACAGGAAACAAAATAACAAAAAGAGAAAGAAAATCATATGAGGATGGAAAAGAAGAGGAAGACAGCAGGAGAAAAAAACATAAAAGGGAAAAGAAGAGACGGAAAACTGGAGAGGTTTTCCTCCTTTCCTTCTTTCCGTAAAAAGAGCGGGAAACTCAGCTCGTAAAGCGAAGGGAGGAGACGTGGAAAAGAGAAGAAAAGTGGTTTGACTGTGAACCCAGAGATGGAGAAAGACAAGATGGAGGGCGTTACTCTGTTTAATCTGAATGTTGATGGAGGGATGTTTTTCTTTCAAGAAATAATTCTGACAGATTATCAGATTATTATTGGTCATTATTAATATATTAAATGTAATTTAATGAACTGCAGCGCAGAAATGTTCTCAGTTCTCAGCAAAGTGTTTCAAAGGTGTAAAATCAGTGGACTTTTAAATTTTTTGGGTTTCTCTTCTGTCCCTCTTTGACCATGCTCTCTGATTGGCTGTCCTCAGGTGGTGGGCAGACCTTAAAGATGGCAGGTGCATCAGTGAAGGTGGCGGTACGAGTCCGTCCTTTCAACTCGAGAGAGATGGGACGCAATGCCAAGTGTGTCATCCAGATGCAGGGGAACACTACCTGTAAGACAACACACACACACACACACACACACACACACGTCTAAATGTCCTCACAATCCTGAAATGTCCAGACTACTATGGATTTTCATCTTTGGTTATATGAGGAGTCTAAATTAATAGAACTCAGAGGTTTTCATGTATTAAAACAGCCCTCATCAATCCCAGAATGCTTCAGTCTGTCACGTGACCTCTGAACCTGCTGCTATTTAAACTCAAACACTCACACAGTTTATTAATAGACGTTGCTCCAGCAGGACTGTTTTTAGCAGCTGTGCGTATGAACGCACTCAGATATTTATACACTGAACTTGTTAATGATGGGCAGATTGAGTTGGTCATTAATGGAGATTTCACCTCCATGACATGTCTAAAAGTACGTGGACGTGGTGTTTAAGCCACAAGCTTGTCCACATACTTTTGGCCCTGTTGTATATAAGTTGTTTATAATTCCCCGTGTTGTTCCAGGTATCTCCAACCCCAAACAGCCCAAAGATGGAGCAAAGAACTTCACCTTCGACTATTCGTACTGGTCACACACAACGGTGATTACACATTATGACACACACACAGTGTCAAAACATTCATCAGATGAACATCTGTGATGACCAGGTGTGTGTGTGTGTGTGTGTGTGTGTGTGTGTGTGTCTCTGCAGACCGATGACCCCAGCTTTGCGTCTCAGAGGCAGGTGTATAAGGACATCGGAGAGGAGATGCTGCTGCACGCCTTCGAAGGTAAAACTGTTTGAACTGCTCTTCGCTGACCTGCTCATGACCTACAGGAGGCTAACGATAATGATGTTAGCCACCATAGAATCATTCACATCAACAACTAAAACATATTAGTGTGAGCAAGTGATCAGAGTCACTCAGTGACTCACGTGATTAGCATTAATTGTGTCATTGTTAATTCTTTACTGTCATCACAATTATTAACATTAGCGTTATTAGCGCCATTCCTATTTGTAGCTCGTTAATATTTGTCTAATCGCCAAGGTCATTTATATTAAGTTTAGCATATTAGCATAGATGCTATGATCTCTAATATCATTGACATTCTCAGCGTTAACAGTAATTGTCATTACCATAACCACCATTAGCATTATCGTTAGCATCTGTGGCATCATTAGAATCAACACTAAGAGGACCAGGATCAGTGTTGGTACCATCACAAAATTCATTCACATGAACATTAACATCTCAAGCGGTTGGATTAGTATCATTAGCATTAGCATTAGCTGTAGCATCTTGTAGGTGGTGCTGTTTAGCTCAGCATTTGTGGTTGAGACTTTGACAGGAATGAGCAGAGATGCCAATGATGGTTATGTTGATATACATCTTTATCCTGATGGTGCAGCTGCAACACTATTTAAAAAGGATTAGAGGAGGACAATGTTATTTAAGATTATAATTTATTTATCCCCTCAGGATACAATGTGTGTATTTTTGCATACGGCCAGACTGGTGCAGGAAAGAGCTACACCATGATGGGCAAACAGGAGCCTGGACAGGAGGGGATCATACCACAGGTAACTGGAGGTGTTCATTTATTAGACTACCTATACTAGTTCCTACTTATACTATATAGGATCTATTCACTTCTATATGATGCAGAGAGGAGATAAGAAAGATAAGAATACTGTCCAGATGTCACTGAACGCACCAAAAGTCTCATCATAGTTAGCTAACTGTTGGCTTCATTCACATTTCCTCTCCAATGTCGGTCTTTGGACTGATCCTGACTAATGAAGCCCTGTCTCTGTGTGTTTAGCTGTGTGAGGACTTGTTCCAGAGAACAGGAGAGAACTCCGACCCGGACCTGACCTACTCCGTCGAGGTAAACTCGCTCCCATCACCTCGACTCCAGCCAACTCTGTCACTCAATGTCCGTTAGCTGGATCCTGTCTCTTCCTCCTCCAGGTGTCCTACATGGAGATCTACTGCGAGCGGGTCCGGGATCTGCTGAATCCAAAGTCCCAGGGGACTCTGCGGGTTCGAGAGCATCCCATCCTGGGGCCGTATGTGGAGGACCTGTCCAAATTGGCTGTGACCGGATTCACCGATATCCGGGACCTGATGGATGCCGGCAACAAAGCTCGGTCAGTCTTCTTTAAATACTTTAATTATTGATTAAATTATCAGCCAATTATCTTCTGTTAATTGTTTGGTCAGAGTCCGAGGTGACGTCTTCATGTTTTGTCTTGTCAAGTCTTAAACCCAACCCAGATGCTCTGTTGACTTTGAACCTGTTGGTCCACTATGTTTGTTGACACCTGTACGCCACCAGTTTTATTTTTTTATTTACAAAGGAAGTCTGCAGAGAGAGGCCAAAGAGTGTAACTACACAGATTCTTACAAATCCAGGTATTTTATCAACTTGGAGCTGGATCCACAATGAAACCGGCTCTCAGATCCACTTCCTGTTGTGGGCTCTTAAAGTTGTGTTACATTGTGTTGTAGATCTGCTGCTTGAATAATGAAGAGTTAAAAGTTTAGAAGTGTAAATTAATGAGACAAATAAAAGTGAATATTTCATTTCATTCAAACAGGTTTTACAGCAGTTTTTGGGGAAATGTAGGAAAAGTATAAATAAGAGCTTAGAGTCCTGAATTTGCTTTAATTTGAAACAACTTTCTGTTTCTGCAGCAGTAACTTTAAATACTTGTCTTTGGAGTGGTTGAAAGATTTGTTATTCTGTGGTGATAAAACCACAGTGGTTTAATAGACATGGTCAAACCACACACTCTCTCTAGACCTGGACCTGGACTCTGGTCTGAAGAGCCTTAACCCTTCATCCTCTCTAATGACCATCAGGGGGCGACTCCACTGGTTGGTAAAGAAGTCAGATTGTATTGAAGTCTATGGGAAAATGTCCCTACTTCTCCTTGATTTATTAGCTCAGTAAACGTTTTCCTAATGAGTTTATGGTCTCAGTCTCTAGTTTCAAGTCTTCAGTACAACATGATGTTCATTTTTTAAATGATGGTCCATTTAGAGGAAAATAGACCAGAAAGCAGGGGATTAATTAGGGGGCGTGGCTACTGTGTGATTGACAGACTGCTCCACCCAATCAGGATAGAGTACAGAGCAGGTCAGCTCCACCCCTCACTCCTCCTCAGCTCCACCTTCTCCTCCAAAGATGGTTTCTTCGTTTCCTTTCCATCATCATGTGATTAATTATTTGTACCTGGTTGTTGATTCCAGGACGGTTGCGGCCACAAACATGAACGAGACGTCGTCTAGGTCACATGCCGTCTTCACCATCGTCTTCACCCAAAAACGGCGAGACCAGATGACCAGCCTGGACACTGAGAAGGTGTGTGCCTGTTTACACCTGTTAGTTTCTTAGACACAGTTTTTAAAAGAATTATCAGATTTTAAAGATGAAAATGAAAACTTTCTCCTCAGGTCAGTAAGATCAGTCTGGTTGACCTGGCTGGAAGTGAGCGAGCTGACTCGTCTGGGGCGAAGGGCATGAGGCTCAAGGTCAGAAGTCACAAGTGTCATGCTGGTGTGGTCTTAACTAAAATCTATGATTTCAAAGTGAAATGATTTTTTAACATTTAACATTTTTTGCACAGGAAGGAGCAAACATCAACAAATCTCTGACCACATTGGGAAAAGTGATATCAGCTTTGGCTGAAATGGTGGGTCAACACACACTGAATATCAGGAAATGTTTTTGTTTGTGACGAACTGAGTTTGGGTTTGAAGTAAGAAATGTCATTTCTCCTCTCCCCTCTGCAGCAGAGCAGTAAGAAGAGGAAAAGTGATTTTATTCCCTACAGAGACTCAGTTCTCACCTGGCTACTGAAGGAAAACCTGGGTAAGGTTACCTGGTATCAGATGTATTTTGAATATATCTGGCTGTGTTGAAACAAAAAGTACCAGGAGTAATATTAAAACATTAAAACAGGATTAGTAGTAAAAATGTGAGGTTCCTGGGTGGTACAAGTCCTATAACCAGAACTAATGCTAAAGTACGGCTCCTGTCAGGGCTACAAGAAGCAGGGTTAATAGCACAAGACGTGTTAAACCAGTGCTACTAATTTTAGAGGTGAGAATGCTACAGTAAATAGAAAAGAGCTGGTAAATAACAATCAAGTTTTAATCTTTGTTTGTTCAGGAGGAAACTCTCGGACGGCCATGATTGCTGCTCTAAGTCCTGCTGACATCAACTATGAAGAAACACTCAGCACTCTGAGGTCAGATATTGACGTGTGTTGAGTGTAATCCAAACGTGTTATCTAGTCCAATGACACCTGTGTTTGAAGGGAAGAAGGCCACCAAACCGATCTGTCTCAAGGCTGAGAGGCGTCCAGTTTTATCTCATTTGACCTGACCTCATGTGGTTCCAGGTATGCTGACCGTGCCAAACAGATTCGTTGTAATGCTGTGATCAATGAAGATCCAAACGCCAAACTGATCAGAGAGCTGAAGGCTGAAGTGGAACGGCTAAGAAACCTGCTGTTCTCCCAGGGCCTGCAGGAGCTCTTGGATAATGCTGGTAGATGCCCAATTTACTGTATACTACACTGGTATATACACATAATATACAGAGTACTGGTATGCACACATTATATAGAGTAAACTATGCTGTGAAACACTTTTTATTGTATACGCTACACTGGTAGATACACATTTTACTGTATGCACCATACTGGTATACACTTGTTGTGTAGTATACACCACCAGTGTGCACATACATAGTATACACATTTTATTGTATGCGCTGCAGGTATATACACATTATAGATATGAACTATAATGGTTTATGCTCAAATATATATATATACTGTATAGAGTAAACTGGTGCATATACATATTTCTACAATAAATACAGTACTGTATATGTGTTCTGTGTGTACACCACACTGTTATATAGGTTAATGTGTACATTATAGTGGTCTACACCCACACTGTGTAGACTAAACCAGTATTATTTAGATTGATGTACAAATACTCTGAAACAGTAGTATATACACATAATATGTACATTATACTAGAACACACACTATATAGTACACACCAGTATACTGTGTCTACTTCTAGTATAATATACATGATAAATCTAATCATATTAAACACATTGGTATTTTGGTATATGGTATACACAGTACAATAGATATTATACATTCTGATATACACAACCCTACTGTACACTTAATTATACTGGTGTTGACACAGTATATTGTATAAATTAGATTGGTATATACATATAATAAAGAAATACATTTTTGTTATACACACATCGTATTGAATATAGTTAACTGTATTTTGTGCGGTGTGTGTTTATTTAAATATATGTTTGGTATGTCTATGTGCTGTATGCTTAGAGTTGGGTATTAATAGACAACAGCAACTGTGTGTGTGTGTGTGTGTGTGTGTGTGTGTGTGTGTGTGTTTGGGGGGGAGGGGTAAACAGATATTTACAAGCTGTTCTTTACATAACCAGGATAGCAGAGATTCCTTCTTCTATAAAATTGAAACCTGACTCTGTCTCTGCTCTCTCTCTCTAAAAGTCAACAACAACCATGGCCCAGGGGGTGTTGCGGGTGTGGCCCCCTCCCCGCTGCAGCTGGCGCTCAATGCAGCCAATGGAATCGCTCCAAAGAATGGCTCCGCCCCTCCAGGTGACTCAGATTTACTGTAGCCAGGTGTTATTGTTATTATTTGCCCTCCCCTCACTGATCTGCTTTATACTGGTATACACAGATTATACTGGTATACACGTACTATACTGGAAATACTGAAGTGGAACATACACATTAGTCTATTATATACAATATACTGGTATACACACGTTCTCTCATACACTCAAATGGTATATACACATTATTTCTTTTGTTTATGCCATTTTCCCTTTTTCAGCCACAGGTGAGCCTTTGTCCACAGGTGACGTACCTGCTGACCCTGACCACCTGATCGAGGATGGAGAAGAAGGAGAGGAGGCGGTCGCCACAGAGACCATCAGTAAAGAGGAAGCAGCTGAGAGACTGCTGGTAGGATGAGAGTCTGGTTCCTCTGATGGACTAAATCAGAGCTTATCAAACCCCTGGACTGACCTGTGTGTGTGTGTGTAGGAGACAGAGAAGATCATCGCTGAGCTAAATGAAACCTGGGAAGAGAAACTAAGAAAGACAGAGTCTATTCGCCTGGAGAGGTAACATCGCTGACTGTTGAGATTTTAGTCTCAGTTTTACTTCAGTGGGTCATTTTACATCTACATGGAGGTGTAGCAGATCTATGATGGTTTCAGTATCTGGGAGATGTTGGGATAACGTTAAAACACAGACAGTTGGACGTGACGGCTGATCTCAGGAATGAAACATCTCTCTCTCTCTTTCTCTCTGTTTGTGTTGGTGTCTCTCACCCACAGAGAGGCCCTGCTGGCAGAGATGGGCGTGTCCATTAAAGAAGATGGAGGAACGCTGGGCGTCTTCTCTCCTAAAGGAGTGAGTTCACCTGTGTCACCTTCGAGGAAGCTCCAGCTGGACCAGCTGCTTTTGTTCTGGTTCTAGACCTGGAGCTGTTTTAAAGAGCTTCATCATGTTAGTGTGACTCATGTGTTTGTGTGTGCGTGTGCGTGTGCGTGTGCGTGTGCGTGTGCGTGTGCGTGCAGACGCCTCACCTGGTCAACCTGAATGAAGACCCTCTCATGTCAGAGTGTCTCCTCTACTACATCAAGGAGGGATTCACCAGGTCAGACACTTTAATATCTATTGATTAATCTGATGATTATTCTCCTGTTGTGATCAATGAAACTGATTGAAACTCATTAAATTCAGTGTGTAAAGAATCTGAAGCTGATTCATTTGATTGATTTGTTGATCAGCTGCCAATGAATTTTCTCCTGTTTCCTAATCAATTTGCTGCTAATCTGTCTGACTGATGAGCTCATCATACCTGAGCAGCTGTAATCAGCTTCGCTCAAAACAAATGTGTGTGTGGGCGGGTCCCTTAAACTGTACTGACCAATCACATCTGTTTCCTGTATGAGAAGAGAAGTGCTAACAGATGAATGTGGAGTTTGTTGCAGTAGAAGATACTGATGATGATGATGATGATGATGAGTAAAGGATGTGTCTCTGTTTCAGGGTCGGGCAGCAGGACGTGGACATTAAACTGTCTGGTCACTTCATAAAGGAGATTCACTGTGTGTTTGTCAGTGAGACCAATGAGCAGGGAGAAGGTGAGAGGTGTGTGTGTGTGTGTGTGTGTGTGTGTGTGTCGCCCTCTGGTGGTTGAAGCAGCTGTTCTCAGATCTGATCTGGTCCTGATGGCAGCTCAGCTGTTTCTGCCCCCTGGAGGCCACAGTGGGCTTTTGTTCAAGCCTCTATGTCTCTCTGTCTTTATTCTGTCACTACAATAAACTCAGAGCAACTTCTCCTCACTCTGAGATCAGAAAAATACAGGATTGATCCCATTGACTTTGGCTACAAGCAGCTGACAGCTAGGCCTCTGAAGGAGACACTCTGATTGGCTGTGACATCACCCACTGGAGCCAATAGGAGTGTCCCATGTAGAGACGTGACTCTAGACGTCACTATCAAAGATGGAGGATGAGGATGGATGAATAAACACATCATGAGTTTAAAAACAACCGTGAAATTTGGGTTAACGTTGTGACATCACTTAAGACAAAGGTCATGATGTCACAGACATTGACTCATGTTGTTGTCTAAACACTCAGCACCTGTAGATTTGGTTTTTTCGCTCTCCCTCAGTTTGTCTGTAAAATATTTTCATGGAGATAAATAAATCAAATAAATATTAGTGATTAGTAATTGATGCTTCTTCACTAACCACAGTCCTGTGATGTTCACAGATGTTTCTGAGATCAGGTAATTGGCCTAAAACATCTGGACGAGGCTGACTGTGTGTGTGTGTGTGTGTGTGTGTGTGTGTGTGTGTGTGTGTGTGTGTGTGTGTGTGTGTGTGTGTGTGTGTGTGTTCAGTGAGTGACTCTCTTTTTCTCTTTCTGTAAAAGCTGCCAGGAAGTCAGTCAGGTATCGTCTTAACACTCACCATTACTAGTTGGTTGCCATGGTGACGTCACCTTTGTGTTCACACCCATATTTCCTGTGCACCCCCCCTCACTGTGTCTGTCTGATTGTGCTCAGCTGTGCTGGACTCTCTGTGTGCAGGTGTTAAATCAAGGTTATTTTGCATTGACTTCTGTTGCTGACTCTGCAGTTGTGGTCACTCTGGAGCCGTTAGTCGGAGCAGAGACGTATGTGAACGGGAAACAGATCACTGAGGCTGTCGTCCTCAAACAAGGTGACAACACCTGGGATTGGAACCAACAACTTCAACAAAACAAGCATCATTTTTTCATCTCAGACCGCAGCCCTCAGACAATTCACTTCCTTCTCTCTGTCCCATCTCCTGTCGCCAGGTAACCGCATCGTGATGGGGAAGAACCACGTGTTCCGGTTCAACCACCCGGAGCAGGCGAGGCTGGAGAGGGAGCGCAGCGTCACGGCCGAGCAGCAGGGGGAGCCGGAGGACTGGAACTATGCCCAGAGGGAGCTGCTGGAGAAACAAGGCATCGACATCAAACTGGAGATGGAGAAGAGGTAGAGAGCTGGTCCTGGACTGGCCTGGTCCTGGACTGATCCGGTGCTCTTTGTTCAGTTTAAAGACAAGAAGAAGAAGAGTTGTGTTTCCTGACTGACTGCTGTGTTTCAGGCTGCAGGACATGGAGACTCAGTACCGCAGAGAGAAGGAGGAGGCTGATCTGCTGCTGGAGCAGCACAGACTGGTAGGTCCCTGTCAGTGTGGTCTGCAGGCCAACGGTCAGTGTACAGTGTTAGACCTGACCGTGTGTGTGTGTGTTCAGTACGCTGACAGTGACAGCGGCGATGACTCAGACAAACGCTCCTGTGAGGAGAGCTGGAGGCTGATTTCCTCCCTGAGAGAGAAGCTACCTGCCAACAAGGTAAACACACCTGTCACCGTATAATTACCCCCCAAACCGCCACCACCACTATAGACCCTCCAAGGCCAATGTCCCATCTTTTACAGTTAGGTCTCAGTGGACACCTGTCCTCGTCTCACCTGTCTCACCTGTCTCAGGTACAGTCCATAGTGAAGCGCTGTGGTCTGCCCAGCAGTGGGAAGAGGAGGGAGCCTCTCAGAGTCTATCAGATCCCTCAGAGGAGGAGGATCAGCAAAGACCCCAAACGTGTCACCATGGAGGACCTCCGCATGCAGGCGGTCAAAGAGATCTGCTACGAGGTCTCACACACTCAGACTCAGACTTAGAGGAACAGTTCTCTCAGCGTGGTGGACCTCCACTAAATCCATGTGTCCCCCCCAGGTGGCTCTAGGAGACTTCCGTCACTCCCGTCAGGAGATCGAGGCTCTGTCCATCGTCAAGATGAAGGAACTCTGCCGCATGTACGCCAAGAAGGACGCCAACGAGAGGGAGAGCTGGAGGGCCGTGGCCCAGGACGTCTGCGACACCGTGGGCATTGGAGAGGAGAGGAGCCCCCCCACAGAGGAGGGAGGGGGAGGAGGCAGTGGAGGAGGAGGAGGAGGAGAGACGGGGGAGGGAGGAGAGAAAGGAAAAGTGTATGACCTGAAGGCTCATATCGATAAACTGACAGACATTTTGGAGGTGAGTGATTTAAATTGAAGAATCCATTTCCTGCTGTTTTAATGAGTTAATTGTTTGAGCTAAAACAATCAATATTTTTGACTTTTTGACGAACAGATTAATCAAGAATGTGTTTAACTGTTTAACTGTTAGTCACAGCTCTAATTATCAGCATGAATGTTGTTGATGCTATGTGTGACGGAGGAGCAGCCACAGCTTGATTCATGTTCACTCTTGCAGGAGGTGAAGCTGCAGAACAACATGAAGGACGAGGAGATCAAAGCTCTGAGGGACAGGATGATCAAGATGGAGAGCATCATACCTGTTCAGGTGCGTTTGCTCATCACGTCCTGCTGCGTCAGCTGCTCGTCAGGCGGCAGCCACTCACTGAATCTCCTCTGTTTCCCTCATTTTCAGGACGATGATGTGAACGGTGAGGAAGGCGGGTCTCCTCAGAGAGACGGCGGTGGGGGCAGTGACGGGCCCGACCAGCCAGAGGTCAGAGTTCAGCGGCTGATGGATGAGGACCCAGCGTTCCGGAGAGGACGCCTCCGCTGGTTGAGGCAGGAGCAGCAGCGGATCCTGAATCTGCAGCAGCAGAACATCACCAAGAAACTCAGAGGCCAGAACCAGAGCCAAGGTCAGCCCCCCCACAGAGATACTCACTCTCTCCCACACAGTGTCAGTATTTGGTCTGTCTGATGATGGCTCTCTCTCAGTCGCAGGTCAGAACTCCCCCACTGTTCCCGTCCACCTCCCAGGGACCGGACGCTTCATCCCTCCCCAGGAATGCAAGCTCAAGTTCCCCTTTAAGAGTAACCCCGCCCACCGGTTGTCATGGGGACCAGCCACTGCTGCCCTCCAGGCCCTGGGTCTGGGGGAGGGAGGAGAGGGGGGAGAACAGAGGGAGGAGGGGGGAGGAGGAGTGGAGGGTAAAGGTTCTCCCTCACCTCCTCCTCAGGGTCAATCTCCTGCTCTCTTGCCCCTCCCCTTCCAAGTCCCACCCCCTCGCATGCGCACCCCCAGCCCTCATCGCACCTGGCAACCACGTAACCAAGGCAACCAGGGCAACCAGGGTAACCAGGGAAGTTTTCACTACCATCACCAGGGCAACAACCAGAACCACCAGCGCCGCTACCGCCGCAACTCTCTGGACAGCTCCACCCACGGCAACAGTAACTACGAAAACAACCAGCATCACAGTGGTGGTGGGGCTACGGGTCACCAGGGGCGACCAAGACAGAGGAGGGGGGTGTCGCCTGGACCCGGGGGGGAGAGAGGAGGGAGAGCAGGAGGAGGAGGAGGAGGAGGAGGAGGAGGACNGAGGGAGGAGGGGGGAGGAGGAGTGGAGGGTAAAGGTTCTCCCTCACCTCCTCCTCAGGGTCAATCTCCTGCTCTCTTGCCCCTCCCCTTCCAAGTCCCACCCCCTCGCATGCGCACCCCCAGCCCTCATCGCACCTGGCAACCACGTAACCAAGGCAACCAGGGCAACCAGGGTAACCAGGGAAGTTTTCACTACCATCACCAGGGCAACAACCAGAACCACCAGCGCCGCTACCGCCGCAACTCTCTGGACAGCTCCACCCACGGCAACAGTAACTACGAAAACAACCAGCATCACAGTGGTGGTGGGGCTACGGGTCACCAGGGGCGACCAAGACAGAGGAGGGGGGTGTCGCCTGGACCCGGGGGGGAGAGAGGAGGGAGAGCAGGAGGAGGAGGAGGAGGAGGAGGAGGAGGAGGGGGAGGAGGAGGGAGAGACAGAGATGGAGCCTTCCATTATAATCAACGACAGCACCATCAGTACCACCACCATCCCTACTACAACCCCCACAATGCACCATTCCAGCCCGGACCTCACCCCAACTACCATAGCCTGCCTCGCTCTGGGGCCCCGCCCCCTCCTGCTGACATGCTGCTGGGGGCGGGTCCACCCCCAGTGGGGTGGGGCTTCACCACCCCTCCCAGGATGAGAAGGCAGTTCAGCGCACCAGACCTCAAAAACAACAAGGAAACCCCCATCTGACCTCTGACCCCTGGAGGTGTCTGACTGGCTGCAGGACACAGGGCGGTCCTGATGCTGTAGAGGACAGGCTGTGTGTGTCTGTGTGTGTCTGTGTGTCGAGTCAGCCCATCACACACCAGCTAACATCACACACATCCTGTATCTTCAATCCTGCTGTGTGTGTCTGTGTGTGTGTGTGTGTGTTTAGCCTTCTCCTAGCCTTTGTGTTAGTGCGGGTTAGCTGTTGCCATAGCAACGATGTTTTAATGAAAAGTGGATTTACTTAGTTCTTTGTTGTTTGTCAGATGGAAGTGGTGATTTAGTTTTATTGATCTGATTGATCGCTGATATTGATTGATGTCGTGGTCTCGATCAGTCGTTTTTGAAAGGAGCCTTAAGACTGACGTGTTAGCTCCTGAGGCTAACTCCTGTTAGCTGAAGTTCCCTGTTGTCTTTGTAAAAAAGAGGCGTGTTGGTTTGATTTGATGGGTGTAATAGCGCCTGTGTTTTAGCTGCTGTTAGCCCAGGAGGCTAACTAGCTTGCTTCAGACTGAAACACCTGTGTTAGCTTTGGCTAGTCAGTTAGCCTTAGCAAGCAGCATGGGGTGGCTATTTTACCCTTCAGGCCAACAGGTTATGAGGTGAATGCCACACAAGCCTAAATTCATCTTAGATTAGCCTAGCCTAGCCCAGGCAGGGCTGGTGTTATCGGGGAGTAACAGTCAGTGTGACTTTGCCAGTGGCGTCTCAGTTGTGTGAGCGGACGCCGTGACGCTGAGCTACGAACCAAAGACAGCTGCTCTGTGGCACCTCCTGCTGGACCGTGGAGAGCTGACGGAGGGAGGGAGGTCATAGAAACTCCTTGTCTGAGGAGGAGGAGGTGCTGAGGATGTAAATGTTGATGAGATTCGCATGTTGACCTTTTTAAAGCGTTGTGTGTATATTTGAAGTGTTTCCTGACTGTTTGTTTCTACAAAGACGAATCTATTTTAAAAAAAAGGCTGCGACTTAGAGACGTTTCGTCTCTGGCAATCGTGGGAAACCTAGCAAGTGATAATGACGTGCAATGCTTCATGGGACATGTAGGAGCCATGAAACATGATGGAATATAGTTTATGTAGGGCTGCGTTGTCAAGGAATTCTGGGAAATGTAGTAAGAAGGAAGAGAAGACGATAAGATACAGGAAGAGACCCAGCAGCGTGTCATGTGACGTCATCCTGACATGACGAGTGTTTACGTCCACATGGAGGAGGGGCGAGAGTAAAGTGCTGCGTTCATGAGACGTCAGGAAAATGGAAAACTGTTTTTTTTACATCTGAGTCAAACAATGTTGCGTTTAATGTCACTTAAAAGGCCGATTTTTTTTTCTGAGACGTGTTTTTAAAGGTTAATGCTGATTAAAATTATGATTCTTTTAATTCATCAATTATCATCAATCAATCAATTAGTGGTTTTCAGTCCCTTCAGTTTAAAATTGATTGACAGATTCACTGCCCCTCTGAAATATAGGAATTCTGTTTTCCAGTTCCTGCGTCACAGTGAACGCAGCACCGGTGTGTTTGACCTGTGAGGAGGAGCTGGGACATAACTAAACCCCGCCCACACAGAGCAAGGCGCTGTGGAAGATGACGAGTGGAGCCTTTATATGCTCCGTGACTTCAAGACCTTTTCACAAAAAAAGGTCAGAACCAGGCAATGGGAGAGTTGCCATGACGATGATGACAAAACCACAAGGACTGATTGTGATTGGCCTGAAAAGCGTGACATCAGCAGAATTTATCCCCATCTTGTTTTTCTCTGGTGACTCTGCTGTCGACCAATCACGGGACAATCTTATGTTGATAACCTGCTGCCACTGCCGGGGTTGATGGGAAATGATGTTTCCTCTTTGTTTTTTCTTGTTTCAGTTTTTTTTTTTCAATCCCCAGCTCTGATTGGCTGTTTTTCTTTTCTTTGTGTATTCATTTGCTTCCTGTCCCAAGTATTTTAATCCTGCTCCATGTTTGACCTTTGCTCTATGATGTCATCACGTCATCATCGCTATATTAATATAATTATTATAATAAGTGTCATTAATATCGGGTTCTTGGATGCTGCTAAAGGAGCTTCTTCACCCTCATGCAACCGCCTGAGTGTGTGTGTGTGCGTGTGTGTGTGCGTGTAAGTGTGTGTTGGATGCCTGTGTGTGTGTGTGTGTGTGTGTGTGTGTGTGTGTGTGTGTGTTTCCTGGTTAATTTAGAATCATAATCTAAGTTTGTTTTATTTCATGAAGCTGAGTTTATTATTGTTTGTTTACGTTTGTTTTGTTTTGTTTTTTTTTTGGGGGGGGGGGGGGGTGCAGCAGACTTCCAGAACATTCTAGAACCCCCTCTCACTGACTGGCCCCGCCCATTCTACACCTCTGCTCCAATCACGACCTCGGGCTCTCATGATGTCACTTTAGGACTGTGGAACGCAGATACGGACATGATGACATCACGGTCTAACCCTTCAGCCATTGGTCAGAGTTGTTTGTGTCTGTGCTGAGTTGTTGTGTCTGTTGTTGTTTGTGTTGTATCAGGAACCAATCTCAGGCTCTACCTGCAGACAACATGATGGCAATAAACTGAAAAACCAAACATGAGAAACTTCACTGCTGCTTCGCTGCTTTTTCCCTCCACAGAGGGACGAGAGTACGGTGGCTGAGAGAGCAAGAGCTCCTCACTGCTGTGAAAGTCTTGAGTAAAAAATACAGAAGTTTTATCAGTAGCATTTTACTGCTGCAGCTGGTTTTAACTGCACTTACAGTTTAATTCAGTCGTTCACCATTTGTCAGAAATCACTTCTTCTCCCACTCAGAACTGAGTCAGCGCCACACACACCGACAGTATCGTTATATCGGATCTCCACTGAGAATAAATGTCCAAAAATGTGCTTCGAAAACAGAAAAAAACAGCTGCAGAACTCCATAGAGAATTCTCCTGCTTTTAAGTTTCCTTTGGTGTCACAGTGAAACAGCTCTGATCTTCAGGCACTAAGACAGGAGCTGATTACAGCTAATTCTGGACATGTTTATAACAATAATAACTTCATTTATGCTTCAGAAGGGAAAGTAAAATCAGATAAAAGTAGTAAAGTCCAAGTTACCTGACCTTATTAAACACAAACATCACAATGTCATGAGGCAAAAAGTGAATGAAGTAAAAAAAATAATTAAAATGTTTATCAGACATCACCAGAGGCAAAAATGTAGAAACGTGTTGAAAGAGGAGATTTAAAGGACAAACGAGTCAATAGTTGAGTGATGTCATTGGGGGCGTGGCCACTTAGTTCTTTAAAAGTCAGCAATGAAATCGATTTGAAGGAGCTCGATGGTGTCGGTCGGTTTAATAACGTCAGCTCCAGTCGTCTTCATACGTATATGAACGTTGTAGTGTCCATTTATGGTAATAACATGTGGGTGTGGTCAGCTCGTTCAGAGACAGTGGAGACACACGTCAACGCACTCAGGCCTATCACACTTCCTGTCCCAGCACACACACACACACACACACACACACACACACACACACACTCTCTCTTCCCTCCTCACTGTCTCAGTCGTTCAGGAGCTGAGGGTCTATTCACAATGCAGTTCTTCCTCCTCCTCATCTTCCTCCTGTCTCACGTTGCCATGGTCATAGCGGTGGCCGGTTGCCACAGCGACAGAGACAAGGACCACCGGCCAAGGGAGAACTGCACAGCGGCCGGCTTCAGCGATGTCCCGGCAGGATTCGAACCTACGACCAAGGTAACACCATGACACACCAACAACTGCTGAATCCAGGACGTTTTAAATCAATATTAATATTTTTTCAATATTGATAAATTCCTCCTGACATCTGGTTGTAAAGCAAAGTCAGATTGTATTGAAGTCTATGGGAAAATGGCCTGTTATTAGCTCAGTAAACTGGGACCAGTGTAAAAATACTACAAACATTTTGAACCAACATCTCAGCTCCACCTTTGTCCATTATTGGGTGACACACTGCCAAGATGACAACGGTGCAGCAGCTCACTGAGCTTCAGAAACGTGTCGATGTCTCAGTCTGACATTAGACTGTAACATCATTTCTGCTGAACTGGATACGAGGGGAGTGGCTTCATCGGACCGCGCTTCCCACATCCTGATGGACGTTAGCTCGTCAACTCGGGGAATGTTTAGGTCACGTGTGGTAGGTCAGGTTGAAGTGTTGTGTTTTCATAAACGAGAGTTGTGGACGCTTCGTTTGGACGCAAGTTTTTGTCTTCTTCTTTGCTCCACATCCTCCAACCTGATTCGACCAAAGCACATAAACCCAAAGTTCTACGAAATTAAAGAGTTGTTTAAAACGTGGTGACATGAATCTAGGCATCATCTCAAAATGTCAGAATTTTCACCTCAACATAAAGAGAAAGCATCATTCAGACACTATCCGACAATTACGAGAAACTCTCCAAAGTTAGAAGAAACTTATCTCTGTGAACACTTCCTGTCTTCCTGTCATGACCCTGGCAGTTTGGGAAACCGGTCGTTATCTGGGACACACAGCTCAAATACACTGAGTGAAGACACCCGTTTGAGTGTTTGACTGAGAGGACACGACGACAGCAGAGACACATGCTGCCTGTCTTATGCTGATAAGACACTTTGGCAGGAAACATGGACATCGCTTCATGTTTTCTTCTTCTGTGGTCTGTTTTGTTTTTAGGTTCTGCTGTTTCCCAGGAACCTGTTCTCCAGTCTGACGTGGTCCGTCTTCCAGGGTTTTACAGAAATCCATGAAATCGACCTCACGGCCAACCAGGTGTCTGAACATCAGTTTTCATGCTGAATCACTGACGTCACGACTCATTCAACATTTGATTCTCTCAGTTAAAAGGTTTCATGACTTGTTGTGTCTCCAGGTTCCGAAGGTGACCCCCAGCACCGGCCCCGTCCTGCCCACCCTGTTTGTTCTCCGCCTGGGATCAAACCTCCTGACGTCCCTCCCTGACAGCTCCTTCTCCGCCTGTCCCGCCCTGACTGAACTGTACCTGGAGAACAACAACATCCACACCCTGAGTGACCACACCTTCTCCGGTCTCAACAAACTGGAGGTCAGTGTGTTAGCAATTGACACGATGACTAAAATTGTCTTGCCTGGAAGTTATGACCCAGAACATGGAAAAACCAAATGCTTGAATGTAGCGTGTTAGGAAGTAAGGATTCAGGTCATGAAGGTGAAGGTGAGGAGGAAGTTAGGACTCATAGAGCTATGTTAGTGTACGAGGAGGAATACTTGGAAGGTAGCATGTTAGGGATCTAATTTGGAAAATGAGTCCAAATCAAGCTTGTAAAGGTTGTGTTGTGCTGTTACCCTCTAGATCTTGGACCTGTCGTCCAATCAAATCAAAGTGCTTCCGGAGCTTATGCTCCACCCCCTCCCAGCCATAGAAACCCTTTACCTGGAGATCAACAAGGTGGGACAACACACACCAAACAGTTCACCAGCCGGCGGAGGCTGAGCTGTCTAAACCTGCAGGACACGTCCTTGTCGTTTCAGATCAAAGTGATGCCAGATGATTGGTTCAGTGTAAAGAAGGAGGTGCCTTATCTCTACCTCTCAGCCAATCCCTGGGCCTGCTCCTGCTCCCTCGGTTACCTGCGTGAATACCTGGATGAATACGAATTCAACGTCTACACCCGGGACGGCCCGCTCATCAAGAGCGACGCAGAGAGTGTGGTGAGTGAAGTTAAAGCCTGCGAGGAGTGAAGCCAGACGCTGAGACGAAGAGCGTGACCCATCGTAGAACTCTGACCGGCCAATCAGAGGACAGTTCAGTCCAGGAGCTCCAGTATCTTTGTGTATTTTGACCCTGGTTGTTGTTTCCCTTTGCTGTGGCTTTATTTCCGTGGTTGCTGTCTGTTCACAGGTGTGCGACTCTCCTCGGACACTGAAGGGTCAACCTGTACTGGCTCTGGGCCAATCTGACCTGTGTCCCACTTTACCGGGTCCAACTGGCGACATCGACCAGACGCCACTCACTGACTCTGGTGTTTCTACTGCTGCACCACCTATTGCCAACACTCTTCCTCCCACTCTTCCTCCTACTCTTCCTCCTACTCTTCCTCCCGCTCTTCCTCCTACTCTTCCTCCCGCTCTTCCTCCTACTCTTCCTCCCGCTCCTCCTCCTACTCTTCCTCCCGCTGTTCCTCCTACTCTTCCTCCCGCTCCTCCTCCTACTCTTCCTCCCGCTCTTCCTCCTACTCTTCCTCCTGCTCCTCCTCCTACTCTTTCTCCCGCTCTTCCTCCTACTCTTCCTCCTGCTCCTCCTCCTACTCTTCCTCCTGCTCTTCCTCCTGCTCCTCCTCCTACTCTTCCTCCCACTCTTCCTCCTACTCTTCCTCCCACTCCTCTTCCTCCCACTCTTCCTCCTACTCTTCCTCCCACTCCTCTTCCTCCTACTCTTCCTCCTGCTCTTCCTCCAACCACCATGATAACAGTTGCTGCTTCTTCACCTGCTGCTACTGTTGCTGCCACAACAGTTGTGTTACAGCTCCACACTGCGTATGACCTATTGTTCACGTGGTCCTGGTACGATATCATCACCCATGTCGTTGAATGGTCCGACCAATCGGAGCTGCAGCCCAGTGAGGGGCCACATGCTGTGGTTACTCATCTGGTTGGACCCTCAACCACAGAACCCAGGACAACACCAAGACCCCAGGTTGCCACCACAGAGGGAACCACCACCGTGACCGCGCCTTCATGGGTGATCCACAGATCCGTCGGCGTCCAGCAGGACGGGCGGGTCAATGCAGCAGGGCTCTTCTGTTTTTGGCTTTTTGTGGCGAACGTGCTGCTGTGCATGGCGTTGGGGGCGTGCATCGCGGTGACTCTGGCAAACCTAGCAGCCTGCTACAGGAAGGTGGAGCTGGCAAAGAGGGGAGGAGGTGGTGAGGGAATGAGACTGTTAACATACAACAGGAGGGAAGAGGAGGAGGAGGCAGGAAGAGGAGGAGGAGGAGGAGTGATGGCGCTGTATCGCTCTGTTCTGTTCATCCACAGAGAAGGAGAAGAAGCTATGGAGAGCAAAGATGGAGGGAGGGAAGATGAAAGGGGAGCAGAGGGAGGGGATGAAAGACTAGTCGTCACTCTGGAGCCAACAGGAAGTGAGGGAGTCAGGAGAGAAGAAGAAGGAGGAAGAGGAGGGAGGGAGGAGAGGGGAGTGTACAGGAAGACGATGTACCGTCTGTTGAGCAGAGAGGAAGAGGTTGACGGATGGAGTGAAGTGATGGAGGAGTGTCGGGTCTTGTGTGGGGCAGAAGATGAAGGGGAGAGGAGGGGAGGGCGGGACAAACAGAGGAGCGTGGGTGGAGCCATGTCCAGGAAGCGCTACAGTGTGATTCTGAGGGAGGAGACAGGTGAGGAGATGGGAGGGAGGGAGGAGCGGGACTGGGTGGTTGGTGGCTGGGAGGTAAAAAGAGGGGGGAGAGAAGAAAAGGACGGGGTAGAAGAGGAGCCTAGTGGCAGCTGGGGGGAGTGGCTGGCACAATACTTACCCAGCATGCCCTGGGGGGTGAGCATGCCTCCTGGGGGGGAGGCAGCTCAGTCAATATCAATAGAGTAACAACAGGGGAAGGACTTCGTCAGACGTCTGTCACTCAAACCAAGTGTCTGTTTAATTAGGAGCTGCACAGTTGACTCATCAGCACCACGAGGCCGGTTTGAACCTCTGGGAGTTTCACGTTCTCCCTGTTCCTAACATCGGTTCCCTTCGGGTTCTCCAGCTTCAGTCCACAGACAGGTTTTCATTTTTGACTCTAAAATCTGTTTGTCAGGTCGTGCCCCGCCCACTGTCAGCCAGGCTCCACCCCCTGCGACCCTGTGCAGAAGTGGTATCAATAATGGAGGACGATCGACATTGACTCTGTTGTTTTGAATATTAAATCAGCTCGTCTAAATCCAAACACTGTGATTTGAATTATTTGTTTTACAGTGTTGTTGGACACTTTATTTTATAATTTACCTTCTATTCCTGTGTTTCCTGTTTCTCCTCAGTTTCCTACAGGTTGATATGGATCCATCCAGACAGTCCTAAGAGTTTCCCAGAAGAAGAGACACTAAATTATAAGTAAAGTGCTTAAACTTAACTCTGGGAATTTCATATATGTTATAAACTTCTATCTTCATTTATCCAAAAGGAAACATCATTAATTCAAATGAATGTAAGATTCACAACTGTTTTCAATTCATGTGAAACAGCCCAATAAAATGTCACCGACCCAAAAATACAGTCTGTGTATACACACACACACACAGGCCTTTGGCTCTGTGAAGCTGCAGATCCACACACCTGAGCTCCAGACCAGGACCAGGAGAGAGAACGGGTGAGGAGTCAAGAGTCTGGACTCTGGCTCACCTGAGTCTTGGACCAGCAGGTGGTCCTGACGTCAGGTGTGTTCCTCTTTCTCCTTCCTGAGCTGCTCACTGTGACACGACACTTATATGTTCTGGTGTCGTTGACGTCCTTCAGGACCACGGACGCGTCCTTCGCTCGACCACAAAAAGGTGGAAGCTGGAACTTCCAGTAGGCGCGTTGGTCTCGGTAGAAGAGAGTCCAGGTCCGGGCTGATCCACTCCAGTAGGGTTAGGGTTAGAGTTACCTCCTCGACCTTGACAGAAAACATCATGAGGTCAAGGAAACACGTGAAGGAAAGGTCACGAGGACAGGCTTTCTAAACTTTATTTGTTTTAGTCAAACTTCAGCTGGTCGTGGTCATGTGACGCCTACAGCGGCAAACTGACATCACACAGGAGAGCCCGACTCTAATCAACTGATCCACCATTAAAAAAAAATTGAGTCTCGGTCCTGGTTGGTCCAGGTCTGGGTGTGGTCACACTCACATGGTTTCAGTCCGAGTCATCATCACGTTGTAATATTTTGAATTGATTTCTAATATTTCATCACAGCTTCTTCTCCTGTGATGTTGAACCTCAGTGTGATGACGCTGGTGGTGGTTGGATCAGTAAAGTCAGTGGAGTGAGACCAGCGTCCTGATCCAGATCCTGGACTCTCAGCCTGTCTGTGGACAAACTGATGAGCTCAGGGACTGAAGCCTCCAGCAGGTGGCAGCACAACATGCTACAGCAGCAGGAAGGAGAACTGCTCACATCTGCCCAGTGGATGTGCCTTTTATTTTGAAGTTCTTCCCAACAGGAACAAAAAGAGAAGTTTGTCTGGACGGACGACTGAACCCTGACCACAGACCAGGACCAGGACCAGGACCAGGACCAGGACCAGGACTGAGCTGCAGACAGGAAACTTACAGGACAAAGACCACTCAGTGTGACTGAGGGTGTCTGGTGATGACATCATCAGTGAGGCGACCTCCACTGAGGGTGTCTGGTGATGACATCATCAGTGAGGCGACCTCCAGGGGCCACAGAGACTCTGGTGAACACTGGGCCCTTTACTCCTGACTCCTGACCATCACCAAGCTCATGCTCATATTCTGATCACAGTGTTACAGTTGTCTGTTTTATTCCGTGTTGGCTGCCAAGCTACTTCCTGTGCCACCTGCTTTTCACCATAAAGTGCTCTTTAGTGCATTAAAGTTCATCTTTACGAAGAGGACACAGCTTTATTCTGTTAAAAAGCTGTTACTTCTGTCAGTGAAGTAACAGCCAGGACACAGGTAGGTTTGTGGTCAGGGCTTTGCAGACTGTAATAATCTAAATAGCCCTGGACCCGCCTGGACCCGGGCCCAGGGGGCTACGTCTCCTTCTACCAGAAGAGGTGGACGGTCTGGTAGGACGAAACCGGAGCCTTATCGGGGTCGGGATCAAACGGGTAAATGCCCGATCCACGCCGTCTGTCTGCGGACTCCACTGGTGGGAAGACTAAGAACAGGCACACGTGCCAACTCAGACTGAGACTGGTGTCTTTTCCCGCCCCTGCTCATAAAATATTCAGGTCACATGACCCGTGGCGTCACGTCATCAGGGGCGAGCGTATCCGCTGCTCAGTCAGTAAAGGTTAATTACGGTGACAGCAGCAGGCTGAGCTGGAGATTCATTTTAAAGGTCATTATTAATGCAGGAGGCGTAGCCTTCAAAGGAACCGTGTTCACTTCTCAATTCAAAATGAAGAGGAAAAGTTTCACAGACGTCTTCATTCAGATTCTGCTTTTCAAAAAATCCACGTTGACTAAATTTCCTGAAATGTCAGATTTTGTGAACGAGGCTGCAGACAAACTTCAGCGGTGCTGAACGACATTAGCAGGTCTCTGCAATCACACATTTATTATTTTAAAGCCACGTTTATCATCTTCAGAAACATTTTACAACTTTTAATCATCCAATTGCGTCTATAAAGCCATTCATTGTTAATTGTGTCATTTCTCTTCAGCTCTGACCTCAATGCTCTGCTGAGACAAACTAAGGTCAGTAAACTCATCATATCACATAAAACTGTTCACTTATATGATTCAAGGTCCATACTCTAACTCCAGCGTTTTATCTTAAGTGTTCAGAAGAAGACGTTTGTGGAGTAACAACAAGTCAGTCAGCCAATCAGAGGAGAGGATCTGATTCTCCCTTCTGATTGGCTGACTGTTCTCTGAGCGATCCAATTTAAAAAAAAAAGAAAAAAAAAAAAGCAGATCTCAGGTAAGGGGAGAAACCAAATCCTTCAAGGTTGGATGGTGGGTCCAGGTGACTTTGATATTTTCACAGTATTAATATAGAACCTAGACCTGCTTAATAATCAAAGACCACATGGAGGTCTACCTTTAGACCATATGGACCTTTAACATCTACCTTTAGACCATATGGACCTTTAACATCTACCTTTAGACTGTATGGACCTTTAACATCTACCTTTAGACCGTATGGACCTTTAACATCTACCTTTAGGGCCCTGGCCCTGGTCCCATATTTATACCTGGAGGAATCCTAAATATGATTTGGGCCCTAAACTGGACTGGACCATTTCTAAAGCCTGCTCTACCTGCATCAGTGGCTCCGTCCTCTGTGTGTCACACAAGTGAATGAAGACACTGTCGGTAGTATTTTATTTAAATACACTTCATTTTCTTGTTAGCGAACCAAGTTCAGGGTGAAGAGGCAGCTGCAGGTTCACATGTACACAGCAGGTGGCAGCACTGAGCTGCACTTTGTCCAACATGAACACAACATGAAGGCAGTCTAGAGAGAAAGGGGGAGGGAGGGGGCAGGGGTTGTCACAGATGAAGACTTGGCCTCATATTTTCTTTGTGTTCTTCCATGAACCTCTGGTCTGTCTACTTGTGGTTTTTGTTGGTATGTTGTCACACGCAGTTACACACACTCTGCTGCTGAGAGGAGTAAATGACTTAATGAGCTTTTAATTTGAAGGAGCAGAGGCAGAAAGGGCAGTTTGGTGGTAGTTAGGTGATATGAATAGTCTCTGTAAAGATGGAGGCTGCTGCTCTGTCTGTGGTTTTACTTCCTGCTTTTCATCCAGAAACTCCCTCTCTGGGGCTTTTATTTTTCAGGAATTTCAGTTTTGTTTTCTGGTAAAACTCCAGTGAAGTCGATTTGTTTCTTCGCTGCCAAAGAAAGAAATGAAATGGACCGACAATCTGTCAGTGAGGGTGAATGAGGGCAGGTACAGACATGAGGAGGCAGCTGTTCACACACCTGATATTCAACATCTGTTCTGAGTCTTCAGGTTAAAACCAGTCACTGACTCAGGTCTGGGATTTTATGTTTTCTAGTTGGTCAAAGTGATTTTGTCCCAGTTTGGTTTTATTTTGGGTTTTTTACCAGCAACTTCTAACGCTGCACAAATTAGTTTTCAACAGGAAGCTGCTGGTTCCTGTTACTGAGAGTTACTGTTACAGTCATAGACCTGCCCTCAGATAAAACACTGACGCACACTGAACAACATTAGAACCAAAGAAAACAACACAGGAAGTTCCACACATGTGTTTGTGTTGTTCTAGAGCTGATTTGAAGTTTCTCTCTTTATCTGATCTGAGTTCTGCTCATTCTTTGGAGCAGTAATGATGAAAAATCAGCTCCAAAGCCTCTAATGCTCTAAATATCTTATTGTCCATGTCTCTCTGTCTTTATTCTGTCAGAGCAACTTCTCCTCACTCTGAGATCAGAGAAATACAGGATTGATCCACTTTAAACCAGAGGTCAAAGGACCAGGTCTTTCACAGGACCAGATCCTGAGGGAACGACCTGTAAACAGACTCTGGTGTTGTTATAAACTCGGATCATGAAACTGAAACCATCTGCATCTTGTCTCTACTGAAAACAGACAACAAACACGAGGTGTCAGCAGGTCCATGACCAGGTGACCTCACATTTGTTTCTCTGCTAAATCATTCAAATGCTGAAGTTTGCATCTGAGATGGAAGTGAGCCTGTGAAGATGTGACGCCTGGTTGAGTTTGGGCTACGACTTTACTTAACATCCAGATGTTTGGAGGTGTCTCTGTGCAGCTGTTTCAAAAGTATCGATACAGCACATTTTAAAAATGGCCTGACCATGTAAACACAATGAACGCACAGTCAGGAAGATCAACAAAGAATAAAACAGCAAGTGAGGGTGACAACCTAAGATGAGAAGAGCAATGTTGTGATGGTGGGGGCAGGCGGTTGGAGCTGGGTGTCATCAGTGGTAGGAGCTGTTGTGTTCCACCCAGGGGCAGATGTGCTCCATCTTGTGTTGTAGCTGTGAGCTTAGACTCACTGACTAAGAAAACCAAGCACTGACAGCAAACAGGAAGTCAAACATGCTCTTTAATTATCGTTCATCACAGAACAGTCGGAGGCTGTTGTTTCACTGTTTGATATTTAGGAAATTAGTCACAATGGAGTCACAATGGAAGAGACAGGGAGGGTGTGATGCTCTGTAGTTTCCATGTGATGAAAACACAGTCAGAGGGATGAAATGCGTCTCCACCAGATTCTGGTCATGTTTCAGGGTCAGCTTCATGTTGTCTCTTATCACAGGCTCATTTTATTTAGTCCACTCAGACCTTGAC
Source organism: Rachycentron canadum (assembly GCA_038496675.1). Taxonomy (NCBI): domain Eukaryota; kingdom Metazoa; phylum Chordata; class Actinopteri; order Carangiformes; family Rachycentridae; genus Rachycentron; species Rachycentron canadum. The sequence continues at coordinate 498,887 of CM076670.1, read as the reverse complement.
TGGACTCTGACTCTGAATAAAGCTGTGTCTGTTGAAACCACTTCCTGATTCAGGCTGAAATGATGCTTCAAACCACAACTCCTGTTAGTGTTTGGCCATTTTGTGTCGTCTGTGTCACATGAACACGTCTCTGTGCCCTGAGCACCAGGATTCAAGGCAAACGCTGTTATTGGAGCTGATTTTTCATCATTACTGCTCCAAAGAATGAGCAGAACTCAGATCAGATAAAGAGAGAAACTTCAAATCAGCTCTAAAACAACACAAACACATGTGTGGAACTTCCTGTGTTGAAGTTTTCTTTGGTTATTCTGGTTTACAGAAGCAGAATCGTCTTTATTGAGCTGTGATATAAGGAACATAGATATAAAGTGTAACATAAAGAATTCGAGTCAAAATACTGACAACAATAAAGTTATTTTGTTAAAAGAAAATGCACTGACTTTATTGTTAGAGAAAGATGTGCATTAATAATTCAAAAGAAACAATTAGCTGAAATAATGTTAGATATATACATATATATACATATATATACATTTATAATTAGCTGAGGTTGAGGGTGAAGACAAGTGGCTGGTCTCACTGCCCTGACCGTTTAGGGGTGTTGGGCCTGATGGGTAATCCAGCCTTGGTCGGACCAGCTTGTTTATTGATCCTCATCCTGATCAGATTTGTTCTATCAGCAGGATGTTGATTGACAGAACTGCTCAGTTTATGAGCTGCTTCATCTCAGATCTGACTCAAACAGAAACAGACTCTGTTTCAGACTCTGAATAAAGCTGCAGCGACATTTACATTTATCTATTTAGCAGAGGCTTTTATTCAAAGGGACTAAGAATAGAGTTCTAGTTACGTTCTGCACTCAGACTGAACATGTCGGGGAGGGGGAAACACCCCGGCTTCAAACCAGGAACTGTGCCAGGTTTACTGAGCCTGGTCTTATCAGACCTGGTGACCTGCTGTATGATGGTTCCTGGTTTACCTCAGGGTTCAGGCTGAACTGTGAACTTGTTTTTAAGAGATGAACTGTGGAGATAATGTGGCTGTTGGACTGTAATTAAACCCTGTGTGCCAAAGAGCAGCCCAGTGGACTGGTTGAACAGGATTCAGGTGAGATCATGTGTCAACAGCTCAGAGTCTCAGCAGGTTAACGCCTTTTAGAGTCAACAGAAAAGAAACCAACAGAAGTTCAAATAACAGCTCATTGTTTTACTCTTTCTCTTCTTTCTTCTCTCCCCATGGTTGTGAGAATTAACTACCTTCAACAAGTTAAACCACAACAGAAAATTCACTGAATTTCACACTGAATAACAAAATACATACATTTCAACACCAGGTCTCATATATGACAGACCTGAGCTACGGTTCAGTCGCACTGTGAAAGGTGGCGTGGATTTATTTTTCAGCAGAGCAGGAACCTCCTCACAGGGTCCTGGTCCCAGCTGGGAGCTTCTGGACCACTCACCTGAGACCAGGACCTGCTTGAATTTCACGCCACCCCTGGGTCACCTAGGTTATCTGATCTGAGTCGTCTACGATCTCTAATGATCAAACCAACAACAGCAACAACAGCAACAACAGCAACAAACAGACCGACTCTCAGTCCAACATGTGATCTGCTGTTTCCTCCCTCCTCAGTGTGACCTGCAGAGAGAAGCAGATGAGGAGTCAGCTGCCAGAAAGGTGATGGAGACCAGAACAGAATCCAGTAGAGTCTGGACTCTACTGACCCACCTGAGTCTGGACTCTACTGACCCACCCAGGTCTGGACTCTACTGACCCACCTGAGTCTGGACTCTACTGATCCACCCAGGTCTGGACTCTACTGACCCACTTGAGTCTGGACTCTACTGACCCACCTGAGTCTGGACTCTACTGACCCACCTGAGTCTGGACTCTACTGACCCACCTGGCTGAACTCTCAGGTTAATGACGCTGATTGGCCCAGAGTCTAAATTGGCTCTCTTCTTCCTGTTGTTTCTTCCTCTCTGTGCGACTCGACACTCGTATGTTCCTGAGTCGTCTGTCGTCACGTTCTTCAGAACCACAGACACGTCACCATCCTCCACCTGTCTGTTCAGCTCCACCCGGTTCTTAAAAGAGCGATGTTGTTTTGTTATGTCAGGCCTCCCACTCCGGTACAGGAAGACATATTCTGGCTCCTGGTCAGGTCTGCTCCACTCCACGACTATGATGCTCATGTTGTTGGGAACATGACATGTGAGAGTCACGTTGTGTCCGGGTTCTGCTCGGAGGATGTTTCTCTCTGGGACTGAGGGAGAGGAAACAGAGGTTAAAAGACTCTCCTCACCTCCTCTTCTATGTCTGTTCAGTTGACATGATTCTCTCTCGAATTCCTGATCTGACCTGAACCAACACAAACCACACCCTGAACCTCAGACCAGGTCTGAGCCCTCGGGGTTTGAAAGGCTATATGAAGCTCAACAGACCACACACACACAAGATCTCACCTTCGGAGGCAGAAACCAGGAGACAGACAGACAGAGTCCAGAGACCCTGAGACAGAGCAGCAGACAGCATGAGTGCAGACGACAGGAGGAAAGCTCCTGAATCCACTGATCCACAGTTCAAACACTGACGCTTGTACTATCTGAGTACAGTTTCATTTCCTGCTGTTATAAGCTGCAACAAAGGGAGGGGAGGGTCTAATGTTTAACTGAAACATGAAACCACCAGGGCGAACCGAAACTGTAACTCTGTGTTAGATTAGACTGTTAGAGTTTGTCTCAATAAAAATACATGAAGGATTTCTCCTGATCCTCTGTATTTGGACTGACCTGTCCAATCAAACGCTGTTTCAGTAAATACAAGAAGTCTGTGAAATTCAAATAAAGCTCTGAAGGACAACAACGTCAGCAGTGAGGGAGAACAGTTCACTCCCTCCTGCATTTCTTGTAAATCACGTGACCATCTGCCTGTTGATTCACACTGCTCAGATCAGCCATAACATTATGACCGTCTGCCAAACTGTTGTTGTGTGGATGTTCCTTTGACTCGTCCCACCTCCCTAAACATGGTTCAAGGCAATGGCAATTTTATTTGTATAGCCCATTTTTACAAACAGTTTGTCTCAAAGTTCTTTACATAGCATCATAACAACATCCTCTGCCCTTAGACCCTCACATCGACTGAGGAAAAACTCAAAACAAAACCCTTTTAACAGGGAAAAAAAAAGAGAAACCTCATGGTGAGAAACAGAGGATGATCCCTCACCCAGGACGGGCAGATGGGCAATAGATGTTGTATACAGACAAGAAAACAGGGAACAATACAGAATATACACAGATGGAAATGGTGTCAGGAGCTAATGAAGGCAGTTTTTGGTGGGAGGGAAGGCAGGGAGAGTCAGGCAGCTTAATGGGAGTAATGGGTGGTAGACTGGTTCCTGGGAGGGAAG